>OX422219.1:470425443-471025443 GCA_949130495.1 Sambucus nigra | reverse complement strand
AGGAGTTATTGGGATTAGATTGAAATGGGTGCAAAGTGAAACATTCATAAAGATTTAAGCAAAAACAAACTAAAATTGAACTTTACTATGTAATTTGTTCTCCCCTTTAGTATTTCCTATGTAACGTGCTCTCCCCTTTATTATTTCATCATAAGACCCAATAATCCCCACACAACAACCTAGAACCAAAGGCCAGAAATATTTAAACTCTTAAACAACATATATTCCATATACTATATTAATACACCTGAAGGAATATTACCATTCTTAATTAAGAGCAAAAAAACATCACCTATTCATAAGAATATCTTGGGATTTAATTTTCTAATAGTCAAATCATGACAATATACCATGATGTAAATATATATCAAGAAAACCAGGAGAATATGCCAACATAAAAAATAACAAAATAACAGTGAAATGTTTCATATAACCATAAAAGAATAAAAGTTAAATGATTCATATAAGTACTAACAGTAGGATGAAGTAACTAAATAAAATACATGAAGAATGCAAGGCCCCTAGAAAGCATCTGGATGCCAAGCCTGCTTGGAAGTCAGCTCTGGCCACCGAACGAGTGAAAAAGCCCAGCCATTTTTGCCCATGAATAATGGCTTTTCAGAAGATCGGGTAATACCAAAAGAGCACTGGGATTTTGATCTGAAATATTTTGTCACGGGTTTCAAAGCAGTGCTGTCACAGCTATTATTAGGTATCAGACTTAAACAACATTCTTGAATGATATAGTATAAATAAGAAAACTATAAATAAAACAACCCTTATGGAAATGATAGGCATATCATTGAAGGAAGAGTTAGTGCAACATATGTTCAGTCGATTAAATAGTAGTAACAAATAAAATAACATGTCAATAATTTTAATTAAAATTATGGAGTAAAATAACATAAATTTCAAAATGAAGTATCATAAATTTCAAGCAGATGGTCCAATAATTCATCAAAGTTATTATCGATTTAAAAATAAGTACAACAGGTCACATATATGAAACACTCAATTTGTTAAAACCATTGAATATAAAAAGTAACCGAAAGAGGAAAGAAACATATGGAGGCATATTCACAGCTTAATCACCTATATGATGTACGTAATGAACATAACTTTGGCTTGATCACAGTTTTATAAAAAAATGGGGTTTGGTGGTTCACCTATTTTATGAGATTTACATCACTTGTATCATAATTTGATCACCTACAGGAGGAGATTCATATCCATTGTAGATTACATCTAAATATAAACAATCAATACAAAAATCAATATAAACCTGATTAAAACCAGAAAAGAAAAACAAAAAGAGAACAACTTGGACATATAAATCAGCAAACAAACCTTACTTTGGATAAAGAAAAAAACAGAGATCAATACATAACACCATCCAATACCTAAACAGAAACCTGGTATGGATTAAAATCCCCATAACAGAAACCTGTTATGTATTAAATTCCACAATAATCAACATAAAAAAATCAAAAATTAGATCGAAGAGTATGTACCTGGCCTATTATCTCTAGGATCGTCTGACTTCCTTGTCGATGGTTTGCTCTATACCATCAATTAGATCCGTGAAGATGAAATCATATGTACTTGTGAATTTGTGGAGCCAAATCCTATGATGTCTCATACACACTTTTGAGTATGAGAAATGATATTTTTTAGGTGAACGCGAAAGGGGGGGTGGGAGGCAGGGGAGACTAATGCCACAAACACAAATTAAAACTATAATTAACACGTATAAATAAAAAAATAAATCCCAAGAACATATAGATCATGAAAAAAATAACTTTCTAGACAACTTGTTCAAATACACATACACTCATGTATGTACATACATATTGAAATGAAATCAAAGAAAGGTTGCCAAAAAAAGAATCATTTGGTCATTTTCCCGAACATCTAGATTTTGACAAAAAAGAATCATTTGGTCAATTTTCCAAAAAAGAAAACCTAAACTCACTGCCAGGTTGACCCAAATTTGGTGAAATAGCTTTCCAATATTTTCATCCTCCTTATACCTAGTCTCTACTACAAGGTGGATAGATACTTCTAGGAAGGCACTCGTCAACCCAAAATATATTCGAGGGAACAAAACTTGGGATAAGATTAGCACATATACAACACAAAGACTTGTTGTGTGTAGAAAAATAAAAAACATGTATGGGGTGTCCTAGGTAGTAAACGATTACGCTAAATCGTGTACCACAACAAAATCCATTGAAGCTATATAAGCCATGATGAAATGGACAAATGGACCCCAGTGCCGCAATCCATAGATGGGATGAAATATGAAAACTGTGACTATGAGAAGTTGGGCTGTAAAGCCGACGAAAAAAAAAGTTTTATAGTCACCTAACTTGTATTATTTATAAAATCATATTTTTAAAATCAATTATAAATGTACTTATCCATCAAAATTGCAAAGACAAACTTCCATACGTAATTGAAGTAGGAAAGCGCCTCCCGTAATTGTTGTCACAGCTCCTGTTGCATTTCCTCTCGCACCTCCAATCGAAACCCATCTCATAATGATAGTCATAAATCTTCACTCAACTCACTACAAGAAAAAATGTCATTTATGTCAATTTAAAAATTTACGTTATGTCAAACAAATGTAAATTGACATAAATAATATGTATTTATGTCAATTTGACTTTGAAGGTAAATTTGTATTTCAATTTAAGTAAAATTGAGATAAACAATAAACTATTCATCTCATATTTATATATAGATGACATAAATATACCATTTGTAATTTTAGACTTTAACTAAAAACTGGCATAAATAAAAAAAAAAAAGAAGCGGGGCATGGTTTTTTCCACTCCCGCCCCAAATTTCTTTCGTCAAAATCTTTCCCCACTCACATCTACATCTCTCTCTCAAATGCTGGCTCTTGTACTCCCTCTCTCACTCGATCGTAGATTTCTCTCTCTCCTCTCTCTCTCTCTCTCTCTCTCTCTCTCTCTCTCTCTCTCTCTTCGCTCGAGAGAGATCACGTAGATTTCTAGGGTACCGGCAAGGCTCCACTACGGCGTAGGTACAAAAAGTTTGCATTTTGTATTAAATTTCTAGGGTTTCCAGATTGTGTTTTAATCTATGTTTGATTAGTTCTTGATTTTGCTATTTTTTTGGGATTTGAATCGTAGATATACAGATTGGTCAAATTTGTGTATATATATGGATCTGCAAGAATTTTTTTGTATAGGTTGCGATTTGTTGATTTGATTTGTGTATGTGTGTTTGTGTTGGAACAACTATTATTGCTACGGCTCATGCCTTATGGATAATGATGAAACTCCGACCCCAAGTGATCCTTTACAATGGTCCTGGAACTTGTATACCTCTATGTGTAATTCCATTCCTTCTCAATGTATGCACATACTCTGCTTAGAATGCACATTAAAGTTATTAATGTTTGGTTTTACTTATTTACCTCATGTTTAATTTCAAATTCATTCCTTTATGTTTTATTTCTAAATGTAATATAGGCATTAGTATTCATGTATATATTTATTGAGACAACATATCTCTATAATAGGTAATGAGATACTATTTGTCGAGGAAGTTCTGCGCCCACATATTTGGTGTTTGAATTTTACTATATAACCTAACTAAGCAATTGTTATTTTCTATATTTTCACATCATAATTTGGCTTTTCTCATGATCAATATTTAACATACATTTTGTATACAAAACACATAAATAATTGTTATTTGATTTTATTTGTGGATGTTTATATGGGATTATAAGCTTGACTTTTAAACTAAATTATATTATTTAATAAAGCCTCAATTAGTTAATAACAATGCTCATTTTCCTATTGATGTTCTTATTTTTTTTGTTCGTCGTTTAGTTCTGGGAGTAACATGAATAATGATAGTATGCGCATCTTGCGGCAAAGGTTTTCTAAGTAAGTTTGATATTATTAATGGACTCACGCATGTTTGATACATGTTATTTGTTGATGAACAATTTTTATAGTTATGATGAGGTAATATCTTGGAGGTTTCATGTTTCCTTAATTTTTATTCTTTACCGAGCTACTTTTTCTACAATTATTTCTTGGCATGATGAGTAATCCAAGGGTCTATATGAGATGTTGCTTCAAGTTTTTATTCGATTACATTTATTCTTCAATTTAGTGGACTTATATTATTCTATATAACATTACAGAACCGTAATGTCACATGACATTACAGACATGACATGGGAGAGAGTGGCGATAATGACTGACATGTTACGCAATGATCTTGCCTGTATGATTTTTATCCCCTCGGTAAAATCTTTTGAGGCAGAGAAGATCATTGATACATATGCAATACTTACTCAGGTATTGTGTTTCTCGATTGTGGTTGATTTATTATGTTTCAATACCCTATGGTAAGGATATTACTTATGATTTCTTATCAGCATTCTTTTTATAGAGAATAGTAATAGTACTCTGTATATAGATTTCATCTTTCTGCAAAAGCAAGGTCCCATCCCCTAAAGGATATGCAACTCATTCACATTCGTTCACCGTTTTTGAAAGGCAGAAAATAAGTTTGAATTACACGGCTAAAAATAAGGCCATCGTAATAATAGTTTGTTTTAAACCCATAGAAAGTGAATAGAATTCTTTGTTAAAAGGAAACATATTAATTTTTAGGGACAACATCCTTGAGGGAATTAATCTACTCGTCTCCCATTGTGGAAATCACACTGACCATAAAATCCTTCCCTTCGACGAACCCATTTTTAATCTGGGTGAGCAGATTGTCATCGGTGAGAAGCCTGAAATCATCTTTGGTGTTTACATTATTAGTCAGAAGACTAACAAAACCATCTTCAGAGATATCGATTAGCTGATGATAATCAGTAAGATTGATATAAGGGACATCACGATTGTGAGATGAAGGAACAATATCTTCTAGCTTCTTGCCATTGAATATCTCAATCGCCTTATAATTGTTTGGGGTCATCTATATATAGTGTAAGTGATACATTTCATTTACACCTTGGAGTACTAGTGATTATCCTAGTAGTCAGGATATGATTCCACTTCTAATAGGACTGTAGCTTGTAGGTAAAGTCCAATCCATTATGATTTCCAGAGTCCCAGTTGTAGTTAAACTGGGACTGTCCACTCATAGTTATCAATGTCTGGAGGTTGGGTTATCTTCCGACCTACACCATGTCTGGTGAAGGTCCTGTGCTGGTTACAATGGCACTAGGTTGGCCTTTATCATAAAATGTGTCTGACCTAGAGTATATCTGGTGTAGAGTCTGAGCTCGTCCCAATTATAAGGGAGAGGCAAACTATTATAGGGACACGTGGCACATCTTTGGTGTCTATTATTTTATCATCCTTTAAATACCAACAATTCAAGTGTGATAGTGTGTTAAACAGGGGTATTTCACCGGGATAGATAAAAGAGGAAAGGATATCACATTAATATGAAAGCGTATGCCAAATAATGTACCGTGAAATGATGATTATTGATCCTTGTGCTACTGATAATAAATACAACCTCCCAAGGAACAGTTTGAAGAGGATAATATAGTAGATAGCATATCTTGCATAGCATTCATCTACTATTCCCTCCGGTGTGGGCACTGGACAAATTTGTCCCTGAGGGTTGAGGTCCTCACAACTCAGGGGCGTGTTAACCCACCTGTTAGTGCGCCAAGGATCTTCCACCTCAATATTTAATGATGCTGATAGAAAATACTAGACCTCGATTTCTATGAAAAACAAATACTAAAGTTGGCTCAGTATGTGTAATCATAGCAAACAAAACTCCAACAGATAAGGCATTGCGACCAGCGTTATAAAAATTCCCGCCTAGGCATTCACTAGTGCTCTGTCCCCACCCACCCACCCACCCACCTACCTTAGACTTTACGCTTAGTTGCTAAATAGTTGATTAATAAAAATTAAAATCGCCTAAATAACTGCGTATTCTCCAAAGCGCTACCTACCTGCCTACCTTCGACTTTACGCTTAGTTGTTAAATAGTTGATTAATAACAATTAATATTTCCGAAACAACTGCGTACCCTCCAAGGAGCAAGCATATCTCCCTCATTCCCCCTCTAAAAGATTGATTATTGGTACAATTATATGGTGATATGTTTTAATAATTTTGTTTAAATGAGTTTCCATAGCTTAGAAGCTTTGAGAGAGCATTGGTGAAAACCGTAACCAGGAAGAGAGGAGATGGAAACTATGGGAGAACATACTCTTCTTTGCGATATCTTTCAAGCAGGTTCAAATATTTTGAGATCTCCGTAGTTCTCATCAATGGAATTCGAGCACTCAAGATGATCAAGAGAAGCAATGGGTTTATGCATTCTTGTTCATTGCCATTTTTGGTTAATCTTTGTTGACCAACTATGGTGCAGTTGGGGTGGGTTGTTTCGTAAACTTAGATGAAGAAACATACTTTTAGTGGTGGAACTAACCAGTTGGATAAATTTTTTCAAGTCCATATTATTGAGGATTCAAGCTCTACAGTATTCTGGATCCCAAAGATTGTAAGGGGTGGTGGTTGGGTTTTTGTGGCCATTGTGTTTTGCACTTTGGAACCAACCTTCAAGTTCTTGCATACGTCAAACCGTAAGATGGACCACCACAGGGTCACTGAAGTTTCGTCTAAAGAGGCAGGCTCCTGTTGGTAATTGGTGGGCGGTTTTTCAAATTCAGTCTTAAAGTAGGCCCACATGTTAAACCTCTCTTTAGGATAATTTATAAAAAAAATAGTGGTTGTAGATATCAGTTTATTGGTCAAACTATGTTACAAACTACATAGAAATTTAAGCATAGTAAGAGACATCAAGTAGCCAAGTTAAGGCGACGAGTGAATCAACGGGTTGTGCTGAATCGTTTGGTGACCTCGAACAAGAGTTCGCGTAAGTGTGTGATTCCTCGGGGATGGCAGAAAGACGGTCGACTGTTTATGAGCAATTAGGTGGACTGTGCATAAGCGTTTATGATGCGGCGACGATGCATTGCGATTGAGTGGGCCAGGCCCATTCATCCACACTCCCATTCGGTCGCGCCCCCTTTATTTTATTTTGTTTAGTTAGTTATTGTCTCTCTCAGTTTATATAGCCTCGTCCATTATTATTGTCTTTTGACTGAAGCTTTTTCTTGAACGAATAAAGCCCTAGATTTGTTATGGAGTAGTTATGTGTGTTATGTTTGATTGATTGTTCTTGCTTCCATTGCGTATACATCAATTGGTATCAGAGCATTGTTCGCTCTTGGAACATAAAAATGGAAGGGCCCGGAACACACCTTCATTATCAAGGGGCTAGTAACTCCTCTTTTGAATGAAGAGCATCTCATCCACTGTAAAGAAGTGGTTATCGAAGTAACCTTTGTTGAGGGGCATCATGCTCCATGGCCACTTGGTTTCCTAGATGTCTGACAGCTTCGTAGGTAACTGGTTGAGAGATAGGGGGTTCAAGCCCCTGGGGAGTAAAATATGACCAATAAAATTGCTATGGAACTATGCAGAAAACTTATCATACACCTCCTCTGAGAGAGTCACCACTAGTTTCACTGTTAGTGGAGGAAGCTTAGATCCATCAATATCCAGCGGTGGCAGAGGCAAGATCTGTTTGAGTGACTTGTGTTATATATATGTTATGAGACTTGTATGGGTAATGGGTTTTTAGTATACTGTTATTGAATATACATGGTGCAATGTTGTGTCAAGATGAATACTTTGAGATGAAAATTTTGAATTTTTGTATTTTGTAATGAAAATTTATTTTGTTGTATATTGCATTGATTTTTAGTGCCATGGTTGATCTATTTTCGGATTTGTAAACTTTCACAAAAAAATTGTTGTATAGGAAAGGAACCGTTATCCTGTGAATCAAATTAGTGATGTAAATTAAGAGATTTGTTATATGAATGAAATCATAAAACTAGTAATGAATGAGCACCTAGTGTTGTGCCATTTACGTTCTCTGTAAATTAGGTTAAATTATCCATTGCAGTGAATAAGTTTAGCTATTTAAGAACAAATTATTGTGTCATTGCAATGCTGGATTTGACCTTTTGCTTTTTGAAGTAATGAGTTTGATGAAGCTGAATTTAGCGGTGGTGGTTTTTCATTACCGATTGTGTTTGCCCTCGCATTGAAGGATAATAAACCTACGGAATTTATTTGAGATCACGTCAAAGTATAGGCCGCCGATCATGCCTATAGGTCGTGGATCTTATGGAGTTGTTTGGTAATTAATTGATTGATTGCTTATAGTTTTGCAATTCATTTAGTTGGGTCCGATTTGACTTATTTTGTTTATGTTTTGATTATGAAGCTCGTTGCTGAATTTGGAGATGAATGAGATGGTTGCAGTTAAGTTCTTGGGACATTTGGAACATGAAAATGTGAGTTTTTTTGTGATTTGATTGATATAGCGGTTAACGTAAAGTCTCTTTTGGTTGAGTTTGGTCCTCTTTGATTTAAAAGGAAAGAGTTTGAATCATGTTTGCTTATAATTGGCAGGTAGTGTATTGTAGTTCACTAGTTGATCAGAAGTTTTCTTCTTAATACTCATATTCCGTCTCAAATTAATAGTTGCTTTATTTTTTTGGCGTAATCTACATTCCCAATTCGTCAATAGTGAATAAGGCTTGATTTTGGCCATTAATCGAGTGAATCCCTATAAACCATCATTTTTAAATAGCAGCTATTAATTTGGGATGGAGGTAGTATGAAAAAAATGCTCCATGGTTTTATAATTTTCCATGAAAAACATTTCTTAACCACCCGAAAGAATTGATTTCCATGGAAAACTCCATGAGTAAAGACGAAACTAGTCGTATTTTTTTAACTCATTATCCAACTTTTAATACAAATGAATTGTTTTTGAGTTATTTTCCAACTTTGTAAACCAACACATGGTTAGTTCAAACAATTTTCATAATAATGTTCTTCGTAGAATTATTAAACAAACTACTTATAGAATTCAAGAAATATAATTTGTACTGAAGAATTTAGAGTTCTACCACTAGAATATGGAAGTAGAAGTCTATAACTCAAAACAATCATCTTGTTGAATTTGAACCTGTGTTGACTAGTTTTGGAAATGTAATTCAGGTCATAGCTTTAAGAGATGTGATTCCTCCACCTCTACGAAGAGAATTTTTGAACGTGTACATTGCCACAGAACTCATGGATACTGATCCTCACCAAATTATCCGATCTAATCAAGGTTTATCAGAGTACCACTATCAGCTATGCTACACTTCCACATCAGTGCTGATAAGGTCTCCACGTTGGAACTTTCGGCCACATCAGCTTTTAATGCAGCTTGCCGACGCGGTGAACACAAGTCTCTTGGTGATAAGTTTTTTCATTCGAGGTTGGGCTGTTGGATATTTGGTATTGGGCCTATAATTGAATGAATCAACTGGTGTGAAGAGAGACGGCGAATCCAAGACAGGGCCCCTCCCCTCGGGCCATTGCAGCCCAACCCTTAATGAATCCATTATATATATATATATATATATATATATATATATATATATATATATATATATATATATATATATAACAGACTCCTAGACTAAGAATAAGAATAACTATTATAACTTCACTCCTTATTAGCAGGCTCTAGCTGATAGTGACAACATCAAAGACATATCGGATTTGAATGTGAGATACAACATTCGTCCACTTGATCAAGGAGGTGTCCATCATGCAGTAATGTAAATTCTACAGGTTTGACATTATAAGAAAATATTGTGATATATTTATCTTCAAGTAATCACTATAATATGATTACTCTTAGTAACAACTTCCTTAAGTAAATGGAGTGAAAAAAATATTATAGATTAAATATGCAGCTATTATTCGCAATGTACGTGATTTGGCTTTCTTTGTAGATTTTGGAAAGAATCTGGCACAGAAGTATGTGTTTGATTGATTGTCGCAAGTCTTGATTTGGATTTCAGGTAATCTTTCCCTTATAGAATTGAGAACATCACTGAAGCTATTGCAGAAACTTGCAGACCCGTGAAAGCCTTAAAAACCAATGTGTGTGTGGGTCACTCGGCTATAGCCTTCATCTTTGACTCATCTGCCCTCACTTCATCCCCCGAAATGACACAACTCCAAAAGGATATGGTGGTTAGTTTCTAGATCATATATTGAAAACTGATATGTTATTGTTTATATGCACACACTCAAACTTATAATTAATATGGATATCACAAATGGTAAGGTTCTTAGATAATTAAATTTTGAAAATACCAAGCTTTCCCAAAGTTATCTTCTATGGAAACAACTATTTGTTCATAGATGTTATGAGGTAACTCATAAACATATTCATTTTCGCAAGTAAATGATGAAATGCTCTGTTTTATTATTATGATCATGCGTAGTACATTTTATACATACTCATTTTATCGGTCAATACCTGTTCACAGGGAGTGAAACTACATATACTTGGCAGGAGGTAGGATACCAGGTGTTGAATTGATCTTTATAAGTCCGATTTCTTTTGCTGAATTGTTTTGTTTCTATTACTCTTTCTTTTTTTAGTATTGATTTGTTTGTTTCTTTTATGTTTTTGTATGACTCATGCATGAATTGGATTTTTGGACTGCGCGTTGAGTAGGCAGATGAAGTGACAGAGGATAATGTGGTTTGAAAATTGAAACTTATAATTGATATGGATGTCACAAATGGTATGGTTGCGAGATAATTAAATTTTGAAAATACCAACCTTTTCCAAAATTCTCTTTTATGAAAACAATTATTTGTTCATATATCTTATGAGATAATTGACAAGCATATTCATTTTCGTAACTACATGATGAAATGTTATGTTTTATTGTTATGATCATAAGTAGTACAATTTCTACATACTCATTACACAATCAGAATGGTCTTTGCAGGTTGGGAAGAAATGAGACAACATGTCAGTGTTCTATTATATTCATTTATTTTTATTTTTATTTTAGGTTGTATTTGTTCCTGATTACAATGTCAGTGTTGCTGAATTGCTAAGGGACGATGTTGGAGAAGACAACTTTTTCCTCTTTAGTGCTCAAGCGCATGAAATTGCGGGGCTTTGGAAAGAAAGAGCTGAGGGAAAGGTATTCCTCCATGCTTTCGCTTCCTATTATGTGGTTTGGGGTTGAAATTGTAGGCTCACTAATTAAAATGTCAACACAAACAATCTGGACAAGTCTTTCATTACATGACTTTATGCATAAATAAAGTGATTTCAATAGTTTTTTTTTCCTATCAAGATAACTTATCATAATGTGAATGTTGAATAAAACTTGATAAAATTAAAAGTTGCCCAATTAGATTAAATTAGAGGTTTGCTAGGTAATGTCTATTAAAGATATTTTCCATGGTAGGGTCGTGGTTGTTTTCTGTTCATGAGTTGATGTGATCACTATTGAATTAAAATTACTATCAAGAGATAGTGTTTAGTGATGGGTTGATTTTGAATCTATTAGACAATTCTTGCATATTCCAAGTACAGACTTGAATTTTGAGGAAAATCCAAGCGAACTAAAGAACCTACGCACATAAAGATAAGGACATTAAGATTTTATAAATGATAGATAATAACATGCTGGTTGAAAATCTTATCCAAGTATAGAGGCAGGGCATCTATGGCAGCATCATTACATAGCAGCAAAGTGACTAGAAGCTGGTGTTGCTTCTGAACAACTGGAAATATGGCAGCTCCTTATTTTTTCCGGATGAGGTGCCGCTACGTTGGAGAATATCGAGCTCAACGAGACCCAAACACATAAAACCCAATGTCAAACCAGACATGATGCTGGAAAATAGAACTAAGAATCATGAGATCCCAGCGTATGTATACCACCAAACCGATCCAAATGCTACCGATTCCGATTGCAAGTGTGCAATATTCATGTCACGAGATGCCATACAAATCAGACCGACGACATTGACTATGTGAATATTTGATCGATGTTTTTATCTTCCACTCACTATTGGACTCATGTTGTTTTATTTTTCTGTTAGCTATGTCTGATCAGGTCAAGATATGTTCAAGTGTTACTTAATCAAGACATGATTAGTGTAAAAATAATGGGGAGACTGTTCCCTTTGTACTGAATGACGCTTGCCTTAACTATATTGAAAAGAATGTGAGTGTTTCTTTTTAGGCTTTGTAAATATTATAATTAGTTAGTTGTATATTAGTTTTTATTAGTCCAGCTGTCACTTAGCTGGCTTTTATAATTTGTAACCAATTATGTTAAGAGTTACTACTATATATAGGTAATTCTTTTCCCTTGTACAGTGACTTTTCAGATCAATATAGAAACATATATTTTCTCATCTATCTTCCTTTTGTTTAGCGTATTATACCCAAATCATACTCGAATTCCTGTCCATTTCAGTGGTGATCTTAGTCTGAGTTCTATGCTAGTCCTTAAAGTTGTTTTATTTATTCCCCAGTTCAAGTTTAACTTGCTACCAGTTAGTGCTCTCACTATTAGTTCTCAGCTTACAGTTACTTTCTTGCTTGAATTTTTTATCATTCAGGACCTCAACAGCAAGAAGATGATTGGCAGGGGTGAAAAGTTTGAAGATATTTATGTTCTAGATGTTTTTAGTTTGAATTTCGTTTCTACAGTCTTTGTTAATCATGTTTCAGCTCATAATTGGCAAAATAGACTTGGCCATTTGTCTTTCAAAAGGCTCGATGTTTTGAAAAATTAACTACATTATGATACTTCAAGATTTAATAAAGTTGTTCTGTGTTACATTTGCCCTTTAGCTAAACAGAAAAGATTATTTTTTGATTCACACAATCATATGTCTCAATTTCCATTTGATACTGTGACATTTGGGGACCTTATAATGTATCTTCACATGCTGGGCATAGATTCTTTCTCACTTTGGTTGATGATTGCAGTAAACTCACTTGGATTTTCTTACTCAAACAGAAATCTGATGTTAATGTTATCATTCCAAAGTTTTTTAACATGGTAGCTACTCAGTTTAATGTTAAAATCAAAGTCTTTCGATCTGACAATGCTCCTGAGTTGGCCTTCACTGATTTCTTTAATTCTGAAGGGGTTCTACATCAATTTTCTTGTGTGGAAAGGCCACAACAAAACTCAGTTGTTGAAAGGAAACATCAACATTTACTTAATGTCGCTAGAGCCTTGTACTTTCAATACATGGTTCCTATTCAATTTTGGGGGTGAATGTGTTCTAACTACCACTTTTCTCATCAATAGGACACCGTCTCCTTTACTTCAACACAGAACACCACATGAAGTTTTATTCAAGACTACTGTTGATTATAAATCTTTCAGGGTCTTTGGTTGTTTGGTCTAAAATTTCTCAAGTATATAACAACTGAAATGGACAGGAATTGATTTAACCTCATATAATAGTTGTCTATTGATGGAGTAATATTTTTTTTAAAATTTTCATATTAACATTTATGTCAATTTTGGTAAAACTCTCATAAAATTTCTAAAACTGAGATAAATGTGATATTATTTATGTCAATTTTTCTTGAAAATGTGATTAAAAACATGGTGAATACTGTAGTTTTTATGTGTGTTCTTAAAAACTGAGATAAATGTGATTTTATTTATGTCAGTTTTACGAACATTTATGTCAGGACTTTATATGTCAGTTTTGAAAAATTCTAAAACTGACATAAATGATCATTTATGTCAGTTTTTGACACACATAAATGACCATTTTTCTTGTAGTGACTCCTCTTAGAGCTCCTATAGCTCCCCATTCGCCTCCTCCTCTTGTATCCCCTAACCCCTCCCGTACCTCCTGTGTTTGCTCCTTTGGTATCTCATTAATTTCACTACAAGAGTTCACACATGTTCAGTTTTTAAAATAATATTTTTTTCACAAATTAGAGTTTACATTCTATGAAACTTATCAAACTATTTTACATAAAAAAAAGAAAAAAGTTCCATGTATTAAAGGGTTGTGAAGATTTTTACCTTAGAACAAACTGTTGGGTGTATATACTCCGTCACAAACTATGTTTTTCAAAGTATATACTCTATCACAATTGAATCAGTTGCCTAGACCATCCTGGGAGCATGATATTTCTAAATGAACTTCTTAGACCATTCTGGCTGCACGCATCTCCTAAATGAAATTGTCAATGATGTTTCCGATGTTAGTGTCGACTCTTTACAACAGTGAAATAGTACAACTCTAAGCATGTGCCAACACTTTTAGCGACTCTTGCAATGTTTGAATAGTGATTCGCTTCCATGAACTATGAACGTATTAACCAAGGAATTCAAATAATCAATCCATATACATGAATTAATAACTCGAGAAGAGGTTTGAACAGTTAGATGAATCGTTATCCAGTCATTTTCATGCACTTGATCAAGGATTTTCATGCGGTAGAATAAGTCCATTCACCTCCAGCTGGATTTGTCACATTCTTGTATCTACACAAAATATGGCGTTAAATCACTGAATAATGATACAAAAAGTAACTAATATAAAAAGTAATTAACAAATACAAATTTGAACCAAGCCTCTATCCAAATACACCCAAAAACACACATTATAGAACCAAAGGTTTTTCAGATTGACAGTGAATGAGAATAAAATACCCATAATAGATTATATTTAGGGATATATAGGAATGAAAACAAATGTAAGGAGAATAATTACCAACACATAACATACATTACAAAATTGGAAAAGCAATCATAATACTATTTCTTCTTATTTCTAATTTCAGTGGTTTAATACATCAAAGTCCTATTATATATAACCTAATACATCAACATGTTATAGAGATGATAACTTAAGAAACTCGGTATAGAACATTATAAAATTAGTTTACAACCTCAGTACAAAACGTTGCAAATTTAATTTATAAACTCGGTACAAAACGTTAGAAACTGTTTAGAGAACTAACCAACAAAAGAGAGATAAAGTGAGTGAGAGATACATGAACTAACCAAATGTTACGTGCTCGAGTTCCCACCGAAAATCTGAAAAAATAATAAACCGTTAAATGTTTGAGTTCCCATTAAAATTCTGAAATAATAACAGATTGTACATTCTTACAAATCCAACAAAAGATAATCAAAGAGTTAAAGAAAGGGGAATGCATGCGACAAAGAGTTCGACCAATTTGATTCATTAAAAATCTCAATAAAGTATTAGTCGTTTCACCCGCGACCAAATATGGAGATATGTTAATACAAATGCTATAACAAACCGCTATTTTTCTACATGGGTTTATTATAATATGATTTTCTTTGCAATTTTGAGAAGAGAAGAATAAATGAATAACTTATCCATGTCCAACCCTCCAAATCTTCATTTAAATACACCCAGAAACACACATTATAGAACCAAAAGTTGTTAAGAATTGATAGTGAATGAGACTAAAATACCCAAAATAGATTATATTTAGGGATATATAGAATGAGAACAAATGTAAGGAGAATAATTTCCAACACATAACATACATAGATTACAAATTTGGAAAAGCAATTCCAAACAAATACTATTATAGAAACCGATACCGAACAGAATAGACATACATTACACAGAACAAACATATATTACAAACACAAAATAAACAATACCTTTATAGAAATCCCTAAAAATAAACTTGGAAATTAAAACTCATTTTCAGACAGACAACACAATAAAGAACCAAAAATAAATACCAAATGAATAGAAACAAAACATAAATAAGCATCATATTACTACATAAAAATTACATTAAAAATGCCAGCAAGCCCTAAAACCCAATACGCGAGATGCTTTGAACCAAAAATGCACACCTAAAAGAAAATTGAGAGACCAAATTATTACATTAAAACAAAAATAAATACAAAATAAACTACCTCATTTATCAATATTTTTAATGAAACAGTCCCGCAACAAAGAATAACAATAAAAAAACAAAATTAGTCAAATAGTGTGAAGATGTGAAAATTAAAGGACTATATACCTAAGATAAGCTCCCACTGTCATAATAATGAATAAATTACAAAAATTGGTTAGGATATGTATCTAAACAAAGAGAAAGAGTGAGAGTATACCAAAAATCTGAACCCTTGCATTTCTAAAATAGACACAATGATGGATGAATCATAAATCTATAAAATATACTCTATCAGCCATTTATGTGAAAATAGGGTTGCTTGGATGAGAGAAAGAGTTCTGAGATGGAGAGCTTCTGATAGTTGTTGTGTGTGAGGGAGATAAAAAGGGCGACGGGTGAGAGAGAATGTATGAGGGCGAAGAGTGCATGGGTAAAGTGAGAGAGTCTTCCCAAAATGCCTCAAAGTTTGAATTAAAGGGTAAGTTTGAAGTAGGAAATGGGGAGGAAATCAAAAAATTAAAGGGTTGGTTTGTAAAAATGAAAGAGATGTGATCTCAACCATCAATTTTTTCAAAATATGTAAGGAGGTGGCATCAATCTACACCGTTGAAAATGTGTACATTTTCAAAAACCACCCTATCATATTACACACACACACACACACACACACACGCATATATATATATATATCTCAAAAACTATTAAGACACTCGTTTGTAATGATAGTATCCTCTAAACTATGTCCTGATTACATATCCTTAAGTAATTATATATATATCAAAAACTAGTAAGACACTCGTTTGTAATGATAGTATCCTATAAAATATGTCCAGATTACACATCCTCAAGTAATGACCAACACGGGTCTATACGCCTACTGACTTGTTAAATACTTATGGCATGAGACTACCCCAAGAATTATGTTCGCTTAATTAAATCATCACTGTTAACTAACCACAAGTTCCTAACTAAGGAACCTAATGTGTCCTTATGGAGTAAATACTTCTTAGATATTCCACTCTAGTCACCTAATCTCTACATCGAAGCAGTACATGACATTCATCTTTATTGACACCTCAAAAAGATTCTCACACCATCAAAAGTGACACGAGTGCATCTCACACTAAATACTGCGGTGTCTCCACTATTGGCTTGCACATACACACGTAAGTTACTAACATGTCTACACCAGAAACAATGACAACTATTAATGTAAACTAACATGTCCACATGTTAATTACCAATACCTTTACCATCATGTTGATCTCCTTAACTCCATCATTGAGAACTCAAATCGAAACTGTCACCTATCTGGCGTGACTGACCCAAAACAACCACCAACATCAAAAGATCCACCATCGACCTCACCATGTCACTCTCGAAAGAAACCTCGAACTTAAAGCAATAATACCATTTGAAATGCCTCGGCTTGAATTGATAGGTTACTCATGGGTCAACCCGGTCCAGTCCAAATATTAGGTGTGAAGTGCAATCAGACAACCTATATAATGTTTCTAGTCGAGTTTTATTTCATTAAATTTCCACTTGTTTATCATGCAATTTCGATTCACATCAAGCTACGAGTAGGACCTATGGGAATCATCCCCGGAGACCAAGCATTCAAAGCTACTGACGTAACATGAAAGGGGTACTAACCTATACAACGCTCTAAAATTATGGAACTACTCCCAAACTATCGTCACAAAGAAGCGGGAATGAGTTGAATGCCCAATGGGAATTACAAAAAAGTAATATAGAATTGAATGGTAGAAAAAAGACAACACGTTATACCTACGTGCGCATGGAACTACCTCTCTCTGTCTCACTATATATATATACTAGCGTATGCCCGTGCCTGAAGGCACGACGAAAATTTTCCAAAGTGCGTAATCGCGAACCGACAAAAAAATTTTAAAGTTCGTAATCGCGAAACGACAAAAATTTTCAAAGTGCATAATTACAAAACGGTAAAAAAATTTAGAACTATGCCATGCTTTAAAACACACGTATAATTTTGTATAAAGACATGTATAATGTAAATAATAAATTTTTTAATATACATAGTCGCAAAACGACAAAAAACTCCAAAATATGTAAGGGTCCGTTTGATTCAAAAGGGAGCAAAAGTGGAGATGACAAAATTTTCCATTTTTTCACATGACGCTATCAAACAACAATTAGGTGAAATTAAAGTCACTCCAATTAGTTTATTCAAAACAGTTTTTAAAATAATTTTCAAAACACTTTTTTGAAAATAATTTTTACAATATTCGAAACAGTTTTTTAATTATTCAAAACAAATTTTAAACCTTTTACCAAAACAGTTTTATAAAATCATATAACATGTTTTTAATAAAAAAATTTTATAAAACATTTTTTTAAACAGTTTTTAAAATAGTAATTTTTTAACAGCTTTAGAACAATTTTTAACAGTTTTTAAAAGAATTTAAAACATTTTTTATAAAATAATTTTTTTATTTATAACAGTTTATAAAACAATTTTTTATTTAAAATAGTTTTTTTTACAGTTTTTAAAATATTTAACAGAGAGTTTTTATAAAACATTATTAAAACAACTTTAAAAATAATTTTGAAAACAATTTTTACAATATTCGAAACAGTTTTTTAATTATTCAAAACAATTTTTAATCCTTTTAACAGTTTTTTTAAAATAATTTTTAACAGTTTTATAAAACAATTTTTTTAAACAGTTTTTATAAAAAAAAATTAAATCATTTTTACAATATTCAAAACATTTTTATAATTATTCAAAACATTTTTTAACAGTTTTAAAACAGGTTTTTGATAAAAAAAAACAGTTTTAGAACAGTTTTTGAAACAATTTAAAAAAAATTAAATATTTTTTATAAAACAGTTTTTTTTATTTAAAACAGTTTCGTAAAATAGTTTATAAAACAGTTTTTTATTTAAAACAATTTTTTTGACAGTTTATAAAATAATTTTTAAAATATTTTAGCATTAGAAAATAAAGAAAACCCTTGTAAGAAGTGGCAAATTTGTTTGGCAAATATTTCTCACCCAAATAGCCAAGTAAAATTTGCCAAATTTTTATGCATTGAAGGTGTTCTACATGAACAAATAGTTTGTAGTCAAACTTTGATATCAAACAGACCAAAAAGTGGACAAATACCATATTTTCCCACTTATTTGCTATATTCAATGGCAAATTTCTCTATCAAACAACCCTTAAATGTAAAAAGAGAAAAATTTCAATCCTCGACAAACCAAAGTGTAATTTTAAAAAAATTGGCCACAATAACCCGCCGTGTTCGTGATAGTGTTCGTGATTGGTAATAAAATCTCATGTCGTATCGTTTCGTTTTTATATCGGTCAAGTTCATTTTTGATTAAAAAAAACATTGGGTCGAATTTGAGGCAGGTAAACAATAATATTTCATGTTCTGTCACATTATGTCGAGCCATGTTTTTTTTTGTCGACTTTATTTTTCGTTAAAAAAATATTGTGTTTTACCCGTGTCTGAAAGCACGAAGAAAATTTTGTAGTCACAATTACTTGTTTTTATCTATTTTTGACAAATTATCCATTTAAATGATATACATTTTAGCATACTTTTTCGAAATTGAGAGTCTAAACCCAACATTTTAGAAATTGTTACCAACTCGATGTAACTTGGTTCGATTTTAACACTAATAGTAAAAGCAATATGGAGAACAATATTATTCACGAATATAATATGTGAACAAAAAATGATATAAAAATGTGCGATAATTTCCCCATTAAACTCTACCATCAAAATGGTTTCAACAATGGCATAAAACATGAATGCCCGAGTTGAGATCTCACATAATATCTAGATCCGTAGTTCTTTCCCAACAAAATAAAAATCAAAACGCTACTTTCGAACTCTAAATATATAAAAAATTAAAAAAAACTCACTCAACAACATGTAAAAAAGTGATCTTTTTTCTAACTAAAATGTATTCCCACGTCTTGATCTCTAGCCTAAAAAATACATGAAAATGTCACTTGGGCATTTCATCAAACATTTGGGGTGCACATTCAATAAATACCTATGATGGTGAATTTCATTTGAAGGAAGCCCAACATAGTGTTGAACAACACAACTCAACATACACAACTGACCAAACCATCAATTATACACGAAAAATGGTGTAAGGGAATTTGGCGAAAAAAAAGACACGAAAAATTGAGTGAGGAATTTTGTCAAACACTTGGAGGGCCAAGTTAAAAATTGGTTATGTCCGAACAATTTTCTTGAAGGTAAACTAAATTCTTGCACAATAAAAAATTCAAATTCTAACACCAACCATGCAAATTCTAACACCAAAAGATTATTTAATTATGTACAAACTTTATAACAATTAACATGCCTACACATCAATAGAATTAAAAATGATTTCTCAAAAACCAACATAAGATAGATGATCTGGATCTCAACAACATAAAAGTTGATCTGGAAAAGTAGAAGAAAGATACAAATGCATTCGTGTATAAGAAGACCAAAGTCTGAGAAAAACGGGTTCACGTCTGAGAAAAATGCATTCGCGTCTGATGCTTTCGGGTGGCCGATCTGGACAGGTTTGGGTGTTACCCAATTTGGATCTCAGCTGGTTTGGGTGCTACCTCTGTATTTGTTAAAAAAAAGGCAGTACAATACAACCATATGTCTGTAGCAAACTTATATACACAAATAATTACCAAAAAAGAACCTAAGAATGTATATGTACCTAATTTTCAGGTATAATTCTAAATAACTGGTATTGTGTTGTACAAAAAAAACTAAGTTGGAAGAGAATTTGAATCCTTGTGAAACCCCCTTGACTCAGTAATCTAAAGGTTTCTCATGTTTTATAGGGGTTATAGCCCTTTGAGCCAACACACCTCAACAAAGCTCCCCTTTTTTTACCTACCAATATATATCGAGATTCAAACAGATTTCAAATACCACAAAATAGTGCAGTTATTTTATATACCACAGATTTCAAACAGATTTTAACAAACCCCAAACAGATTTTAACACACCCGAAAGAGCTCAACTGCAAGTCTATTAATGAATACAGCGTAACAGGTACCAAAGAAAATAGCAAAAAACAAAATTTTAATACTGAGAACTCTTAACATGTATGAAAGTAGGTACCAAAAAAACAACTCCCACAACCCTTAGAACCAAGAACATTTACCGAAGGGGGCATTTCCCTAGAACAGTCTTTTATCTCGTACGTTCCATACCGAATTATATGAGAGACATCATTTGCGCTTTCCATGTTCTCTTACAATATTCTATGTCTTGGATTTTTCATTGATTGCCTTTCTTTGCTAATCAAAAGATCACCAACTTTGAGGAACAAAAGTTTCCGTCATTGCATCTTGTTCTGAAAAAAATAACCAAAATTGAATATCAAATGTACTAATGAGATAAAATTTGAATATCAAATCCTGTTTCGAGATTACTATCTGAATAGTGTGATAAAAGTTGAGTATCTGAAAAGTGAGATAACTATTTTAACAGAGTGATAAAAGGTGATTTAGGCATTAACATTCCCTATGGATGCGAGCAAGATATTTGCAGGAATACGTCTTGCTTGACCAACCAGAGTATGAGCTCTTCAAATTGACTACAAATTTAACAAATTACTTTTCACGGAATGAAAAACTCAACGAAGTATATTTCTATTTCCATGATGTGAAAAACTCATACATATCATCCTTAAAACCCGGGCTCTTGAATAAACGACTAACAAAACTCATACATTTCCCGTCACTCTTCGCTAATGCAGATAATGCAGAATCTGAACCATCTTCAGAATCCATTTTTTTCCTATGCAGAATCTGGCCCATCACTATTAGTTATTTTGTTTTATAAAATACAATTAACACAAAAGTACGTACTGATAATAACGGATCCTTTCCTCACTGTGGAAATGCACATTCAATGCTAATAAACCAAATCAAACAAAATCAGGAACTACTGGATTGTCTTATCGGGCTCTGTCCCGATCAACATAATCTGACAAATATAACAAAAAGCTAAATAAAACCAATAAGGAAAGGTGGATAAATACATAATGGAACATGATCTCAAGGGACAGGTGGAGAGGATAAAATGGCCTTTTGGTGAGAGTGAAGTTAAATTCCTTATACTCCAACTATTAGAGGGTGTCAAGTATCTGTACGATAGTTGGGTCTTTCATCGAGGTTTGAAAGCATCAAATTTGATTTTAAATAATCATAGTGAGTTGAAAATCTATGACTTTGTGATTGCTCGTCAATATGGGAGCCCATTGAAACCATATACTCCTTTTGTGGTCACTTTATAATACAGGGCACCTGAACTTTCATTGGGAGAAAAACTCTATTCAACGGCAATTGACATGTAGTCATAGGGTTGTATTATAGTTGAACTGTTAACGATGCAACCATCGTTCAATGGGAAAACGAAGTTTGATGAGTTAATAAGATATTTAAAATTCTTGGCACACCAAATGAGTCAATTCGGCCTGAATTTTCCAAACTTCATGGAGTGAAGGTGAACTTCGTCAAGCCCCACCAGTATAGTGTATTGCGTAGAAAATTTTCGGCTACATCGTTCACCAAATCACCAATTCTTTATGATGTTGTATTCAAATTTTTGAGCAAATTTCTTTCTTATGACGCTGAAAAGCGGATAACAGCTAAAGTCTTTCTTAGACATGAGTGGTTTTGCGAAGTTCCTCTTCCAAAATCTAGAATCCAAAGCTCAAGGCTGGCGTTCCAAAGTGAGAATAGCTGAATAACGGACATATGTTATACTATCCCTCATAAATGGCCATAAGCGTGGGGCTAATGTTGCCACCATGTAGGGACTTTCTTGAGAACTCATTCCTTCTCCAAGATCATCTCCACAAACAATTTCATTAAGATAAAATTCACATTTTATGAAGTCAGGTCTCCAAACATCTTAGGCATCATCTAATCCTGAGAACATATTTATACTGCGGATTCATTCCATTACTGGTGGATGGACTTAAATCATCCAATTCAATAAAAATATCCCATAGTGGCATGATAATTGAATTCAATATTTGACCCTTCAGACAGAAAAGAGCAGATACCGTGGTATCAATGCATCTGCAACCACTTTTTTTACAACATCATCAGGTTCCGTTGTACTCTGATTATACCTAAAACATAACATTTCGTGAGTAAGAGAATAATTATAAGTTGTCATATTGTCATGCCTATAACAAATTGTCATGAGAAATGAACCATTATAGCTATAACACGACAAATTTAACTAAGTAAATCCATGAAACAATAGTAGTTAATAAAATTGGATAGTGACATTAGAAAATGCATATCTGGTTTTAAAAACTCTAGAAGACCTAACATCCATGACATCAGTTTGGACACTATCCCAACTATTCTTAGAAGACCTAACATCCATGACATGTTAAAAATAAATAAACCCAAGAGTATAAAAATAGCACAACTACAGTGTGGACTCCAAGTATAACTAACAGGTATACTAATTCAAAGAACATTTAGATTTCATTCAAATAGAAAACAAATGAAATATTCAGATATAGATCGCAAACTGCAGACTTTAGACTCAGGGCAAAGAAAGCACATGAAGTCTCTCATCTTCATGACCTGTGATTCAATTTCGAAAGAAGTATTTTCTGTTACAAATTCAAAATTCATTTATGAACTTTATCAATATAGTTTGGGTATTAACAAAATTCAAAAATTGTAGAGGTTATACCTTAGATAACCAATAAGCCAAGCCAATAAAAAATTAGAGACATCAGATTAGCACCTGAAAAAACAAAATGAACGCAAAAATAAGCCCTAAACGAAAAAACAGAATGAATGCAAAACCAATAATGTCATCAAAAAAGATACATTAGTACCGAAAAACTAAGAAAGAAAAGTTTAGTTTATAGAAACTTTCTGAGTTTATCATGGGATGGGTTGAATATGAGTCGAGTTTCAATAAAGTTTGGAATTCGTCCCATGCTATAAAGTTTGGCATGGGTTGAATATGGGAATTCAATCCAGGCTAAAGTTTGTCTCCCCATATTCAACCCATGATATAGTTTTTCACATAAATTTTGAGAGAAGGTACTTTTCTCTTATGTTTCTTATTTAGTGATTCTCCCCATTTACTCAGTAACATTGTAAGCTTATGATGACATTAGTATTGTTTGCTTTCTCTCCATTTTACTCTGTACTGACTAAATGGGGAGATCCATGGACTCGACTCATATTCAACCCATTAGTACAGTTTTCTTTCTCTCCTACACTTATTATAAGTGTAGGACACAAACTTTAAAATTGTAATGCTAATTATGGAGAAATTGACTCGACAAACTTTAAAACTTTATGTCAATTGGGTCGAATGTCATCCCAGCTACAAAGATACCAACCAAATTTGTAAATAGAACTCCGAATCCGAACCCGACCTAATACTCCGATCATCACCACTAATCTCCAGAAACTCAAACTCTCATACCCCTATTTTGAAAACCCAATATTCCTATGTGTTTATAAATAGGGTGCCTATGTGTTTACATTCACATCTTACTTGGACACTTTGTCAAACAATGGGCCTTCAAATTTCAAAACACAATAGACAAACAAATGAAGTAACAACCATTTATGAAATTAAATAACAGTTCATGAGAGTAAATTCACATAGTTTTACACGCAAGCTATGTTTGTCACTCGTATATCTCAATCAGCTAAGTGTTCACAATTGGTTTCAAGCACGAAATACCTACAATGTCAAGCATATATATTAGAGAAAAAATATAAATGAATGAAATAAAAGACTAAAAATAATCAACAAATGAATAACTAAACTTCAAAAACATAAAAGACTTCTACTTCATAATGAATAATGTATAAATGCAGAATTACAAAATTACAAAATTTACTCAAATATTGTCCCTACCCATCAAATAGGTTTCACCAAAATCACAAACATTAAAGTAAATAAAAAAGGTATCATCATCATTTTCTTAATTATTTCTGATAAGCACCATCTCAATTACCATGCTATTGTGTATATACATCCCCATTTTGATATTGGTGAATGGAAATAGTAAATGAGTTTTTAATGTGGACATAATGGTGTAACTCCCAAATGAATATGACTCAAATAACTCTAACAACTAACTAACAACCCGTAAAACTAATTAAAGAAAAACAACAAATAAACAAATAAAGCATTTATTACTTATTGGGGATGGAGAAGAAAAAAAAATCATAAAAGTAGACATCAAACAAATGAAGCCATACTGGTATTCACAGTGGAAGCCAAGAATTTCAAGATCTCTTACTCTTACTCCTGGTAAGGGAAGGGAATATGTAAACACCTGAAAAGAAAATGAAGAATCGAAAAAAAATCACATAGTTAATAACCTAATTTAGAAATCACATATTTAATAACCTAATTTAGAAATCACATACCTGGTGTCGAAGGTTGAAATGTGTACATGTGCTTGCCATCGAACTCCTCTCTTTCTCTCTTGCTCTCTAAGAGTTTCACCATTGAAGCCACCTTGAAAATGGGTTTGAGAGGGAAAAGAGTATGGGAGGATTGAATGAAGTCTACGGGGGTGTGTGGGAGACATTAAGAAAGAGAAATTGTGGGGTTCTTTGGGTAAAGTGAGTGTTTTACCACAACACCCTAATTTTTGAATTAAAGTGTATGTTTGATGAGTAGAAAAAAAGGGGGAAACAAAATATTTGAGGGGTAGGATTGTAAAAATAAAGTACATATGATCTCAACCATTAAAATGTGTAAGGAGGTGGCATCGATCTAGACCGTTAAAAATGTGTATATTTCAAAAACCAAGCTCCCATATTATATGGATATATATATATATATATATATATATATAACCGCTTTTATTCCAAAAACATGTGCCGATTAAATCGCATTCCTATGAAGAGGCTCTTTTTGCATAACATGCTAAATTTTACTATTTAACGCACCCGGTTAAATACTTAAAAAAATACCATTTGCTTATATAGAATGCTACTTTTTATAAAATCAGTCATTTACTCACATTGAATTTACATTAGTATTTTCCCTGAAAATGACCTTTCAATACACACACGCTCCGTGTTAGAAAATATTTGTTTTTCATTGAAAACCTTTCACAACCACAGACTTGAATTAATTATGTGTTAAAACCTCCTTAAGTTGCTTAATTATCCATTTAATCACTGCACTTTACCATTATTTTACCTTTATATGGAAATTAGCCAATTTTGTATCTTTCTTGTCCATATTATCTTTTCAACCAGAACATTTACCAATTTCACTTCATGTTATGTTAATTTTATTATATTTATAACAAAAATCATTTGAACGAGAGTTCTAATGAGGATAAATCATAGGCTATAAATAGGTCAAACACCAGCTCGTTCGAATAGGAAACTACCCTTCATTCGAACGGCGACACAACTTGTTCAAACGAGGGCGTTCCAAAAAGTTTCTAGAGACTGATGGAAATCGTTCAGGTCCTTGTTATTAGATGGTCATTTGAACCTCATTCAAAAGACATGCCTTTCCTCGAATAACGTGGCCACTCGTTCGAACGATAACAATAATTCCGCATAACAACTATAAGACTAACCAATCCAGTTTAATCGCACCTACATCACTAAGTCTAATGCCTAAATGAGTCATACTAAATTACCAATGTAAAGCGAGGTGGCTAGCCACTGCCGCCAAACTACGTCGGGTGTCACTAAATAAGTTATCAATTTTAGCATGTGACAAATATGAGACATTTAAAAATGTTGCACAAGATAATAATTAAATTGATCCAATAAATATAACAATTTATGAAATATTAAAATCCATCACCAAGATAATATCCAAAATAAATCCAACTCCAAAAAATACATACTTAAATAAAATGATCCAACTTTAAATATCTAAATAAAACCATAAACAACTATGGAACTAATTTTCCACCAAGTCCATACAAAAAAGTCTCATAATAAATGCGACGTAAATGGTAGGTAAATCTAAACAACTAAAGCATCTAAAATAACTCCAGTTGTATCTTAAAATTGCCAATCACTCCTTTGTAGACACTCCAGCGATATGCCGAAAATGTTAGTCAATGCAATGGGTTAGATCCTACTGCATAAATACAATTTACTATTACCAGTTAGGACCCAGACATTAGCAGCATACATGATAAACACCACAATAGAGTATTTTAAATCAAACGAGATAATTATTAACATGCAGATAAAATAAACTATGACTATTTACTAATGCCCTACGTGTGATAAAGATTCGAATAGATGAGAAAATTCCAATTACACACTTATTTAATTAGAGACAATTTACGAGTCAAATAAATTCATCCCTTAAACTCAAATAACAATGTGTGTGCAGTGTTAAACCGACATAACTAAAATATGCATCACAAAGTTCAAGAAAAATCCCCTCAGGGCCAGACCTTTTTATTTCACTATAACTGTAAATCGCAACTTACACGAACACAATGAAATATAGTTTGATACTCAAATACCTGCGGGCATCTGTCGTTGTCGTCAGTAATAAGTCCACACTCAGCGAACCTACATGAACCGTAGACCACTCTTCAACCTAGAAACACCGTAGCACTCCCTAATGACACGTAGTCACAAAACTCCATTGAGATTTAATCCATAATAGCATGCAACCCTCGGTTGTAGAGATCTCCCCACAAATTATGAACTATAGCAAAATATGCTTTGGGTTCCACAAAACAACTCACAGAAAAGAAATTGGGGTTGTGAATTGTAAAAATAAAAGTTATGAACCCTCAAATGGTTGGAGAATAGTATCAAAACGCATTTTGTGAAAACCAGTATTTCTCACACAAAAATCGAGAAGTTTGACACATACTTTATAGGTGATGTGTCAGCTTAAAACACATCTCGTTCGATCATCATACGCAGTCATTTGAGCTAGATATGATCTCGTTAAAACCAGGTACGATGTCACTCGAACCACATAATACTCGTAACTAAAAAACCTTAAGTCTATAAATATTTTGGAAACCTCAAAACTTAAGACTGTTCACGAGATCAGAAACATTTATCCAGACCTTTTATGATTTTGAACAATTAAAAAACATTTAAAATCATTTCAAAAATCATTTTTCATAAATAGAAAAATATTTTATCTTTCCCAACAATATCCCAACACTTTTAATGTAAAATGTAAATGGAACTTAAACACATTTTACGAAATTCATTCTTTTTAGGATTGAATGTTGAAGTCTTCTTGAAATTGGGATTTTTCTTTGTAGATGTAAGTTTCTTAATCCTTCAACGACTTGTAGCAACTTGTAGTAGTATATGACATAATTAATTGTGACGGACAATGTCCTTACAAATATCCCTCTATGTCTATGCCAATACAAACTAAAAATATCCGAATTATCAATCTCAAATGACCTATATAATTTCAACCTCCCAAAAACTCAAACGTGGAAAGATGAGTTGTCAAATCTTCAAAATTTTCAAACGGTGCTTCATTAATAAACTCTTCAAAAACTCCGAGATTTTCTCATCAAGGTGTGCAACATAATGTTTTTCAATTGTACCTACACACATGAGACAAATCAAAATACCTCGTGACCTATCGAGTTTGAAATGATATAAAGCGTAAACATGAAAGCATAATTAAATCTCTCCCATATATAAACTCCCCCAGAGTATCATAATTTGTTCTCCCCATTTTCATTTGTCTGAAATAGATAAGGAAAATAATAAATCACAAAAATAAAATCAGGGTGTCACGGTAGACCGAGCAAACAAAATATTTTTGAATTTTTTCAATTTTTTTTATAAAAATGCAAAAATGATGTTACAAAAATCACACACCATGAATTTGCACTAAGACAACCAAATTGTGGAAACGGAATGAATGGGTGTGAACACATTCGATAAGAGAATCAACTCAATGATATCTTGTGTGAAAGATGCATACGTATACTCCTAATGAATGAACATAAAAAATAGTCCTTAGGTGTAGAACTTGTTGAATTTAGATGACATTGTCTTAATCATTTCAACAAATCAAAGTATAATTGATTTCCACACCAATAACATCCAAAATTATGTAATGATTTTTCATGACTTTCAAGGAAGTGCAAACCATTTTAAATTCCATCCAAATTCCCTCATTAAAAGATAATGCTTTTTATTTTTCTTATGAGGTGATGAAACTAAAAAAACTTACTGGCCCCATTTTGGGCATAATTTTCTTTTTATTACCTTGCAATTTTTTGGGTCTCTTTTGAACCTCATCGGACCCAGAATAATTTTCAATTCCTCGCTTTTTTATGTCCATTTAAACGGTGGCTTAATCGCAAAGGATAAATGAGTACCTTTCGTAGACCTTCCCCATTTTTCAAAACAAAATCACATAATCTCACAAACGGTTTATATCATGCACTACTTGTTGTTAATATTTATCACATTTGGTTCGTTGTATAAATATAATTGAGATGTAAACACTCAACCAACATTTGATAGACAAGCACAAAAGTCAAACAAATCCATGCACGTGTGAAATAAAGGACAAATAGAGTCAATCATGTTGGTAGTAACACTATATCATCTCAAAGACTCCAAAACTTGTAAAGAACAAGAATGACACAACATATAGTTCAAAACACTATAAAATAGTCACATGGATATGGCATGAAGTTATGACATGGTTATCCTAAATGTTCATTCATAAAAGGTGCAAACAAAAAATAAAACTCTTTTTGGATTTTTCAAATTTATCTAAACCGAAAATCTTTTTATATTTTTGAACACCGTTCAGAAAATAACCTAGCAGTACCAAGAATTATATCGATATGAAATAGAGGACATCAAACAAAAAGTAAATTTCAGGGATTGTTCGAACGAGACTCCTTGTAGTTTGAATGACAAATCTTCGTGCGAGATGGATTCTCGTTAGAACAAGAAAATAAAAATTTCTCAGTTTAATCAGTATATCATGCGATTTTATCCAGTGAGAAAATTTTGAGAAAACCATTCCTCGAATGGGAAAACTGATCCAAAACAGTGCTAAAACAGTACCAAAAATAAGTAAAGCAAACAAAAATGCTAACAAAGTATAAGACAAATGGTACATACTAGTAATAGGTATAAGATAAAATCATGTAAATCAACTTATGCTAGAAAACATGTCTAGACCTCAATCGAAAGGTGCGGTGGAGTTTTCTAAAGACAGTGATATCTTTTTAAACAACTCCATCAAATCATGAGAAGTCTTGACCAAAAAATTTACTTGCTCTCGAATATGTGCAAACTATCTATCATTATGTGCAAGGAAAGTATCATGGATGGGTACATGTATGGGAACATGTGTAGGAGTAAACCGTGGCACACAACCCAATTTAAAGCAAAACTCCCTAAGGTGTCCTCTCTTTTTGCAATGGGAGCAAATATAAAGCTTCCTAGGTACACCTCTTTCAAAAAATCTAGGACGTGCTCTCCTAACAGGTACGGGACGCCTAGGTGGGTCGGGTCGAGAGTCATGTGAATATAACACTAAAGTAGGAACCAACTCGGGTTTAGATGCACCGTCATAACTAATTCCTAAACTCTCACTATTCCCCAAAACAGGATTGAGAACCATCTTTCCCATCTTCTTAGATGCGTTCTCCAAAGTGAATTTAGCCTCTAAGGCGTGCTCACTATTTTCCTTATTCGAAGCAATCAACTACTCACTCAAAGAAACCTTCACTTTCTCAAGTTTACTTAATTTTGCCTCAAACTCCTTCAAACTCTTAATCTATCTTTCAAAATCTTTCACCTTGAGACCCAACTTATTATTCATTTTTTAGACTTTAAGGTCTCGGTGTACAACTCTTGAAATGTAATCTGGAGCTCACTCTCATGCACTCGCTCTCAGACTCACTAGAAATACTCAAAACCTCCTTGGGGGTATCACGTGCACAAGTGTCCTCATCGATGTGGGACAAAGTGGGCGTGCTCTCATGACTAGCTAAAAAGTGAACCAACATGCCATGTCCTAAACCTTTACTGGAGTCATCGTCCTCATCTCCCTCTTCTCCCTCACTATCACTAATGGTGGCTAGCATGACAAGTTTCTTACCCTCTCTCCTAAGCGTAGTGGGACACTCAAATGACTTATGACCTTTCCCCCCACACTCATAACATTTTAAATTTTCAAAATTTTCTTCACCCTCTTTATCTTTCTCACTGATTTCCTTGGCCTTGTTTTTTTTTCTCCGAAAATCTTTTATTGGAAGAATTTTGTTTCGAAAACTGGAGAATTGTTTTAAAATTCTTTGCAAGCAGGGTCATGTCAAACTCAGAATCATCCTCAGACTCACAGAAACTCACTCGAAGAAACCTTCACTTTCTCGAGTTGACTTGCTTTTGCCTCAATACTTAAAACTATCAATCTCTCTCTCCAAATCTTTAACCTTGAGACCCAACTTATTATTCAATTTTTTAGTTTTGAAGGTCTCGACATACAACTCTCGAAACGCAATTTAGAGCTCACTCTCATCATCAGTAGCGCACTCGCTCTCAGACTCGCTACAAATACTCAAAACCTCATCGGGAATATCACGTGCATAAGTGTCCTCATCAGCGTGGGATAAAGTGGGTGTGCTCTCATGACTGGAAAAAAAGGCAATGCACATACCATGTCCTAAACCTTTATCGAACTCATCGTCCTCATCTCCCTCTTCTCCCTCACTATCACTAAGGGTGGCTGACTATAAACTTTCTTCCCCTCTCTCCAAAGCCTAGTGGGACACTCAAATGACTTATCAACTTTACCCGCACACTCAAAACATTTTAAATTATCAAACATTTCTTCACCCTCTTTCTGTTTCTCACCGTTTTCCTTGGCCTTGTCTTTCTTTTTGTTTTTCTCCGAAAATCTTTTATTGGAAGAATTTTGTTTTGAAAACTGGAGAATATTTTTAAAATTCTTTGCAAGCAACGCCATGTCAAACTCAGACTTGTCCTCAGACTCAAACTCACAGAAACTCACTATCTTTTTCTTATATTGGGATTTAAGAGCTATCCCGTTATCCTCAGGTTTGACAGTGTCGAAAAACATGTCAATAGGTCTCCTACCAACTCTTCTAATTTGAGACGATTCAAATTTCCTAGGCTATTTAAAACCGTGAATTTAGGGATAAAATATTTAGGCAACGCTCTTAAAATCTTTTTAACTACTCGTGCATCAAGTATAGGCTCACCTAGGTTAAAACTAGTGTTGACAATGTCAAATAAACATGCATAAAACTCATTAAAATACTCAGTCTCTAACATAGTGATTGTCTCAAATTGAGTGATCAAATTTTGAGTTTTAGACTCTTTGACTGCTTACGTGCCCTCTTGGGTGAGTTGCCAAATATCCCAAACTTTTTTAGACGCGGTGCACATCATAATACATCGGAACTCGTCAGGGGTGACGTGTTCAAAAATTTCACTAAGCCCACGTGAATTATAAGTGTTCCACCTAAACTCTTCCTCAGTACAGTCTGACAAATGTTTTAAATTCGCGGTGACAATGGGAGGAATCCAGCCTCTTTCACAAATTAACAAAACTCTCTCATCAATTGCTTTTAAATAGGGTTTAATTCGGGCTTTCTAGTAAGCATAATTAGAAACGTAAAAAATTGGCAATCGATTATATAAGTTTTCACTTTGAAACATTGCGACAAAAAATATAATTTTTCCAAAAAAATCAATTTCACACAATTTTTTCGAAAACTAGGAATACGCGATAAATTAGCGTAACCTTCTCTGATACCAATTTGAGAATGACCTACGTGTGATAAAGATTCGAATAGATGCGAAAATTCTAATTACAAACTTATTTAATTGGAGTCAGTTTATGAATCAAATCAATTTAGCCCTCAAACTCAAATAATAATGTGCGTATAGTGTCAAACCAAAATAAGTAAAATATATGACACAAAGCTCATGAAAAATCCCTGAGGGGATTTTTCATGAACTTTGTGTCATTGTAAATCGCAACTTACACGGTTATAATGAAATATAGGTTGACGCTCAAATACTCGTAGGCATTGGTCCATATCGTTAGTAATAAGTCCACACTCAATGAACCAAGATGGACCATAGTCTAGCCTTTAACCCAGGAACGCCGCAGCACTCCCTAATGACACACATTCATAAACCTTTGTCGAGACTCACTCCACACCAACACACAAACCTCGGTTGTAGAGATCTCCCCACATAGTATGAACAATAGCAAACTATGCATTGGGTTCCACAAAAAACTCACACAAAAGCAATTGGTATTGTGAATTGAAAAAACAAAAGTTATGAACCATCAAATGGTTGGAGAATAGTATCAAAATGTATTATGTGAAAACCAGTATTTCTCCACAAGAAAATCAAGAAGTATGACACTCAATTTACATTAAAAATTAAGGTAGTTATATGTCAGCTTAAAATACATCTCGTTCGAACGACATACACAATCATTTCAGCGAGATATGATCTTTCTAACCAGGTACAATGTTGTTCGAATGACATCAGAGACGTAACTCAAAAACCTTCAAACTTTTAAAAATCTTGGAAACCTAAAAACTTAAGGTTGTTCACGAGATCAAAAACATTTATCCAAACCTGTTATGATTTTGAAATATTAAAAAACATTTAAAATCATTTCAAAAATCATTTTTCATAAATATAAAAATATTTTATCTATCTCAAAAATATCCCAACACTTTTAATGCAAAATGTAAATGGAATTCAAACATATTTTACCAAATTCATCCTTGTTGGGCTTGAACGTTGATGTCTTCTTGAAATTCGAATTCGTCTTTGTAGATGTAAGATTCTCAATCCTTCGACGACTTGTAGCAACTTGTAGCGGTATATAACATAATTAATTATGACGGACAATATCCTTACACTATTAAATCATGTAAATAGGCCACCCTTAAAGTTGAAGCATAGTTATTCCATTAACACTTTGTTCGCAAATATGGCTAATAAAGTGAGCACCCATTGTCGAAGTGCCACTGAGAAGTGTTATTTGCTTTGAGATCAACATGAACAACAAGGGATTTTATGTCGAGTTTAGGTACCCAAGATGAGGTAACCTTCTGTTTGCCCTTGCCATTGTTGGCTCTAGCCGGGATATTCAAAGTGTCCATTGACGGCATAGAGATTTGTTGGAACTCTTACTTTAGACTCTGAGAAGGGGCGAATATAAACTCAACCTTATCTCTAAGACTCAAAAAATCATTACTGGCATGTGGTGGAGCAAATGTACGCCGTGTCTGACCCAAACTATAGAAAAACTCCCAAAGGTGGACCTTTCTTTTGTAGTAGGTACAAAAGTACACAGATTATGGCCGACCTTGGTTTCCCTTTCTTGGCTGAACTCTTCTTTACAGTTTTTGGTGATAGACGTATGGGTTCATACTAAATATAGTAACCGGTTCCGGTGTCACATGGGACGTGGAGGCACCATTAAAAGTAATTCCCTTCCTTTCACCAAATCTTAAAGCAGGGGTGAGGAGAATATTTCCCATATTTCCAGATCTATCCTTAATATTTACCTTAACCTCCCTGGCTATCTCAAGGCCATGAGTAAGCTGAGCTACAACGACTTCAAGTGTCTTTTGAGTGTCTATGGAGGTCTGTAGCTCACTCGTAAGACTAAATAATTTCTTGGTCAAGTCCCCTTTCTCTTTCTCTAAGAATCTCTCTCTCTCTCTCTCTCTCTCTCTCTCTGTCTCTCTCTCTCTCTCTCTCTCTCTCTCTCTCTCTCTCTCTCTCACTGTAGACACCCCATTATGTACCCCCTAACGCTCCTTAGGTCCCTAGTACCTCCCTTTATCACTACAAACCTAGGTCGTACCTCGAGTACTGACCTAGAAGCCATCGGGAACTCTCGGGCTCCATTTGACAAAAATTTAAACTCTTCAGCTTGACCACGGATGAATGAATCATCTAAGGGAACTGAAATCCATTTCCAACGATCTGTCCCGTTCGCGATTCTGACTTACCATGCGGACGGACGATCCGTTTGAGTTCGAAACCTGACCTAGAGGCCACCGGGTGCTCCCGGGCTCTGTTTAACCTAAGTAAACTCTTCAGCTTAATTGAGGCTAAATTAATCTTCAAAGGGAACTAAATCCACTTTCCAACGGTTCATCCCGTGCACGATTTTGACTTACCATGCGGGCGAACGATCCATTTGACTCCAAGAGGTCACCGAATTCTTCTAGGGACTGGTTGACCAAAGTAAACTCTCCAAATCTGGTCAACCACTTTGGAATATTGAAGTACATCTCCTAACCTTTCCAACGGTCCACCCCGTGTGCGATTCGAACTTACCATGCGAATGAACGATCCGTTTGCGTCCGAATGATTCCTCGTCTAATGGACCGACAAACATTTTCGTGCCATATTTGACCCAAAGTCAACTCCCGAACCTGGGAGCGGTCCAAAGGACTTACAAAGGTATCTAAATTTCCTTTCCAACGGTATGCCCCATGCATAATTCTGACCAACGGTTTGCCCTGGGGAGCTAATTTTTCGAAAAAGCCTGAAACACACTACCAAATGGCAGGTTCCAGACCCTGCCTATCGGCAGGTGCCGATAGGTAGGAACATGTATATGATGATAGGCAGTTACCTGGACCTATAAAATCATTCCTTCACCTCATTTCTAAAGGGAGCCTAGATTTGATACAAATCGCTCTCAGCGAATCCCAAAAACCTCTCTCGAAGACAGCGATATTTCAACATCCAAATCCCTTTTTTACTTCCACTTTTCATCACCCATTTCATCAAACTTGTTTAATTAGCCACTCTCCATCATCATCCAAGTGCAAGGGCTGCTCTCCAACATTCAAGATCAAGCTCAAGATATTCAAGAAGGTCCATGTTTCTCAACTTTCTCTTCAAATTCTCTTAAATTTGCAATAGCTAATTTTATTACTTAGCACTTTTATTATCTTAGCTGACACATCCTAATATACTTTTTATTTAGTATTATTGCACATCTCTTATTTTCATATAAATAAAAAACCCAAAAAATAAGAAAAAGAGGGTTTGCTTATAAATTCCAAATAAGGATTCTCATACTTTTCCCACACTTTTCTCACAACTAAAACACTTTTTCCTACACACACACACTCACACACTCACAAATAAGAGATCCCCCATTTGGACTTATGGTATAAACCCCACCCCTCATTTTTGTATGCGAACTACGTGGACTTTGATGCCTTTATAGGCTACATAGGCGTCTCGGGGTAAAACTCGATACTCTAGTCCTTTTTCTCACTTTCTCTCTTATTTTCTATCTTCTCTAAATACAATTTCCTTATATTCTATATACTTGTTCTTAGTAACGTATTACTCTATATGTGTTATCATTCCATTATAACGATCAACATAAGGGTAATCATGTAAATCTTATTTTCTAATATTATCTTTGCACCTTCCTACGGATGACTCGCTTTATCTCTTCCATGATACAAGTCGAGGATTCCTATCTCCACTATATATATACACATGCACACATATCACGGGGAAAAATAAAGGAAAATAGCAAATATCCATGAGAGACCGAAAGGGCGGAATAGGTGCCTAACACCTTCCCATTTCGAAACAAAGCCTCCGAACCCTTCTCGAATTATTTTGGTTTCGCATGCACCAATATGTCTTTGGATTCCATCCTTCGGGGTGTCTTCCCCCTTTTCTTTTGTCTGTTTTGAGTAAAATAGACTGGCGACTCTGAATCTCTCTACATTTTTACACCATATCTCAAACGACGTCAGTCGAAGCGCTCCCGAGAGGGATGCATGGGACCCTAAGGATCCTTCCTCCATGCGCCCACCCGTATGGCAAGGATCGGGGATGGACACAGTGGCGACTCCGCTGGGGATATGTGTGATTTTTGAGGGCTTGACTCAATTTACATAGATGCTATGTTTGTTTATATTTCCCCCTATATCTGCATGTTCCCCCTTTTCCATGTATATCCCATGCTTATGATCCTGTTCACACACTTGTAGAAAATTCTCCATGTACACTTCACACCACGTGCACCTAGGATCACATATGTCCACATATTGCACGCATCACTCATCCATACTTGGTGTACCTTGGGTACTTGTACTTTGCTCCCTGTTTGGCAAAATGAAGAAAAGCATTCTCATCATAAGATAATAATAAGAGAATCATGCATGATTCACATGAGATCACCGAAGAGCATTGATATTGACCAAATTTTACCTAGTAACTGGAGGGTCACTTCGCGATTGGCGCTGGTCTGGCAGGGCGCAGTTAGCCTAAGCGATATGACTCTCACCTTCCATTGGTAAAGTACATTCGACGTATATCGAACGGTTCCCCCTCATCGTACTGCTTGACCAAAGTCATGACAGGAGGTATATCGTAGGGAATTCGTTCACGTACGCTGAGTATATCGAATTCTCTCTCACACGTACCGTCCCCATGAGGTATATAGTGAGGCAATTCACGTACACTTAGGTATATCAAATGGCTTGTCCACACGTACCGATTGCCCGCAAGAGCAAGACTTATATCGTGGAAGTCACGCCAAAGGGGGGAACCCAGTACTATTCACCCAACCAACTGCATATCCGCATATAGGTGTCAAACCTAGGACACGCACTTTAGATTGCCAGTTTCAACCCGAAACTCTGTCGAAATTCAGGGTTGGCCTACCGCCCAAATTTTTGCGCATTTTAAAAATGGGACCCTGTCCGTAAGCCTGGTTACAAGTCCATCGATAGATTTGCATACATTAAAAACCCCACTTTTCCAGGCTCAGGTCCCGTCCGGCATTGCATTTAGGAGAATTAAATGCAAGTGAGAATATAATAATTGTAATAATCATGTTGAGTTCCGTCTCCAAAAACATTTCTCCTTTCTTTATCAAAAATCCAAAAACATTTCTCCTTTCTTCATCAAAAATCCAAAAACATTTATCCTTTCTTTATAAAAAATCCAAAAATATTTCTCCCTTTTTTATCAAAAATCCAAAAATAGTTTCTTCTATTTTTTCCAAAAATAAATCCCATTATATGCCTTCTCAGGTCGATCACAAGCCCTTGGCCTGGCTCCCTATTGTCTTCGGTCTTCAGTCAAATCCCCCTGTAGTTTCATCCATTCCTCTACTACTTCTTTCGAGTCCAGAATCCATCCACTTTCCATAGAGAATATAGATCAAGTACCAGTCATACAGCCGAATCTGACGGCAGCCTAGCTCATCTCTTGTCCAAGATTGACAACCTCCAAACTAAGGTCCGAGAGATGCAACGAAACTAGGTTCCTGTTCCTCAAAATCCTGAGGCCCTTTTCCCTCATGCTACGGGGCCACCCGAGCTTATTTGGGTTCTTGAAGAATATCAACTCGCTCCATGTGCCCCTTCTGTCAATGGACCGCCGTCTGCCCAGCTTCCGATGCCAAACACTTCCCAGCTTGTGGCTAACCTGCCTATGGTCATTAATCCAAAAGAGGGGGAGTTGAATAAATTCAAAGAGGATCTCAAGATGCTCACCAAGAAGTTTGAACAAGTCAGGATCTCTGGGAATTGCATGGACTACACCCACATGTCTCCTTATCCTAAAGTAAGGTTACCCGAGAAGTTTAAGATGCCAAATAGCGAGAAGTTCGGAGGGAGTGGACCTTCGATTGTTCATCTTCATAGTTATCATAGTTCCATGACTCTATTAGGGTCTTCTGAAGAAGTGATAACCCAATTGTTCCAGCAAACTTTGAAGGATAGTGCCCTCCGATGGTTTTTATCTCTTGGGGAATCCAGAATCCGTAGTTGGGAGGATGTAGCCCAAGAATTCATGTCGCAGTACAAATACAACGAAGAGCTTGAGGTAACCCGTCGTGATTTAAAGATGCTCAAATAGAATCCTGGGGAATCAATCAGTAACTTTATAATCGATGGAGGGAGCAAGCAGCTACCATGACCAATCTGCCATCTGAGGAAGAACAGGTCAACATAGTGAAGAAGAAGTTCTTGCCCCATGTCTGAGCGATGATGGGAGGACAATACTATCCCAACTTCGAGCTCTCAAAGAGGCGGGGGTAGAAATTGAGGAAAGCCTTGTTAAAATAGATATTGAACCGAAGAAGGTGTTCAGACAGTTTTCCCCTAGAAAGTATGACAAGCCTGCCAGTGCTACAGTCTTAACCATCAACAACATCTCTCAACCAACCACATATTGGGCACTAGAAAAATGCCCTACCCCCATCCGAAGGGAATACACTGAGCTCCATGCTCCCCTCTCCAAAGTTTACCAAGCTCTGTTAAGCCAAAACCTCATCAAACCCTTGGATCCCCGTTCATTGCCAAATCCACTCCCAAGAAACTTCAAAGCCAATGCCCATCGTGCCTTTCACCAAACTGTTGGCCATACCACCGACCAATGCTTTAACCTCCGAAACATAATCCAAGATCTCATTGACAGGGGTACCATTGCCCCACAAGCCAATCCTAAGCCAAACACTACTCACAATCCACTCCCAAATCATGCCAATGCCATCTTCTTAGAAGAAAACTCAAATTTCGTTCCCTCAACTCAAATCACACCCATATACTCTCCTAAACCTCTTCAAATTTGCCCACATTTCCTCCTACACCCTACTAGCCTCGCTGATCAGGTACTGTCACTCCTTACCAGAGCATGCATCGCTGTCCGTACCCTTTCTGAAAATGAAGGTATGGAATTGTCAGAAGTGTTAAACCAACTCCTAGAGTTCGGGCTAAAATTTCCCTCACTGATAGTCATCGATTGCCAGAGAATCAATTCACTATTCTTGAAAGCACAAAAATGGGCCCAAAATTCAGACAAGTGGGTGGTACCAACCGACGAAGTGAGCCTAGATGATATTGTCCAGATTATGGCAGAATTATTCTTGCAAACCAACACCATTTGTAGTATCACCCTGTTACTTGGCACTTTGAAGCTACAAGGGCGCTTGGTCCCTTCAATCACACATATCCCCACAGAATGGGAGGACTTATATGAAGAAGCCGTTGAAGTTGTGGAATGCATTGACTTTACATGGAAAGACAGAATTGTTGCCACCGGATGGGGGGAAGAATTCGAAGATTCGAGTGAAGAACAAGCTTCAGGAATAACTGGCTCGGTAGCCGACATATGTGGGATGATATCATTTGAATAACTCCTCGAAGAAATAAATAGGGTGACAGAATAACCTGAAATTGACGAGGAAATGGGATTCATTTTCTTCCGTTCTTCAGTAAATCACATGAGCAGATCAGGGAGACATTACCAAATTCCAAGCTCACTACCAGCAAATGACAAGGGGAAGGGCGTTGAAAACCTTCCTATGCCAGAGATGACCATTGAGGAGAGCAAGATCCTTGATCAACTAAAGAAAACACAATCTAACATCACTCTATGGGGGCTTTTCATGTCTTCCCAACTGCACAGAAATGCTTTAATCAAGATGCTCACTGGACCCACAGTTCCTCCTTCTACCACACCAGAAGAAGCGGTAAATCTGGTCGAATCCTTGACCTCTACCCAAATGCTATTATTTTCTGAAGAAGAAATCCTTAGAATTGGGCCAAATCACTATCATGCACTCAATATGTCCATCAAAGTTATGGGCAAGGATGTGCCACTCTCTCTTGTTGATAACGGATCCGCCTTGAATGTTTGCCCACTGAGAACCTTCAAGTATTTAGGCCTGAAATAAAGTGAACTCGCTCCAACCTCCGCCGCTGTACGTGCATATGATAATACTCACCGGGAGGTGATGGGATCCATAAAACTTGTAATAGGGGTTGGCCCTATAAACCGTGTCATTGAATTCCAATTCATAAACATCCCAGCTTGTTTCAACCTATTGCTCGGATGACCCTGGCTCCATAATATCAAGGGTGTGTCTTTCTCACTCCATCAGAAAATTGAAGTTCAATGAACCTATTGCAAGAACCTATTGCTCGGATGAACCTATTGCAAGCACCAGCAGTCCAATCCTTGAGATACAACACGAGTCAAATGATATGCTCCTATCAGGGTTTCGAGTTGAGCCACTCCTACTCCCGGTAGGGGACATTTTCAAAGAAAGGGTTTATCCAGAATATGACCCTCATGGAAATTTTAATGTGATTCAGATGTTCAGAAACATGCACTTCATGCCCGGACTGGGGCTAGGGAAAAGGCATCAAGGGATACTTGAGCCCATCGAATTGAAGAAAGATTTCCCTCCTTGTGGCTTGGGGTATCAACCATCAGAATAAGAACTAAGAATGATCCACCAGTCTCGACCAAAGAGAAGATTAAAGTGCATCCAAACTATCCCAGGAGACTCCTTGAATCGATGATTCATCAAATAAGGCGAGGACTTCCCCTTTTATGGTTTTCCAGAACCATGGTATGACCACACAGACGAGAAGATGAAGCCTAGAATGGATATATTTTTCCAAGATAGCTACCCATGGGTCGAAAGTTTCCAACACCGAGAACAACCGCTCATCAAAGATATCGAAGAGACTAAGGAAAGTTATTCTGAAGATTCCTTCAACTTACAGACACTGGGACTAGCACTCTACGTGGTTCATTCAGGAACTACATCAATGGATCCATCCCATCTGATTAAAGTTGTTGATACACCCCTCCTCAACTGCCATGTTGCACACGTTCTACCTCTTGAAATCTTCCTAACCCCAATGTTTACCCTATTTCTTCTTCTGTTGGCAATCCTTGTTTAAATGTAATCGAGACCTCTTTTGATAAGGTTCTCAATGCTGTTTTTCCTATCAATGAAATAAATGAAGATTTTGAGTATCTTGTTGTGCCTTACATTAACTTCTTGGATTCTAATCAAACTTTTGATGATGATGATTTTGTAAATGAAAAATTCCTAACTGATCTAAATAAGGTTAATAATAAACAACATAACTGCGTTCAAGTTAATGAAGAAAAGACTGTTATTATTAATCTCGATTCCAGTAGCCAACTGTGCAAGATTAGGATAGGGTCCACACTTGACGAGTATGAGCGCGCACAACTCTAAGAATTGCTAAAGGAATTTGTGGATGTCTTCACATGGTCGTATGATGACATGCCCGACAGTGATCCTAAAATAGCTCAGCACGAGATCCCCACTCTCTCAGATTACAGCCGATCAAACAAAAATTGAGAAAACTCTGCACCGAATGGTCGCTCAAGGTCAAAGAAGAGGTGGTCAAACAATTGAATGTGGGCTTCATTCGTGTGAGCTAATATCCCACATGGCTCGCCAATATAGTACCTGTGATGAAATCAGGGGGGAAGGATCGAATGTGTGTGCACTATTGAGATTTAAACAAAGCTTCTCCGAAGGATGATTATCCACTACCAAATATCAACATGATCGTGGACAACACAACTAGTCATGCTCTTAAGTCATTCGTCGACAGGTTTGCCCGATACAACCAAATCAAAATGCACCCAGACCACCAAGAAAAAACCGCATTCATCACCCCATGGGGAACCTTTTGCTACACCATTATGCCATTTGGTCTCAAGAATGTTGGGGCTACCTACCAAAGGGCTGCCACAACCATCCTGTACGATTTGATTCACAAAGAAGTCGAGGTTTATGTGGATGATATGATTATCAAGTCCAAAACTAGAGAAGGTCATGTTCCCGCTCTTCGGAAGTTCTTCGAATGATTGCGACGGTATCAGATGAGACTCAATCCACATAAATTTGTCTTCGGCGTTACAAAGGGAAAACTCTTGGGATTCATGGTCAGTGAGAAGGGGATAAAAGCAGATCCTGCAAAGCTGAAGGCCATACTTGAGATGCCACCACCCCGAGTAGAGAAAGAAGTTTGAGATTTTCTTGGGAAATTGTAATATATCAGTCGGTTCATTAGCCAGTTAACCTCCATATGTGAACTGATCTTCAAGATCCTTCGAAAGGACTCAACCAAGGTTTGGAACAAGCCCTGCCATGAAGATTTTAATCGAATCAAATAATATCTGACCCAACCTCCACTGCTCATGCCACCACAACTCGGTCACCCTTTGCTCCTATACCTAACCATAACCGACACTACAGCTGGGGCTTTTCTAGCCCAATACCTTGAGGTCTCCCACAAAGAAAGATCCATCTATTACTCCAGTCGCAAATTGGCCAGGTATGACGTTAATTACACTACTTTGGAAAAGGCACGTGTCGCGCTTGTTTGGGTCACCCAAAAGTTACGACACTACATGCTGGACTTCCCCATCAAACTTTTATCCCGAATGGATCCCATCAAATACCTGCTTAAGAAACTAGCCTTATCCAGTCTAATGGCGATATGCCCTGTATGTACCCCCTCGGCTCAGAGACATAAACATCGGCCATGGAGATGGCCGATGTTGGAAGGGCCTTAGATCAACAACCAGCGGTCTCGTCCCAAGCAAGGTCATCCAAGGCCAACGTTACTAGTTACCTTGACAGTTGAGGTCTCCATAATCCACAGGGACGGTTATCCATCCGATCATCCAAGGCTTGCAACCTCGTCTTAGTTCAGGCCGAGGTTGCCATCCCATCATCATAATAAACCTCGGCTAGGGATCAGCTGACGTTGCTACTACGCCATCATTACCCCGGCCCAGGCCGACATCACAGCTCAATATGCCTTACCTCATCTCTCCCACGGAGCCAAGGTCACCACCTCATCCTCTTCCAGGCTGAGGTTGGGACCATTCACAGATGGTCGAGCCTTTATCAGCATATGTATTATTGGGAACACGAGTGCACAATCAGTTATAACCAAATCATTCCCCTTACATGAGGGAATATTGAGGTCATCATTATCTATATGAGATCAGCCAGGTGTCATTCTCATACTAGACCGATCCTCATGCAAATGTTCATTGCATGCTTGGGGCGTACATTACACCCCCCCGGCACTCTATATAGAGGTCGTCATCTACCTTCTAAAGGATCCAAAATTAACTACCCTAGCTAAAACTCTGTCCAAATATACAGTAGAGAGAGAGAGAGAGCTTGAGAGTTTGTATCCATGGCCATTAGAGCCCTCATATAGTGATGTTAACCACACACCTTCACAGTGGACGTAGGCCTGATTAGCTGAACCACCTATATTTCGATGTTTATCCTCTTCTCCGCACCTCCTTCTACTATATACCCTTATACTTCCATTGTTAACATTGAATTCAGCTCACAAGCACCTTACTTGGTGGTGCTATTTATAGCATCATCAAATGGCCCGATGGTTGATGCTCCTAACCGAGTTTGATATCGTGTATGTCACACATAAAGCTGTTAAAGGAAAAGACATCTCTGACTACCTCGCTGATTACCCCGTAAAAGAAGAAGATGTCTGGATCTCCAAATTCCCAGATGAAAATATCCTCTGCACCGCTCAAGACCACCTTAGATGGAAAATGTTCTTTGACGGCGCTGCCAACAAAAAGGGATATGGCATTGGGATACTTCTGATCGTCCCAGATGACTCCCACACTCCCATTGCCATAAAATTGGATTTTCCTTACACCAACAACATGACGAAATACGAGGCATGCACAGTAGGCCTCAAAGTTTCTCTCAAGGAAGGTATTCAATACCTGGAGTCTCACCAAAACCGATCACTTCGACGGCTGTTCAGCCTCATCCTGACGTCAGGGGACCACCACAGGCACCGCAGAAAGACCAACCTACACCCCAGCGGAGGAGGGACGTTGTTGACCCTAGGAGCTTGCGCCTGGGGAGGCAAGGAAACCCTTGTCCTGAGGACAGGTATGATGATCTAGAGGCGAAAGATGTCCCAGAAGACTATTGGGAGCCATATGAGGTTTCGAATAATACAGTTCGTCCTATCCAACGGAGCCAAGGTTGTGGGGGCATAATAGGCAGAGAAGCCCAACAACGAGGATCAGCTTTTGATCGACTGAGTAGAGGGTCAGTCTTTGAAAGGCTTGACCTCGTAAATGACTTAAGACAAAGGTTGTCAAGCTCGAAAAGTGCAACTAGATCACAAAGGGAAGAGAGGCAACGTCGCCCTATTCAGGGACGAGGAAGAGACCAAGAAGAGGTCTACAGCAGACGTTGTGCCATGGATCGGGAACCTTCAATCCACCCCTTGGAGGTGGCTATTGATAACCTCATCCAGGCCGACATGGAAAGACCATGGAATGACTCCATCCAACGTCTTAAGGATAAGATGGGAGACCTCATCAAAAGTTAGGATCCACTACAAAGAGGTTTCTCAGAGGGCTTTCCGTTCTTAGCTAAGATAGTAAGCTTCCCTACCCCAGCCAAGTTCAAGCCACCCACAGTGACTCCCAAGTATGACGGTAGCACCAATCTAGTACATCATATTGAGATGTACCAGTTAGCGACGAACATTTACTCAATACCCGATGAGATGAAATGCCCGGCCTTCTTCAGGACTTTGACGAGAGGTGTGCACATATGGTTCACTTCTCTTTCGAAGAATTCAATTGAAAACTTTAAGGGCTTGGCTGAATGGTTCATCCACAATTTTTTCTTTGGGTTAAGACCTCAAAAGAAGACCACCCATCTGTTGTATGTCAAGCAAGGCAAGCACGAGAGCCTAAGAGACTACATTGCCAGGTTCAACAAAGAAAAACTTGAGGTTAAAGATTATGAAGAGAATATTGCCATGACCGCCCTCATAGGAGGTCTTCAGAAGGGGAAGTTGTTATGGAAACTTACGAAAGACCCTCCAAAGTCCATGGCGGAGCTATTGGCAACTACGGGGAAGGTTATGAACACTGAAGAGGCCATGGCCGCTAAGTATGAAGATGATAATGGCGGTAGCAGTGGAAGGTTCCAAAGAAAGAAGGATAGAAAGAAGAGGTCAGCTGATGATAAGTTTGCGTGTTATATCCCTCATACTGTAAGCTGCGAACACATACTCAATGAGATGAAGAATGACCGATCTCTAAGATGGCCAGAGAAGCTGAAAGCTCCTCCACATAAGAGGAACCAGAACTTATGGTGTGAATTCCCCCAAGACCATGGCCATATAACAGACAAGTGCTTCGCCTTAAAGGATGAGATCGAGAAGATGTTGAAGTCGGGAAAGTTGAGGAAATATGTTGATGGCAAAGCTCCCAAAAGGGGAAGAGATGACCCCAAAAAGAAGAGGAATGACAAATGTCGTGATGATACCTCAGTAAGAAGAGATGGTGACTCGGACGGTGATGACGAAGATGATCCAAAACTCCCGTCAAAAGATGATAACACCCCAGTGAAGAGGGTTGGTATGATCTCCTTTGACATTAGCACCATATGAGGAGGACTTGTGGGGGGTGGTTCTGAGGTTGCTAACAGAAAAGCTCATGTGGCAGAGGCCAAATCAGTGGCTAAACTTGAAGTGGTAAACCTGATGTCTTACGAGACTATGAAAAAGAGAAATAAGGTAGACATGGACACTCTCGTAGTTGGGTTTTCTCGACTCGACTTCAAAGGCATCCTAGCTCCATACGATGACCCTTTGGTGATAATAACAACAGATCATGGATGTGAGGTGCAGAGAATTCTTATAGATAGAGGAAGTTTTGCAGATGTGATGTTCTGGCCCTGCTTCAAAATCCTGGGCCTTAGCAGAGGTAGGCTGGTACCCTATCATCATCCGTTAATGGGGTTCAGTGGCGAAAAGGTTCATTCGTTGGGCATGTATGAGATGGACGTGCGAATGGGCGATGAGTGGCCTAAGAGGTTAACCCAGAAGATCAACTTTCTCATTATGGACGAAAATGTCTTCTCAGCCTATAACCTTATCATAGGAAGAGTAGCCCTTAAGGAGTTTGAAGCCGTGCCATCGACGGTCCACCAGATGCTAAAATTCCCGACCTCCTATGGGGTAAGGGAAGTGCAGGGTGACCAGACTATAGCACGAGAATGTTACTTCAACTCGGTTGAAGAGAGAAAGGCTCATAAGAGAGCAACTACCACATATAACATTGATACACTTGACCCCAAACATGAAACGAAATTGAAGAAAGGAGAGGCTGGGGAAGAGGTAGAATCCATCGTCCTCAATGGGGATGAGCCGAAAAAAACCGTCCAGGTCGGCAAAGCCTTAAAGGCTGAAATCAAGAAAGAGCTGATAGATTTCCTGAGGAAGAGGCAGAGTGTCTTCACTTAGAGTCACGCGGACATGCCTGGCATCAGCCCTGAAGTTATGTGCCACAAGCTGAATGTGACTAAGGATGCTAGGCCAATCAAACAAAAACGAAGAATTTACTCTAGGGAGAAGTACGACGTCATCCGAGAATAAATCAAAAGGTTGGAAGAGGCTGAGTTTATCAGAGAAGTCATATATCTAGAGTGGCTATCGAATGCAGTCATTGTGCCCAAATCCAACGAAAAATGGAAAATGTGCGTAGACTTCACCGACCTAAACAAATCTTACCCAAAAGACAGTTATCCCCTACCTCGAATCGACCATATGGTAGATGCAACTGCAGGACATGAGCTCATGAGCTTCATGGACGCATACTCAGGCTAGAACCAGATTTTTATGGATGCCGAAGACTCAGAGAAGACAACCTTCATAACTATCAAAGGGACGTATTGCTACAAGGTTATGCCCTTCGGATTGAAAAATGCAGGGACAACATACGAACTCCTTGTGAATAAGATATTTGAAGACTAAATAGGCAAGACTATGGAAGTGTACGTCGACGATATGTTAACGAAGGGCTTAAAGGCCTGCACTCATGTGGGAGACCTGGAAAAGACTTTCGATACAATGGACTTGTACAGAATGAAACTCAACCCTGCGAAGTGTGTCTTCGGGGTAGGACCCGAGAAATTTCTTGGATTCATTGTCAATTAGAGGGGAATGGAGGCGAACCCGGAGAAAATTAGGGCTTTGCTAGACATGAAGACACCAAAGAGTATCAAGGACATTCAGAGGCTTACTGGAAGAGTAGCTGCACTCAACGGATTTGTTTCAAGAGCGACGGACAAGTGTCTTCCGTTCTTTAAGGTGCTTAGAAAGGCCTTCGAGTGAGATAAAGAATGTGATGAGGTTTTCAACCAGCTCAAGTCCTACCTAGGATCCCCTTTACTCTTATCTCGGCCCATAGGAGGAGAAAAGTTGTATGTCTATTTAGCAGTTTCCGAATCAGCTATAAGTGCAGCTATAGTGTGGGAAGACGTTGGGGTCCAAAGGCCTGTGTACTTCAATAGTAAGGCCCTTCAGGGGTCTGAGCATAATTATCCTCGGATGGAAAAGTTATCCTATGCCCTGATACCTGCTTCTAGGAAGATAAAGTCTTACTTTTAATCCCATTCCATGGTCATCCTCACCGACTCCCCACTAAGACAGGTCCTCCACAAACATAAAAAGTCGGGTAGGTTGATGACATGGTCCATTGAGTTGGGGGAATATGACCTCACTTATCAGCCTAGGATGGCCATCAAAGGGCAAGCACTGGTAGATTTTGTCACAGAGTTCACATGGGAAGAGGTCGAGGTTGAGAATAATCTGGAGACTACAGAAGAGTCAAACAACAACGTCTTCTGACACCCGGAAGAGGTTATGCCCAAGAGAGTCAGATATGGAATAGTCGAGAATGAGGAAGACCGGTACCTCTTCAGGTAAGGAATCATGTTAGAAGAGGGTTTTTCATCAGATAAAGACATTTGGAAACTCTTCGTCGATGGGTCTTCTTGTGAAAGTGGAAGCGGTGTGGGCCTGATACTCTTAGACTGGAATGGTACCAACATCGAATATGCCCTAAGTTTTAACTTTAAGGCGTCAAATAACGAGTCAGAATACGAGGCCCTGATAGTAGGCATCTCCTTGGCAAGGACCGTTGGTATAAGACTCCTCCTCCTTCACAGTGACTCAAGGTTGGTTGTTAATCAAGTATTGGGGGTTTATGAGGCCAAGGAAGAAAGGATGGAAAAATACCTGAAGAGGGTGAGAATGATACTTGAAGGATTCAAAGAGGTAAAGATAAATACAATACCTCGGCAAAATAACAGTCATATAGACGCATTAGAAAGGTTAGCTTCGTCAACGGGGACAGAAAAGGACAGTCCCTGTTGAGATCTTGCCCAGAGCAACCATTGAAGAAGAAGAGGTCAGTAACCCTTGCCTCAATTTGAACCTAGGGGACTCATAGATGGATCCCCTTATCAGATATATCAGAGAGGGGGTGCTATCTGAGTCAAAGTTAGAGAGGAGGAAATTGAGGCACAGAGCTGTAAAGTTCTCAATAGTAGGAGATGTCCTGTATAGAAAGGGATTCCTATCACCTCTCCTCAAATGCGTTCATCCCACCGAAGTTCCCTACGTCCTATAGGAGGGAAACCTTTGGTGAAGAGGATTATCACGCAAGGATATTGGTGTCCGACCTTGGCCAAAGATGATGTAGCCTACGTGAAGAGGTGCGATAAATGTCAGAGATTCTCCACTATCCCACATCAACCTCATCAGCCTATGGCGTCAATCAGTTACCCTTGGCCATTCTTAGTATAGGCAATTGACCTAGTAGAACCCCTACCAAGGGCTGTAAATAATTACCGATTTCTGATAGTCGCCATTGATTACTTATCCAAATGGGTAGTGGTTGAGCTGATGATCATGATTACAGAGCAGAAGACCTTCCAATTTATTTGGAAAAACATCATATGCAGACATGGCCTCCCAAACATCCTCATTTCGGACAATGGAACCCATTTCAAGAATTCTTCCTTGAAAAAATACTATGAAAGAGTTGGGATAAAGAAATTTTTCTCTTCTCCTGGTCGACCTTAAGCAAACGGTAAAATCAAAGTCACAAATAGAATGATCCTTGACGGGATCAAGAAAATGTTAAAAGAATCTAAAGGTAGATGAACCGAAGAGGTTTATACTGTGCTATGGGCCTACAGAACAACGGCTGGGATGCCAACAGGGGAGACCCCGTTTATGTTATCACATAGCTCAGAGGCCATCATACCAACAGAGGTAGGACTCCCTACTCATAGGGTTCAGACCTATGACCCTAATAAGAATGGGCAGGAGAGAAGACTCGACCTCGATTTGATGGAAGAGAGAAGGGAAGACGCAGAAGTTAGGCAGGCAGCTTACCAGTAGAGAACGGATAAAATTCTATAATTAACAGGTAAAATCAAGACCCATAGCTGTAGGAGACCTAGTGTTGAAGAAGACATTGCAGAAGGCAAACAAGCTTCACCTAAATTGGTATGGTCCTTACAAAGTGATTGAGGAGGTTGTACCCGGGACTTACAGGCTAGAGAACCTCAAAGGGGAACCCTTTTCCAATCCTTGGAACGCCGATCATCCAAAAAATTATTACATATGATGTTACCAGGGCTTTCATGTAAATATATCATCGTATGAAGAGATTATTAATGAGGAGATCAGTTCCCATGTCAATACTTGGTTAATTGTGCTTGAATGGAAAATTATTTATGGGGATAACGTCTTAGTTGATGACCTCAGACCTTATAACATCATAATTTGGTGACAAGGTCTGAGGTCAGACATCATACTTGATGACCTCAGACCCTTAACATCGTTAATTTGGTGAAAATTATTTATGGGGATAACATCTTAGTTGATGACCTCAGACCTTATAACATCATGATTTGGTGACAAGGTCTGAGGTCAGACATCATACTTGATGACCTTAGACCCTTTAACATCATTAATTTGGTGAAAATTATTTATGGGGATAACATCTTAGTTGATGACCTCGGACCTTATAACATCATGATTTGATGACAAGGTCTAAGGTCAGACATCATACTTGATGACCTCAGACCCTTAACATCATTAATTTGGTGAAAATTATTTATGGGGATAACATCTTAGTTGTGACCTCAGACCTTATAACATCATGATTTGGTGATAAGGTTTGAGGTCAGACATCATACTTGATGACCTCAGACCCTTAACATCATTAATTTGGTAAGAATTATTTATGGGGATAACATCTTAGTTGATAACCTCAGACCTTATAACATCATGATTTTATGACAAGGTCTGAGGTCAGACATCATACTTGATGACCTCAGACCCTTAACATTATTAATTTGGTGAAAATTATTTATGGGTAGAACATCTTAGTTGATGACCTCAGACCTTATAACATCATGATTTGGTGACAAGGTCTGAGGTCAGACATCATACTTGGTTGACCTCAAACCCTTAACATCATTAATTTGGTGAAAATTATTTATGGGGATAACATCTTAGTTTACGACCTCAGACTTATAACATCATGATTTGGTGATAAGGGCTGAGGCCAGACATCATACATGGATGACCTCAGACCCTGAACATCATTAATCTGGTGAAAAGTTATATTGAGACTTCAGAGCTGAACACACATCGCATGGCAAAGAGAATCATCCAAAGAACTCTCAGCAAATAAGGAAGTGAAATATGTATCAGAAGTTATTATAAACTAAGAGTTACAAGATACAAGGTAACTGAGTTTACAATCTGAAGTTACATCTTGAACTCAAAATCATAGAATTACATAAAGCTTCACAAAAAAGGCCTAAGGGTTTGCAGCTACAGTATTGGAATCCTCGGCCTCATTCCACTGAACGATGTTGGTCACCTCGGCCCCATCATCTTTGCGGTTGGATCCTTCAGTCTGAGTAACTTCCAAAGGTGCGGTCTCTGCAGGGGCAACATCTTCCTCTTCAACCTCTCGAAGGGCCTGGGAAAATTGAGGATTGCCAAAACCCAGACCAATGAAGTTAGAGGATTTCAAGTTCCCTGACTCCTTGTATTTTGAAGTCCCCCATTTGCCCATGGCCTTAATACCTCTTTCGAGGTATTCAAAGCCAAAGCTGATGAATTCATTAGAGACTCTGTAATCAGCCAGGATCCCCTCAGAAGCATCCTCAAGGGCTTCTGATTGGGCATAAATATTGTATATTTATTCCCCTAATTTCAGTACATTTGTGAACCCGAGTGATGTAACATATATGGATTTGATGCGCATTTATGCTACTAACCTTCGTTGGCGAGTATTTTGTGTTTCGTGCTTCTCTTATTGGTTTTACAGGTTAATTATGCAAGCAGTGCAAAAGAGGAAGCAAGACAATGCTAGAAAAGCTAAGAAGGCAAGTTCAAGGGCAAATTCGTAATTTTGCAGCCGAATCCGGAAGGAGAGGTCAACTGGAAAGTTGAAGATCTCGGAACAATGAGAACACTAGAAGAAACGGTACCCAAATCCGAGCTACGGTTGATGATTTATGCCTAGTTGAAGTTGAAGAAAAATCCAAGGAAGAAAGGAAAGAAAGCTAAAAAATTCTAAGTGTTGAATAAGCACCCCAAACCAGCAAGCTTTCGCGAACCCCAGGCCAAACCGGTTTCGGGGGGCGAACCGGTTCGGGGTACAGGCCGAACCGGTTCGGGGTCCCTGATGCATGAATTTGCTCCTTTATTCTGATTGGTTCCCAAGACTCCTATGAGGTTAAAACTCTCAAAATTGTAGGGAACGTGGGCAACAACTTAGGAACAGCCATTAGGGATAGTTTTAGTCAGTTTTTGATAGAGAGAAAAGGAGAGGAACATCTAGGAACATCAAGGGAATTAATTACTTCAAGATTCAATTGTTAGGGGTTTGTTTTTCAAGTTTTTATTCATGATTCAAGATTTTTGTCATTGTTCTTGCATGCATAGTTTCCATATTCGATTCAGATTATTGTTGCGTTCACAATACATATTTACATGTTTCAATCTAGTTTCATCATGAATTCATACACATGCAATGTTAATATTTCATGCATTAGTCCATTTAACATGTCCGGCTAGGTTTTAAAAGTTGGGATGCATGAACCCAACCTGATGTGTTAGTGCGTGTGCATAACGTTAATCCGATGAATTTAACGATTGATCTTGATCGTATCGCGTAATTACATAATAATTGTGGATCTTTATATCTCGTTTACCTTTGGATAGTCGTGATGATTTAGAGTACAATTTGAATGCAATTACTGCGATACCGATTTACTCATCCTCAGATTAGGTATGACGCGGGCTTAAACCTCGTATACATAATGCTTGGGAGTCCTAAATTTCGGGTCAAATTAATCGGATAAATTTATGATTGACGTTGTCACTGCATTACACTAGGGTTGGAGGATTGTATTCCCATCCTGTTTTCTCATCATTTAGTTTAAAAAGTTTCGATTCAATTCTTCATTCCTCATTTAGATACTTTAGTTAGTTGCATTTGTCATCATAAGTTCATAATTGCATTTAGTCTAATCATTCCCAAAACCAAATCTTTTCCTTTCTTTTTAGAGTCATCGTTAGGATTCCTCCATCTTATCCCATCGTCACAACTCCGTTGTCCTTTTTCCCTGAGGATCGATACCCGACTTGTCGGATTATTACTTGAGCGACAGGCTTGCACTTGAGCCTAGAGAGTACACACTTCAAAGACAGATTCTGAGTCGTGTCAAGTTTTTGGCGCCGTTGCCGGGAATTAGGTAGACTTAGGATTAGATTGAACCAATCCAAAGCTTTGACCAAAAATTCAAAAAAAATAAAAATAAAAAAAATATATAAAAATAAATAAATAAATTAATAAATAAATTTAAAAAGATTTTTTTTTCAAAATTTCACCCTCATCTCTCCTAAGCTTTAATGCAAAATTCTAAAACCACTCCCACACCCCATAATACTCCAACCAGTATTCACGAAAATCCACTTGTTGAGTATAACCCTGATAGTCCCCACACCCCAAACGCCCCACAGTTTTGGATCCCACCGCCCACACCGTCGCACTCAGTCTCTAGTAACACTCCATTCTCATTCGTAGGACACACTTCGAGCACACCCAGTGAGAGCGCCGAGTCGTCAAGTGAGATAGAGATGTCGCAACATAGTAATGCACCTACCAGTGAGGACGAGCTTCCGTACCGCCCGTTGAGAGAATTCTTATATCTTGAGCGCACTGTCACTCCAGGATGCATTATACTCCCGTATAATGCCGGGCATTCCGTTTCAAAAATGGAATGATCCAGATGCTACCACATTACCACGGTATGGATTCTGAAAAGCCATACCTCCATATAAGGGAATTTGAGGACGTGTGTGATACTCTCAATGATCAAACCTGCACACAAGAGGTAATCCGCCTCAAACTCTTCCCCTTCTCGCTTAAAGATAAAGCTAAAGCTTGGCTATGGTCTTTACCTCCAAGCTCGATTCCATCCTGGAATGAGATACAGTCTAAATTTATCAAGAAATTCTTCCCACCACATCGAACAATCTCTATCAAGGCTCAAATTCAAGCATTTAGGCAACATGAAAATGAGCCATTCCATCGATGTTATGAACGTTTCAACGAGTTAGTGGATTCATGCCCCCATCATGGATTTGATCCATCGCAAATCATCTCCTTTATCTATAATGGGTTAAATATTAACTCCAAGCAACTTGTTGAAACTATGGGAAGTGGTCCGTTTGTCGATCTAGATGCCCACGATGCTGATCTTCACATGAGGTATGTCGTCGAGACTACCCAATCCTGGGATACCTCTGACCCGAACGCTCAAAATTGAAATCGACAATCCACCACGGCTCCATCGGCATCCGGACTATTCCAGGTAGATAAGAATTATATGACGGATTGTCGATTGGACACCATTGAGAAAGGATTGCGAGACCTATGCGAGTTATATGGAAAAGGACCAGTTGGACCCATTCCGAACCCTGTCGTGAAGGTGTGTGCGATTTGTGAGGCGGGACATTCAATTGAGGAATGCCCGACAATATCCGCCTATAAAGTAATATTGCAGGAGCAAGTTAGTGGTATAGGAGGCTTTAAGGGTAATTTCGGTGCCCCGCACGGGAATTCATACAACCCTTCGTGGAAAAATCATCCCAGTTTTAGCTACGGACAACAACATGTCGCAATGGACCCTCCTTCGCATGTTGCCCCCCCCTCCACCACAACAATTTCAACGAGATCCACACATGCAAGGACATGTGCAAGCACCACCACCTCACGGAAATTATATTCCACCACAGCGGAGAACTCTTGAGGATACCCTGAATCAATTCATTGCAAACCAGACCTCAACCAATGCCAAATATGATCGTTTGATCGGCGACATAAATGCGAATCTGTCAAAAATACAATCCTCGTTAAGTTTCCAAGAGAAGGGCAAGTTTCCTGCCCAGGGCCAAAGACCTCTCCAAGGTCAAACTAGTGTTAGCTCGACACCCCATGACCATCCTGCGCAATGTAGCACAATTACCACTCTACGTAGTGGGAGAGTAGTTGAATTGTCACCTCCCCCACGAGACGTACTTAAAGACAAGGAGATTTCGCCCGGCACGAAAGAGGCCGAAGATGTCCCCTTGAATAAGAGTGACAAAGAAGATGCTAGTGAGGCCGAGGTAGAAGTGAAACCACCCTCCGCAGCACCGTTTCCTCAAAGGCTAATTCCTTCCCATAAAGGAAACCCACGTGATGACGTGCTAGACGTGCTAAAACAAGTTAAGCTGAATTTACCTTTCCCCGATGCCATTAAGAAAATTCCAGCTTATGGAAAAGTCATTAAGGACTTGTTGACGGTAAAGAGAAAGATGAAGGTAAAGAAAAATGTCTTTCTAGCACAGAATGTGAGCTCCATTCTACTCAATGATCTCCCACATAAATTCAAAGATCCCGGTGCACCCACCATTTCCTGCATCATTAGAGAAAACAAAATTGAAAAAGCCTTACTTTATTTGGGAGCAAGTGTCAATATCCTCCCTTACTCCATCTATAGGCAAATTGACTTGGGCGACCTCAAGCCCACAATGGTCACTCTCCAATTAGTGGATCGAACCGTGAAGATCCCAAGACGCATAGTCGAGGACGTGATCGTCCAAATTGACACTTTCTACTTCCCGGTAGACTTTGTCATTTGGGACACAGAGCACTCCTTTAAATCGAGCAACCATCTTCCCATCATCCTTGGGCGCCCTTTCTTAGCTACGGCTAACGCAATCATCAATACGCGGAATGGGCGAATGCAACTCACCTTTGGGAACATGACCTTAGAGAGCAACATCTTCCATATCACCCAACAGACAGGGGAAGAAGATGATCTTCACGCGGTGAGTTTCATAGATGAGATCGTAGAGGAATACAGTGAGGAGAATTATTGTGGGGACACCTTTGGATCATCTTTAATGTCAAGCCAGGAGAATGAGGGGTCCCATAAGAGAGAGCCGTTATGAGTGTGCCCTATTTCATCAAGTAATAGTGGTAGTTGTGACAATGAGAGAAAAGTGGGGGAGAGGTGTGTAGTGACCGCAATTGAAAGAGAGAGAGAGGGGTTAGAAGAGAGACAACTGGTGGAGTTAGAGATCGAGCAAGTAAGAGAGGACGTAGGCACTACTCGAGAGAGAGAACTAGGAGACATGAGCATGGAAGATTTTGAAAGAGAATTCGGGCAAGTGGATGAAAGTATTACTATTGAAGGCCAATCCTTATTGGATTCATGTAGTCACTTAGACGAAAATGAATTGAAAGCAAAAATTGATGAATTCCTTCGTTGTGACAATCCACCCACAACACTAGAGGACCAGAAGGCAAGTGAGGAGAAAAGTTATGGCTCATCTGACTTAGAGCCCGACCCATGCATCCCAAAAATTGAACGAAACCTAGGTGTTCCCTCCGAGTTAGTGCACGCAGATCACACTTTGAGCCAGCATCACGAGGATCCCTTTCCAGTTAGTCACCATGAGTCTCCCGGTCTATCCTTTATCTACGGGCGAGATCCCAACTTGTTCCGATTGTTAGCTTATAATCCTAGGACGGGAGAGACAAAGAGAACATCAAACCCCGTGAGTGGGGTCGGGTGAGTTTGTAGAGAGATGAGAGGTCATCGCACCCTCGACGCGTATGGGGTGATTATTGTTGTATTTTTGAGTCATGCATGAGTATCATATAGTGTCTTGTTGCATTTTAATATTTGTTTGTTTTATTTTTCCACACTTTTCATTCGCCTTGAGTTAGCTTTTCGTCCTTTTTGCTTGAGGACAATGCAAAAGTCTAAGTTAGGGGGGGTCACAAGTGCGTATTTCTAAAACTTCACAAATTTTCAAAAATGCCCAAAAATTTCCAAAAAAATCATAAAATTTTGAAAAACCCAAAAATATTTTTGTTCAAAATAAATAAAAATTGGAATTCAAAATTTTCAAAAATATCATTAAAAGTCGAATTGGAGTCTCAAATTGTAAATATCCAACATACACAAAGCCGAAATTGACCAAAGATGGAAATTGTGCGAAAATTGACGACTTAACGAATAAATGTGGAGATTAACAAACCCGGTGGGATTCGAGCCTATCACGTTTTGCGAGTTTTTTTAAATCATTCCGAGTTAATTGTTAACTCAAAGTTCTTTTTAGCGCTTAATAAGTTGTCAAGGATCTCAATCCTTTCATTTTGATCGATTTTAAAAAATGTGTGCAATATTGCCTTGAAAAATGTGCCAAATTAGTCTCTAAACCTAAATTCACCTCGAAACGCATATGGTAATGCAATTGGAATTTTGGACAATGAAGTAGGCCCTCGTTTGTCACCCCAAAAATATTGGCCAAAAAAAGTAGTGAAAAATCACCCTTTGCAACCCAAATTGAGCCGAATAATTTTCCCTTTCGTTTGACAACCCGAAAAACCCAAAATAGCCGGAATTGTGAAAAATGAAAAATTCAGATTTCAAGTCCAAAAAGTGTATATAAAGGAGCAAGAAACAAAATAACATGCTCAACAAAAACAACAAGAAAAAAATAGAAAAAAAAGAAAAAAATGAGCAATAGCCCGGAAAGAGCACAATTGAACATCATTAATGACGTTTCAAATTCTAACCTTCCATACCTCCTTCATTTTACCCAATGCAACCTTCAACCCGAAAAGGTCCTAACCGAGTCCAAATTGCAAAAATTGATTACCGCGTGGAGAGCTAAGACACCAAAAGATAATATAAGAGGCTAAGTGCGCGAAATAAAGGCAATGTTCCCGTTTTTAAAATCGTAATCCGTTGATGAGATCCTTTCGCCATAAAGTTTCCGTCTTTCGACTTGTATGCGTGAACTTTCTTCCATTACATTTACTCTTTATATCACGCATGCCGAGAGAAATGCCATAATCCGAGAGATTCGTTTGTGAGAGTGTTCCGTGAGAAATTGAAATCAAAACGAATTTTCGGATAAGTAACGTAATGATCAATCGGTTAAAATTGGCGGTTATATTTACGGCTTCGCACACACACTACGGTTTGAGATTCGTAAATATGACTTAATGATGACTATTTTCTGGAAAATTTTGAATTGCTCAATTTTTGTGTATTTTGAATTTTCTTTGAGTCAAATTTTGTGGGTATATTCACTACAAACCCTCACGAGACACAACTCGTCCTACTAGGGTAACCTAGAGGTTTAAAGGCTTGTTGCATGCGCTAAATGCAATCGCTTGCCCGCAAAAGAGGTACTCTATCCCAATAAAGTCTTTGATGGATCCTTAACTAATACTCTCATTCTTTTACATTGCTCGGGACGCGCAAAGTTCTAAGTTAGGGGGGTTTGATTGGGCATAAATATTGTATATTTATTCCCCTAATTTCAGTACATTTGTGAACCCGAGTGAAGTAACATATATGGATTTGATGCGCATTTATGCTACTAACCTTCGTAGGCGAGTATATCGTGTTTCTTGCTTCTCTTATTGGTTTTGCAGGTTAATTATGCAAGCAATGCAAAAGAGGAAGCAAGACAATGCTGGAAAAGCTAAGAAGGCAAGTTCAAGGGAAAATTGGTAATTTTGCAGCCATATCCGGAAGGAGAGGTCAACTGGAAAGTTGAAGAGCTCGGAACAGCGAGAACACTGGAAGAAACGGTACCCAAATCCGAGCTACGGTTGATGATTTATTCCCAGTTGAAGTTGAAGAAAAATCCAAGGAAGAAAGGAAAGAAAGCTAAAAAATTCTAAGTGTTGAATAAGCACCCCAAACCAGCAAGCTTTCGCGAACCCCAGGCCAAACCGGTTTGGGGGGGGGGGCGAACCGGTTCGGGGTACAGGCCGAACCGGTTCGGGGTCCCTGATGCGCGAATTTGCTCCTTTATTCTGATTGGTTCCCAAGACTCCTATGAGGTTAAAACTCTAAAAAATTGTAGGGAACGTGGGCAGCAACTTAGGAACAGCCATTAGGGATAGTTTTAGTCAGTTTTTGATAGAGAGAAAAGGAGAGGAACATCTAGGAACATCAAGGGAATTAATTACTTCAAGATTCAATTGTTACGGGTTTGTTTTTCATGTTTTTATTCAAGATTCAAAATTTTTGTCATTGTTCTTGCATGCTTAGTTTCCATATTCGATTCAGCTTATTGTTGCGTTCATAATACATATTTACATGTTTCAATATAGTTTCATCATGAATTCATACACATGCAATGTTAATATTTCATGCATTAGTCCATTTAACATGCCCGTCTAGGTTTTAAAGGTTGGGATGCATGAACCCAACCTGATGTGTTAGTGCGTGTGCATAACGTTAATCCGATGAATTTAACGATTGATCTTGATCGTATCGCGTAATTACATAATAATTGTGGATCTTTATATCTCGTTTACCTTTGGGTACTCGTGATGATTTAGAGTACAATTTGAATGCAATTACTGCGATACCGATTTACTCATCCTCATATTAGGTATGACGCAGGCTTGAACCTCGTATACATAATGCTTGGGAGTCTTAAATTTCGGGTCGAATTAATCGGATAAATTTATGATTGACGTTGTCACTGCATTACACTAGGGTTGGAGGATTGTATTCCCATCCTGTTTTCTCATCATTTAGTTTAAAAAGTTTCGATTCAATTCTTCATTCCTCATTTAGATACTTTGGTTAGTTGCATTTGTCATCATAAGTTCATAATTGCATTTAGTCTAATCATTCCCAAAACCAGATCTTTTCCTTTCTTTTTAGAGTCATCGTTAGGATTCCTCCATCTTATCCTATCGTCACAACTCCATTGTCCTTTTTCCCTAAGGATCGATACCCGACTTGTCGGATTATTACTTGAGCGACAGGCTTGCACTTGAGCCTAGAGAGTACACACTTTAGAGACACATTCTGAGTCGTGTCAGCTTCCTTCACTGCAACATCAACTTTTTATTAGATAACGTCATCCTTGGCCTTCAGAGCAATGGTGTGGTCCTTTTTAAGCTTGGAGATCTCTTTCTCCAACTCCTTAACCTTCTTATCGGATCCCTCAAACGCAGACTTCAGACGATTTACCTCTGCCTTCAGGGAGCTTTGCACCTTCTCAGCTTCTTGGCCTTTCTCGATGAGGGGAAACTTCTTCAGAGTGCAGTTGGAAAGATGGTGCATAGAAATGAGGCACTGCAAATTAAGAAATAAAATTTATAAGTTGAAATTCAAAATAGAGGTTACACTTCGGAATTAAAATGAAATCCAAAGTTATACCTGAATGGACCTGTGAAGGCCAAACTCAACCAGCAGAGAAGTGTCTATGGAGCGACAAAAGTATTTGTCAGCATCGTTCATACCAGAGCCGATGGCATCCAATGCTTGCAAACTGTGGCCTATTCTGCTATCATTAATTTCCAACTGCTCCAGACGGGTAACCAATTCATCTTCAGAGGATATGGGGATGGCCTTTTGGGCCTTACTTTTCCTCTGATCCTCAGGGGAGGTGGTTTTAGTTTTCCTCTTTCTTTTAGCATCGGCCTTGGACGTGCCGACACTTTTGTTCGGTGGAGGAGGAGGGGGTGCATTCAGGCCTGCCTTCTTCACCAACTTTGTAAGACTTGGGGCATACATCTCCAAGACTTCGTCCGAAATGCCTTTGGGGCGCTCTAAAAATGGAAAGGTCTGAGTTAGAAGATCAGAGACATAAAAAGTCAGAGGTTTAACTTACTGAAATAATAAAATAAGCACTTACGGAGCTCTGTCAGAGGACTCCCCCAAAGGACAGTCTCAGAGAGATAGTAGGGGGTCATCAGATGTTCGAACTTGACCAACAGACCATGCTCCCCCTGATCTTAAAGGTCTTTTACTCTTTAAAGATTATTTTGGCTTAACCCAGGGTCAGCCCTGGCAGCCATTGACACCTTACCCCACATCAGGGGTATCCTCGGCTCTAAGTTCGAAGAGGGGACATAAGGGCCAAATTCTCATGCCCCTGAGGCAAAGAAATATTGTGTCTTCCAATTATGGTTACTAGTTTAGGTGACCTGCAACATCTTCTTATATGACTTCCGAGCTAAGAAATGGTAATAGATCGGATGATTCCTGGCAGAGGAATGGATGTAGCACCCGATGAAGACCTGGACAGGAAGGTCTGAATGGTGGACTACCTTCCATAAAACTATATCTCCAATTATCACCCTCCAGGCATTGGGGGATAACTGAGAAGGAGCTAAGTTGATGTAGGAAAGTATGGCCCTAATGATGCGATGAATGGGCAGACGAAATCCTAACTTGAATATTTGCTCATACAGGTAGATCTCGCCACCTCGGCCGCCGAAATCTTTCTCTCCCCTCAGAGATTTCCTAAGTTTTATGGAGGAGTTAATGGAATATAGATGCCTGAAGGCAAGAAGGTCGAGCTCGGTGACAATGCTCTCTATCTCGTCCTCATCAAAGGTGTCAACATTGCTCTCAGCATCATCATCATCATCATCGGGTTCAACATCGTCCTGAGCAGACGATGGGTGACCACTTGGGAACCTCTGAGCGAACTCAGCACCTGTGATAGCCAACAGGGGAATGGATTCAAGAATTGGTGGAACAACAACGCTAGGTCGTACAACCTCAACATCGGAGGAAGAGTGCGATGTGCTTGAACTCGTGTGAGACGAGGCCCCACCAGAAACCTCGACTTGATCAGTGACCTGATCCTGCTGAGTGGAAAAGTCCATAGCCTCTTGAAAATAGTCCACAGATATAGAGTCTGAGGTAGATGACTCAGACTCAGACATGGGGGTAGTTTCAACTGGTACCTCTGCTCATTTAACTGGTTCGGCTAGCTCAGGGTATATGACCTTCAGAGGGGGTGGAAAGATAGGTCTGAGGGGGAATGCCTCTGCCCTATGAGCCTCCTCTTGGGCTCTTGCTATTTGCCTAATTTTATCTAAGGTCTTATCCATAAGATAGGGGAATTACTCTAAGAGTTGGTAAAGGGTTCTGAGCATATGAGTCAGACCCTACACTTCTGGCCCTCCTAAATAAACAGGATTGGAAAATTGACTAAGGATCAAACTAAGCTTTTAAACAAGAACACTTAAAGAACAGTTCGTCGAAAAACTCTTAGGCTCGCTGGAAAATGCATAAACTTGCCGGAAATTGTAACAAAAGGAAGAACAAGGAAGAAAATTATTACAAATGGAGGGGTGATAGACGATACTTGAAGATGATGTGTGAAGTAGAAAGAGAGAAGTTGGCAAGGAGAGGCCACCAAAAGCACTGCTAACCAAACTCTTGTAGAGAGAGAGAGAAGTAGAAAATGTCAGGCGAGAAAATGAAAGAGTGGGGAAGAAAGATAAAAGGAAATGAAGGTTAACCCCTCAAACAACCCCACATGCATCCTAAGGCCCATCATTGCCTTGGGAGCCCAAAAGATTGCAACCATTACACCTGTCAGGCACGCTAGCCACTTCAGCAGCTAACACTTGTCAAAAAGGTATTAACACCTAAGTCAGTCCAACCTCGAGCAAATATACCTCTTAGGCACCTGATCACACAGGTAACAAAGGGCTAGGGTGATTGATATGCCCTGTATGTACCCCCTCGGCTCAGAGACATCAACCTCGGCCATGGAAATGGCCGATGCTAGAAGGGCCTTAGATCAATAACCAGCGGTCTTGTCCCAAGCAAGGTCGGCCAAGGCCGAAGTTAATAGTTACCTCGGCAGGTGAGATCTCCATAATCCACTGGGATGGTTATCCATCCAGTCATCCAAGGCTTGAAACCTCGGCTTGGTTCAAGCCGAGGTTGCCATCCTATCATCATAATGAATATCGGCGGGGATCAGCCGACGTTCATGTTATGCCATCATTATCTCGGCCCAGGCCGGCGTCAAAGCTCAACATGCCTTACCTCAGCTCTCGCACGGAGCCAAGGTCACCACCTCGTCCTCTTCCAGGTCGAGGTTGGGACCATTCACAGATGGGCGAGCCCTTATCAGCATATGTATTGTTAGGAACACGTGTGAACAATCAGTTATAACCGAATCATTCCCCTCACTTGAGGGAATATTGAGGTCATCATTATCTAGATGACATCAGCTAGGTGTCATTCTCATACTGGATCGATCCTCATGCACATGTTCATTGCATGCTTGAGGGGTACATTACACCCCCCCCCCCCCGACAGTATATATAGATGTCGTCATCTACCTTGTAAATGATCCGAAATTAACTACCCTAGCTAAAACTCTGTCCAAATATACAGTAGAGAGAGAGAGAGCTTGAGAGTTTGTATCCATGGCCATTATTGCCCTCATACAGTGATGCTAACCACACACCTTCACAGTGGACGTAGGCCTGATTAGCTGAACCACTTATATTCCGGTGTTTATCCTCTTCTCCTCACCTCCTTCCACTGTATACCCTTATACTGCCATTGTTAACATTGAATTGAGCTCACAAACACCTTGCCTGGTGGTGCTATTTCTAGCATCATCAAATGGACCGATGGTTGATGCTCCTAACTGAGTTCGATATCGTGTACGTCACACAGAAAGCTGTTAAAGGAAGAGCCATCTCTGTCTACCTCGCTGATCACCCCGTAAAAGAAGCAGATGTCTGGATCTCCGAATTCCCAGATGAAAATATCTTCTGCACCTCTCAAGACCACCTTAGATGGAAAATATTCTTTGACAGCGCTGCCAACAAAAAGGGGTATGGCATTGGGTTACTTCTGGTCGCCCCAGATGACTCCCACACTCCCATTGCCATCAAATTGGATTTTCCTTGCACTAACAACAAGACGGAATACGAGGCATGCACAGTAGGCCTAAAAGTTTCTCTCAAGGAAGGTATTCAATACCTTGATCTCTACGGGGATTCTGCCCTCATCATCGGTCAAGTGCTCAAAAAGTGGAAAGTCAAGGACGAAAATCTCCAACCCTTCCATGCTCACTTCATAGATTTAACCCCCCAATTCCATATATCACCTTCCATTACCTACCTCGAGCAAAGAACAACCTAGCAGATGCTCTCACTACCTTATCCTCCATGGTCGACATGATCGAAGGAATAACAAGGACCCCCTTCCTAGTTCAAAAGCAAGACAAACCAACCCACTGCTACCATATTGAACTTGTCTCCACCGAAGATCCCGAACTAGCCGATTGCTGGTACTATGATATCTGATGCCTCCTCAAATATGGTAGGTATCCCGAGGGTTCCAACAAGCAAGATCGAATAACCCTCCGAAGACTGGCCACCCAGTACATCATTTGTCATCAATCTCTACTCAAGAGGAACTTCGATGGAACTCATCTACATTGTATCGCAGGGGCTGAGATTGAGAAAATAATGCAGAAAATCCACAGCGGGGAATGTGGGCCCCACATGAACGGACACCTTCTTGCCAAGAAGGTCATCCGACAGGGATACTACTGGACCACCATGGCCCAGGATTGCACCTCCTATGTCCGTAGATGCCTCAAATGCCAATAGTTTTCCAATCTTCAACACCTACCTCCGCGAGAATTATACAACATTACCTCTCCTTGGCCATTCTCCACCTGGGGTATCGATATCATTGGGAAGGTTACCCCAAATGCCTCAAACGAACATGAGTTCATCCTAGTCGCCATTGATTACTTCATTAAATGGGTCAAAGCTGAGTCATACGCAGTATTAAACGCCAAGAAAGTGGCCAAATTCCTCAAGAAAAATATCATTTGTCGATATGGGGTCCCGCATGAGCTAGTGTCAGATAATGGGTTGCACTTCGAAGCAAAAGTCACAGAAGTAGTCAATTAGTACGGGATTCAGCGACACAAATCTTCTCCCTGCCAACCTCAGACCAATGGTGCGGTTGAAGCCGCTAATAAGAACCTTAAATCCATCATCAGCCAGATGACCGAAAGCTGTAGGGATTGGGATGACCGAATCCCGTACACCCTCTGGGGCTATCGAACCTCAATCTGAACCTCTACTGGAGCTACCCCTTACTCTCTGATCTACGGTATGGAAGCAGTCCTAGCTGTGGAGCTGGAAATACCCTCGCTACGCATCATGCTCGAAAGAAAAGTTAGCGAAGAAGACTGGTGCCAAAGCCGTCTTAATGAGCTGACCCTCCTAGATGAAAGGAGATTGAAATCTATTTACCACATACAGGGTGATCATCGCCAAATAGCACGATCATTCAATAAGAGATTCAAGGATCGCAGTGTTCGAGAGGGGGATTTAGCCCTCAAGGAGATAATAGAACCCATCTGGGACCCCAGAGGGAAGTTCAAGCCCAATTAGAGTGGCCCCTACATTGCAAAGAAAATATTATCCGGCGGTGCCGCCATGCTCACTGACCTAGATAAGGAAGATATGGCTCGTCCAGTCAACCTGGATTGTCTCAAGAAATTCTACCCCTAGTCTGAAATCTCAGTGCGCTACGACTCTTCTCATCTCCCTTCTATTAAAAAAAACACTCTTCATTTCCCTCTACCTAGAACTACATGGTACTGATCCTCTGCAAAAACTATTTTCAAACAGATAAAAAACTTTTCAAAAACCCCAGAGGTACGTAGGTAGCTCATACACCTCATATGAGTACGGCCCTTTCTTTTTCACAAAATACTATTCTTTTCTTATCTTCGAGAACGGCGGTTCATTATAAAAAATACTTGAACAAAAGGATTATGTATGCCTTAGCGATCGGTATAGACAATTCAAAAATACAAAATTCATCGAAAGGTACAGCTGGATGATCAGAAACTTGCTTATTTCATTAATAAAAAAATTACAACACGAATTACATAAGAAAAGGAACGGATAACTCCCTTACTCTACTACCATAAAAAGCCAAATAAAATCCCCACAACTATTCCCTATTACATAAATAAACTCCCCAAGAGTCCTACCCACAGCTACCAGAAGAGCCTGCACTCTCATCATCTACATCCTGAGGTCCCCAAGTGTCCCCTGCCTGAATAGAGTGTCGTAAGCACTCGATGGATCGATGAGCCTGAACCCGCTTTGAAAAGATCACAACACCCCTTTCCATGGTTTTAAATAAAACAAACCACCTTTGTCCAGTCCCCACTGCCAACATCTTACTGACTACTTTCCTCCACAACCACTTCATATAATCTTTAGGGACATGCCAAACTCCCCCGACAGACTGAGAGGAACGGATCGACAGGCGTCAATCTTCCCACAGAGATCCAAACAACAGACGCAGGCACTCAGTCAAATCTTCTACCGAAAAGAAATTTAGTGTCCAAGGTGGCACGAACTATGCCTAGCCGAATTGACGCAGAATCCGTCAAGGGAAATAAAAAGAGGTCTGTCTGAGACCAACCAGCCGCACATATGATTACTCTCCTAGATCTAGAACATGCTGTAATTTTCCCCACCAAGGCACCGAGTAGCGCAGACTCCGAGCCCCATACTCCGCAAGCCAATTCTCCAAGCTCTCAACATACAGGCCAACACTGATGAAGTAGCACGAAAAGAAGTTAGGTACAGCCGACAAAGGATACTCTGGAGGAGTCGCCAAGTGAAGTCTTTCAGACAACCACATAAACAACATCACGGGGCTACCCCTCATAAAGTCAGAATGACCTTCCCTCAATGCATCCAGGCCATTCATGGTCTCCACCATTATCACCGTCGCAGGATTGTGACGGTATGACATCCACGAAGTAATGGCTATAAGTTACGGGTCCACCAACAGTTCCCCAGTCACCAAGAGTAATTTTGAAACCAGACCCAGAACGACGGCTCTAACATAGCCAACATCACCTACTTCTCGTAAATGGATGGACTGCAACACCGCCAGGAGGGAGATCATTCCTCGAGCAACCAATGATCTGGCCACCGAAGGTGAAATACGAAGAAGCTCGACCAACAAATCCCTGGGAGAATAGGAAAATTTGGTCAAAGCCGCAGCAACACTGGGATTTACTCCCAGAATGGAAGAAAATTCTTCGTGGGCAGGACAAACTTCATCCAACCCAAAGCGGAATGTATGGTCTTCGGGGTACCAGAATTATACCGCTGCCATCAGCACGTTCCACTCAATAGGACAATTGCGCCACAAAGAGACCCGACGCATGCTGAAAGCATTGTAGTCGACATTATAAGAGCACATTGCTTCCAAGGCTTCGAGGTATTTAGCAAACTCAATGCTACCAGGGAGATCCATATTGTAAGGCTAAGAGATAATGGGCAAGTAGGTAAGAATGCAAAGGTGTGATGAAAACACTCCACCCTTACCCCTTTTTTTATACTTGAGAACCCTCACAAGAGACATAATCCCTGCAGAAATCGAAGGGAATCCTACCCCCCATAAGTTACCAAAGTCTGAAGAGGGTACCAATCAAAGCTTTGAATTGATGGGACTGGACTGAACTACCGATAGGCAGGTCAGGGCGCTTGACGATCGGCAACCCCCCCATTTTTAGAAATTTCCCTTTTTTCCTCTTTTCTCAAATCAGAAAACTCAATAAAAATAAATTTTTATTCTCAATAGAATTTCAAAATCCATTTTCCTCCTTATATAATTTCTCATTTTTAATAAAAAACTTTCCTTCAAAAAATTCCAAAAAATACTCCTTTTTACGGTCTCAGCAGCAAAGTAAAAAGCGCATGTGCATGCATTCATTCATCATTAATTAAGGATAATAAAAAACTCCATTACATTGCATCTATTTGTTTTCTGTGTTACATCAATTTTGCAGGAAATAAAAACCAAAACCAAAAACAACGGGACTCAGTACGAACCCACATTCTCTCTCTCACCTACCCTTCTCTCTAAGAGCTTCCACCCCTGCAACATGCTCTCTTTCCCCTACGGCGAGATGATGCACCACCACCACCCGAGCCAGAGTCCTCTCCGGATGAAGTAGACGGAACCAAGCAAGAAGGAACATGAACCGCGTCTCGAATATGGGAAGTCGCCGAAGATATTCAATCTCTGATGTCCCTTAGCCAAGTGGTCGACACCCAAACTTTCTATAAGGAAAGGCAAAATCAGTATCAAAGTAGGGGTGAACAAAACAAAAAAGAAAGAAAGAGAGGAACAAAAAGGTATACCATAGGTCGGAGGACCTCCTCTGTCAAACCCAACTCCTCCGGATCCATCCCATGAGGACGGTGCAATATAGGCACCATCCTTATATCAGCCTGCTGAATGTTGTACGAAGGGGTATGCAACCGAACAAAAAGAACCTCTGAAGTCGTCGCCGTCACAGATGCCGTCGGACCACCGCCACTGTGGGAAGATCCCACCGCCCGACTCGAACCCGCAGGAAGGAAAGGGAGGGCATCATATATGCTGGGGGCCATCAACCAGCTCGTCACAAAGTCCATTTAGTCATACGGCGTAGCCATATAAGTGTACAAAAAGTAGGACTCACCGATCATCGTCGCGATCCTCTCATCCTTCGACGACAGTCGTTCCCACCTCATAGACGTATGAGGCTTCGCGGGTGGCACCAAACCTCCTCCTCAGAAATTTGACGAACCACCTTCTCCCCGAGATACCAAGAATGGACAAACTCATGTGCCAGCAAATGCCTCATCCGTGCGTTCACCCCAGCATCCTGAATGGTTATCCCCCAGGGATAAAAAGTCACCTGAAAATCTACAAGCAAGCATAAATCAATACAGGATCAGAAGGAGCAAAAACCAAGACTGAAATGAAAAGAGTCTTACCCTACCACTGGTCAGGTCATTTAAGACCTGACGCATCTCCTCCAGAGAGAGAGATACCTTCGACTACCGATTGGCCTTATTCCATCGATACAATCGGTAGATGTCCCCAACAGTGTTGTCCTTTAGAGCGATCAGCGGGGTATTGCACCCAATCACCTCATAGAACCACGTCTAAATTCACAAACAAAAAGAGACGCATAAGGAAAATGAGAATGCATGAAAGGAAAATGTGAATGCATGAAAAGAAATGCGCGAACTAAAGAATACCTCAAGAAGGTACGTGGCCCTAGTAAAGGTCTATTGGGAGAACCGGTTGAATGCATCCAGTGAAGAGTAAAGGGTCGCCAAAGTCAGAATCCCCCAATCATAGAAAGGGATGTTCGAAAACATCCTCAGGTACGGAAAGAACCACAAATTAACGACGTCGCCGCTCGACGCCACCATGAAACCTCCGAACACTAGCAAAATGAATAACCGGGCCACCTGCCTCACATGTAGCCCATCCTCCACATCAATCTCCCTACCCAACAGAACATCCTTCAACAGGGACAGCATAATAGAATCCCCAAAAACTATCCTCCCTCCATCACCAAGTGCCGCATGCACTGCCTCAGGTCTCACCCGCAAAGAGCGATCCACCTCTATCTGCTCTCCATCATAATCCAGCCCCAACAGCTGTTGCACATCTATGGGAGTCACAGTCATCTCCCCGAAGCCGAAATGGAAGGTGTGGGTAGTATCCCACCACCTTTCTCCCAAAGCGCACAGGACCACTGTCGAACGAGGCGTCTCATCCAACGTAGATGCACCCCTCCTAAGACCCGCTGATGATACCACCCAACGCACCATAGGTGGGAGATGCTCCCAAACATCCTGGAACCTCGTCGTCCTACAGGCGCGCATGTTCTTCAAGGAGATATCAGACTGGTAAAGAGGAAAAATCTCATCAGAGGTCAAGAAAGAAAGAAAAACCACCAAAAATAAAGGAATGCCAAAGGTTAGGTTACTTACATAACCACCGGGAATCACTCTCGAAGAGCGGTAACGCGATGGCTCTCGCAGCAAGGTCCGCCCATCCACAACAGGCTCAAATGAATCAAAGGAGTTCTCACTCCCTAAAGCAAGAGGCGCCATGGCCCTCCAATCCACATTCGCCCAGTCATCAATGGTCAATCACTCCCTATGGACTGCATTGCTCATAAAAGCGACCATTTCTTAAAGATCGGAATGCTAAAACAATTTGCAGGGAAATTGCAAAAAGAGAGAAAGCGAAGAAAGCTGTGAAAAAATGATGGGATTCGCCCCCTTTGTATAGGATGCCAGGTGCCATGACGATCGACACCAAACCATACAATACGGATCGGAACTGACTCCTTACCTTCCCGAAGTAGTCCAAAAGTCTGTGACACTGTCGAATGGCACCCCTCATACCATGCCGACCGACAGCCCCCTTAAATCTCATACAGCAATTCCCAAAAAATACCATAAAGCCCCAAAAAATCCTCGAAAAATCCCTAAAAATCTCATAAAGGATTTAGAACATTTGCACCAGGAAAATCTTGCATTCCCTCAAGCAAAACCCCTCTTTACCAGTGAAATCCTCAAAAACTCAGTGAATCTCCTCCCGGTAAAGCTCCGTAGGATCTCTAAGGATCGCCTGATCACTTTCCCAGTGGATTTCTCTTTATAGCACCAAAATAGGTCATCTCCCCTGTGAGGTCTCCTAAAGAAACAAAAGCTTCTCTAGCTATTAGCTCCCCAGCTCAGATCAAAATCACAAGGCAGTTTCTCTAGTAGGAGACAAATTCCAATATTTATCCACTCTTGGGTCAGAATTGGCCCCGATCTTGGATCGTCACCTGAGTTAGGTCAGAATTGACCTCGGTCGTCACCACTCTTGGTTCATATTTGACCCCGGTCTTGGATCGTCACCTGAGTTAGGTCAGAATTGACCTCGGTCCTCGATCGTCACCACTCTTGGGTCAAAATTGATCCCGATCTTGAATCATCACCTGAGTTAGGTCAGAATTGACCTCTGTCCTTGATCGTCACCACTCTTGGGTCATAATTGACCCCGGTCTTAGATTGTCACCTAAGTTAGGTTAGAATTGACCTCGGTCCTTGATCGCCACCACTCTTGGGTTAAAATTGACCCCAGTCTTGGATCGTCACCTGAGTTAGGTCAGAACTGACCTTGGTCCTTGGTCGTCACCACTCTTGGGTCAGAATTGACCCCAGTATTAGATCATCACCTGAGTTAGGTCAGAATTGACCTCGGTCCTCGATCATCACCACTCTTAGGTCAGAATTGACCTCAATCTTGGATCGTCACCTGAGTTAGGTCAGAATTGACCTCGGTCCTCGGTCGTCACCACTCTTGGGTCAGAATTGACCCTGATCTTCGATCGTCACCTGAGTTAGGTCAGAATTGACCTCGATCCTCGGTCCTCACCACTCTTGGGTCAGAATTAACCCCGATCTTGGATTGTCACCTGAGTTAGGTCAGAACTGACCTCGGTCCTCGGTCGTCGCCACTCTTGGGTCAAAATTGACCCTGGTCTTGGATCGTCACCTGAGTTAGGTCAGAATTGACTTCGGTCCTCGGTCGTCACCACTCTTGGGTCAGAATTGACCCCAGACTTTGATCGTCACCTAATTTAGGTCAGAATTGACCTTGGTCCTCGGTCGTCACCACTCTTGGGTCAAAATTGACCCCAATCTTGGATCGTCACATGAGTTAGGTCAGAACTAACCTCGATTCTTGGTCATCACCACTCTTGGGTTAGAATTGACCCCGGTCTTAGATCATCACCTGAGTTAGGTCAGAATTGACCTCGGTCCTTGGTCGTCACCCCTCTTAGGTCAAAATTGAACTCAGTCTTGGATTGTCACCTGAGTTAGGTCAAAATTTACCTCGGTCCTTGGTCATCACCACTCTTGGATCAGAATTGACCCCGGTCTTAGATCGTGACTTGAGTTAGGTCAGAATTGACCTCGATCCTCGGTCGTCACCCCTCTTGGGTCAGAATTGACCACGGTCTTGGATCGTCACCTGAGTTAGGTCAGAATTGACCTCAGTCCTCGGTCGTCACCACTCTTAGGTCAGAATTGACCTCAGTTATTAGATCTTCACCCTAAGCCCACAGAATTGGTTTTAACCCACATAATCGGTCGCCCTCATAACTTAGGCCCACAGATTTGGTTTTGACCCATAAAATTCATCATCCCATCCCCAGCGCACCACTTAAGGTCCTAAGAATCGGCCTTGACTCTCTGAATTGGTCATACTCGTTAAAATGCATCATGTGGTGTCTATTCGACGGTTATCATTTATTCAAAACTCAACGCTCGAGGGGCTCTGTAGACACCCCATTCTGGTACCCCCTAACTCTCCTTAGGTCCCTAGTACCTCCCTTCATCACTACAAACCTAGGTCGTACCCCGAGTACCGACCTAGAAGCCATCGGGCACTCTCGGGCTCCTTTTGACCAAAAATTCAAACTCTTCAGCTCGATCGAGGCTGAATGAATATTTGAAGGTCATTGAAACCCCTTTTCAACGGTCCATCCCATGCATGATTCCCACTTACCATGTGGATGAACGATCCGTTTGCATTCGAAACCTGACCCAGAGGCCACCAGGTGCTCCCGGGCTCTATTTTACCTAAGTTAACTCTTCAGCTCGACCGAGGCCAAATTATATTCAAAGGGAACTGAATCCCCTTTCCAATGGTCCATCCCGTGTGCGATTCTGACTTACCATGTGGACGAACGATCCGTTTGACTCCAAGAGGTCACCGAATGTTTCCAGGGCCCAGTTGACCAAAGTCATCTCTCCAAACCGGGTCAAGCTCTTTGAAATGTCTAAGTACATCTCCTAACCTTTCCAACGGTCCACCCCGTGCACGATTCGGACTTACCATGCGGACGAATGATCCATTTGCGTCCGAATGATTCCCCGTCCAATGGATCGACAAATGCTTCCGAGCCATATTTGTCCCAAAGTCAACTCCCGAACTCGGGAGCGGTCCAAAGGACTTCCAAAGGTCTCTAAATTACCTTTCCAATGGTATGCCTCGTGCACGATTCTGACGAAAGGTTTGCCCTTGTAGCCAATTTTCCAAAAAAGATTGAAACACACTACTAAATGGCAGATTCCAGACCCTGCCTATCAGCAGGTGCCGATAGGCAGGAACATGTATATGCCCACTGGAAGTTACCTGGGCCTATAAAAGGAGGCATTCACCTCATTTTCAAAGGTATCTTAGATCTAATACAAATCTCTCTCAGCGAATCCCAAAAACCTCTCTCGAAGGTAGCGCGATTTCAACATCCAAATCCCTTTTTTACTTCAACTTTTCATCACCCTTTTCATAAAAAATGGTGAATTATCCACTCTCCTTCATCATCCAAGTGCAAGGGCTGCTCTCCAATATTAAAGATCAAGCTCAAGATCTTCAAGAAGGTCCATCTTTCCCAACTTTCTCTTCAAATTCTCTTAAATTCGCAATAACTTGTTTTATTACTTAGCACTTTTATTATCTTATCTCACACATCCTAATATACTTTTTATTTAGTATTATTGCACATCTCTTATTTTCATATAAATAGAAAACCCAAAAAACAAGAAAAAAAGGGTTTGCACATAAATTCCAAATAAGGATTCTCATACTTTTCCCACACCTTTCTCACAACTAAAACACTTTTTTCTACACATGCACACACACACTCACAAATAAGAGATCCCCCATTTGGGTTTGCGAACTACGTGGACTTTGATGGCTTTATAGGCTATGTAGGCGTCTCGGGGTAAAACCCGAGACTTGAGTCCTTTTTCTCAGTTTCTCTTATATTTTCTATCTTCTCTAAATCCAATTTCCTTATATTCTATATACTTGTTCTTAGTAACGTATTACTCTATATGCGTTATCGTTCCATTATAACGATCAACGTAAGGGTAATCACGTCAATCTTATTTTGTAATATTATCTTTGTACCTTCCTATAGATGACTCACTTTATCTCTTCCATGATACAAGTCGAGGATTCCTATCTCCACAATATATATATACACATGCACACATATCACGGGGAAAAATAAAGGAAAATATAAAATATCCATGAGAGACCGAAAGGCGGAATGGGTGCCTAACACCTTCCCATTTCGTAACTAAGCCTCCGACCCTTCTAGAATCATTTTGGTTTCTCATGCACCAGTATGTCTTTGGATGCCATCCTTCAGGGTGGCTTTCCCCTTTTCTTTTGTCTATTTTGAGTAAAATAGACTGGCGACTCTGAATCTCTCTACATTTTTACACCACATCTCAAACGACGCCAGCCAAAGCGCCCCCGAAAGGGATACGCGGGATCCGAAGGATCCTTCCTCCGTGCGTTCTCCCGCATGGAGAGAATCGGGTATGGCCACACTCACCAAATTGAATTTCCCTCTCTACACAAACTCTCTCTCTCTATCTCTCAATGAAAATAGTCTATCTCTCTTTATTAAGGCAATGGAAATGGAGGACTATCTGTTTCTCGTCTCTCCTAACTCTTTATCTAAGGCAACCATCATAAGAGGTAACGCTTTGTTATGATTTTTGGTTTGTAAAGTATCATCATAGAAATTAGTGTATGCGTGTCGGAGATCACTCTTGCTCTCACTTGCACCATCATCCCCCTCACTCACATCACTATCACTGTTGAGGTGTCCTGTGAGTTTGCATCATCATCATTGTGAGGAGCACTGCCAGTATTCACATGACTAGCCATGAATGCGGTGATGTTAGATTCATGTGGTGATTCGTGTTCTGAATCCACCGACTCGACCTCATTGTCGTCACTCAGGGAGGCATTAAAAGTAGCTTTCGATTGTTCTAGACATTTCAATCAAGTCGTACACTCAAAACCCCTATGACCTCTACTGTCTCTCTCAAATAATCTCTCTTCGTCTTTCTTAGGGGTGTCCTTTTTATCTATCACAAATTTCTTTTCATATTTATTTTTCTCAAAAACAAATTTGTCTTTAAAATTCCCATTTTTCTTTAATTTGATAAATTTTTAAATTTTTTCTTCAAATAAGGCCAAATTGTCTAAGTCAAAATCAGAATCAGAATCAAACATATCTTCCTATTTTTTCTTAGACGACTTACCTCTCTTTCTTGTTGACCCCTCACTCTTCCTAGCTTGGGCTTTAAGTGCTACCCCTTTGTCTTTTGATTTTATTGTATTAGGAAACATGTCGATTGCATAGGTCTGTAGATCTCCAACTAACTCTTTTAATTTCATCCTACTCAAATTACCTAATTAATTTAACACAATGACTTTGGGGATAAATCTTGTAGGTAATGATCTCAAAATTTTCTTAACTACTCTAGCATCAGAATATGTTCACCCGAGTTGAAACTTTTATTTACAGTATCAAATAAGCGTGCATAAAATTCATCAAAACACTCAGAATCAAGAATGGTGATAATTTCAAATTGTGTAGTTAAGTTTTGCAATTTTGATTCTTTAACATCATTAGTGCTTTTGTAAGTAAGTTGAAGAACATACCATGCTTCTTTAGACGTGGTACACGTCACGATGCGTCTAAACTCGTCAGGTGTGACGGCTCCAGAAATGGCATTAAGCCCACATGAGTCGTATGTGCTCTATTTAAATTCATCCTCAGTCCAAGTAGTCACAAATTTTAAAGTAGTTACATTATCTATAGTGACAATGGGAGGCGTCCACCCTATTTCACATACAACCTAAACATGTTCGTCTATGGAATTTAAGTTAGATTTCATATTGGCTTTCCAATATGCATAATTTGACCCGTAAAAAATTGGGACTCTATTATATAAGTTTTTCATTGAAATTGCGCTTTTTCAAAGATAAATTTTTTGAACCAAATCGATATTCTGAAAATAAAAATTCGAAAACAATTACACGATAAACTTGTGCAAATGGATCTGATACCAATTTGAGAGTGCACCAGTAATCAATGTCCAACTTATTTAATTAAATTCCAATTTTAGACCAATTCAGTCTTAACTCTTGCAAATAATTGTGACAGATAAATGAAATAAAACAAACATGCAAGATAGTCACAATTTAAGGAAAAAAATACCCCAAAGGGGCAAAACCTTTTTATTTCACTATAATTTGTAAATAAGTATTTACACGGATTATAATGAAATACTGTGACACACGAAATGGTCACAAGAGTCGGTTCGGTGTCATCAACAAGAGGTCCCGCAAGAACTCCAAGATCAGTGGTGGAAAATCAACCTTCTTCTTCTCCACAAGAACTCCAGATGAGTAGAATAATTTTCTTAGGTTTAGCGCATTCACATAAATGATTGGGAATTGTTTGTGAAGCAAAACAATGTATAAAACATGAAAATCGAAGTTTATTTTAATGCAGAAGAACTGCAGAAATGTCAGTGCAACGACTTGAAAAGCATGTAGAATGAACACTACTCAAATTCCGAAATCGAGGCGGTGGGTCGCTCGAACGAGACGGAGTGTCGCTCGAACGATACCAGGTGTCATTAGAATGACTTTGCGCGACATGAGCTATCATTTGAATGAAAATCTCCATCGTTCGAACAATCTGAACGATGTGTACTTGTTCGCCTCTACATTTACAAAAAAAATCTTATTTCCGGATAAAATATTTAAGACTTCAAAAATAAATTTTAAAAAAGTTCTCAAATATTTATGCAAATATTGAAAACTCCAGTTAAATTATTTTACCATAACTGTGAGTGGAGTAGTGGGATAGATTAATGTTGAAGACGCACGATGTATGATAGAACAATGTTGATGCATTACGCACGTATGAAGCTAATGGGTGAGTGATAACTTTGAATCCAAGTCGAGGCCGTCATGGATGAACGAGGAGATGTGATGAATGTAACGGTATTAGACATACTTCTAATGATATAAGTTATACAGAAAAATTTCCTAAATACTAAATGGACATTTATAAAATCATGTCCTTACACATGTCACTATAGCCAGTTGGCCAATTTAACTGTCATCCCGCACATACTCATGATGCCAACACACACCCACGTCGTCATAGATATTCGACCCATTTAACTGTCATCCCTGCACATATTTGTTCCGTAAATTTTATTTTAATGCCCGTTCATTATCTTAGGTATTAATTCTCAATTTCTTATTTTCTAATATATCATTTACTCATTATTTGATTTTGACCCCACCCTCATATAGAGAATAAACCTCGAACCTATCCCTAGTCCCATACAAGAGGTCTCCAAAACACAGACACATCCTAGCCTATGTTTTAGGATAATTTCTATTAACTATCTCTTCCTAATCCCGTATTTAGGCTATCTAAAACAACAGAACGACAACATAATCAACCCCACTCTGTAATATCACATTCGTAAAAATCTCAACTAACTAGTCTCATACGTAGAAAATGTTAACCGCAACTGAGGCCAACCTACTAGTCTCATACCTAGAAAGTATTCCTAAAATTAAGGTGAGAGCATACTACTGAAAATCCCGGCATCCCCGCGATGATAATTAATCATTAACACAATAAGTCGCACAATCCAAATTACCAACAAGTATGTAATTTATTCGTATGATCATAATTTATTTTAATCTAAATCATTCAATCCATCCTCATATTTAACGTAATTTATTACATTAAACATTATAAATTCAACAACATGCGAGACTATGAAGCACACAATAATAATTCACTTTAATCATACCTACATAATTTTATGTGGTTATACAAATGTAGTTTTCATTTAAATCAAATTACTATGGTTTCTACATGAAAACCTACACTAATATTACCCAAAACTCAACCTCTACCCTAGGAACATAAGGGTTATAAGTCTTAATTCAGATTAAGATTTGTTGAAAAAAAAGTCCCAAATTAGTTTTCACTTTCACTAATTAAGGTTGCTAATTTATTTGAAGAAAAACATGTAGATTAATGTTTATGAAACATTTAAAATGTATAATACTAAAGAGAGAGAATATAAATATTCATTCCTAAAGTAAAGTCGATTGAAAATTCTGATTATATGGTTGCGTTCCTCTCAAAAAATTGATAAAGACTCATTCTTGAACAATCTCCAAAAAACTTGGTTTTGATCTTCAAAACCTAGGTTAAAAGTTGTGTTCAATGGGGTTTAGGTTTTGTATATGAGAGAGAATGAAATTATGGGAGGCTAATGATTTTTTAAAAGGGTAAAATGTGTTTTAAAAATCTTAAACTCGTCACTTTATGTTTATATACCAAAAATAATTTGAGTCCTAATCAAATTGAAACACTAAAAAAAATCACGGACGATCGGGCCGTTGAAATTGGCTGAAATTTTAATATGTTATAGCTGAGGCGAGACGAAGCTACATAAAAATATTCAACTTGATCAGACGGTCGAATATATTGTATTTTTTGCTCCTTAGGTCAAATCCTACCCCGATATGTATAAAATTTTAATCCCAATTTAAATTTCACTTAAAACCTTATTTTTATATCTAAAAATCAACATTTTTTTCATTCAAAAATTAAATGGAATCCAAAAATTTATTTTTTGATTTTTTTTATTTTAACATTTATTTTCACGGTACAAAAATCACAGGGTGTTACATACTTCCCCAATAACACAGGAATTTCATCCTCGAAATTTGACAAAGCGTAAATATGCAAAAATAAAATATGGCTCACATATGTCTACCCATAAAATACCATAATTGGGTTCCCATACACCCAATCCTACACACACATACCCCACGATCAAATATACAATATATATCCTAACTATATATACGTATAACTATGAAAATATCGCCGTACCACGCTCTCCCATGAATCACCACTCGATTATATCCTCAAATCAAATCACATCACTCCATCGATACACTATATACCCAAAATTCATACTAACAACCTACTAAATAAATACCGTCTCCAAAATCAACTCCGAGGATCCTCACATCAAGATTACTACTTCTAACCTCAATGCCTACAATGACCTCAACACAAAAATCCTTATCTTTAAAAAACACCACTAACACGTATGGTAGACTCAATATCTTAGAGAGAACAAATAAATAAAGGGAATCAAAGATCGATAATGCAAAAGATAAACGGACTCACAATCTATGAGAGTTAAGACCATGCTCTAATACCATCTGTAACACCCCTTGCATTCTAACAAGCGAGGTGTCCAGCACCCACCGCCAAACTATGTTGGGCGTCACTAAATAAGTTATCATTCTTAGCATGTGATAGATATGAGACATTTATAAGTTTTCCACAAGATAATAATTAAATTGATCCAATAAATATAACCATTAATGCAATATTAAAATCCATCACCATGCTAATCTCCAAAATAAATCCAACTCTAAATAAATATAAACTCAAATAATATGATCCAACAATAAATATCTGAATAAAAACATAAACAACTGTGGAACTAATTGACCCACTAAGTCCATAAATAAAAGGCTCATAATAAATGCGATGGAAATGGAAGGTAAATCTAAACTACTAATGTATCTAAACTAACTGCAGTTGCATATCCAAAATATCCAATCACTCCTATGCAGCTACTCTAGTGCTATACCTGAAATGTTAATCAATGTAATGGGTCAGAGCCCACCGTATGAATACAAGCTACTCTCCCCAATTATGGTCTGTCAACCTCGATAGTAGCATTATACATGATAAACACCACTATAGATTATTTTGAAACAAATGAGATAATTATTAACATGAGGATAAAATAAACTACGACTATTAAATCATGTAATTAAGCACCCCTAAAAGTTTAAGTAGAATTATTCCATTAACACTATCATTTAAAAATTTGCCCTCACCCATACTAAATTTAATTTATTCAATTATTTTTATTCACGCGATACCAATATGGTCAGTCGACCCTTTATCAGTCCTGCACACACATTCTTGGCACACTTAAAGTTCTACACATCACACCCATTTGCTCACTATAGCCTGTCAACCCATATTATGTCAGTCATGTACATAGTCATGAGTTTTCATGCACGACACGTCACTATAGCCAGTCGGCCCGTTTAAAAGTCATTCTGCACATACTCGTGATGCGAACACCGACCCACATCGCTATAGTCAGTCGGCCCGTTTAACTATCAGCCTTGCACATACTTGCGCTGCAAATTTTATTTTAATACCAGTTTATTATCTTAGTTACTAATTCTCAATATTTTATTTTCTCATCATCTCATTTACTCATTAATTTATTGTAGCCCCACCCTATTATAAAGCATAATCCTCGAACCTACCCTTAGTTCCATACCCAGAGGTATCCAAAACAAAAAAACACGTCCTACCATATGTTATATGATGATTTTCTATTAACTCTCTCTTCCTAATCTCACATCTAGGCTATCCAAAATAACATAACGACATTAAAATCAGCCCCACCCCTAAATATCCCATCCGTAAAAATCTACACCAACTAATCCCATACGTAGAAAGTCTTAACTGCAATGAAGGCCTACCTACAAGTCCCATACGTAGAAAGTAATAGTAAAATTAAGATGAGAGAATACTACCCGGAATCCAGTCGTCCCCACGATGATAATTAATCATTAACACAATAAGTCGCACAATCCAAATTATCAACAAGTATGCAATTTATTCATACAATCACCATTTTCTTTAATTTAAATCGTTCAATCCATCGGCATAATTAATGTAATTTATTTCATTCAACAATTATAAATTAAACAACATGCGAGTCTATGGAGAACGAAATAATAATTCACTTTAATCATACCTACATAATTTAATTTAGTTTTCATTTAAATCAAATTACTACGGTTTATAGATGCAAACCTATACTCGTATTACCCAAAATATAACCTCCACCCTAGGCACATAAGGGTTATAAGTCTTAATTCACATTAAGATTTTTTGAAAAAAAGTCCCAAATTAGATTTCACTTTCCCTAATTAAGGTTGCTAATTAATTTTAGTAAAAACATGTAGATTAATGTTTAGGTGACATTTAAAATGCATAATACTAAAGAGAGAGAATAGAGTTATTCAAGTCTGAAGAAAATACGATTGAAAATTATTATTAGATGGTTATATTCCTCTTCAAAAAATTGATAAAGACTCGTTCTTGAACAATCTTGAGAAAACTTGATTTATATTTTCAAAACTTGGGTTCAAAGTTCTGTTCAATGGCGTTTAAGTTTTTGAAGATAAGAGATGATGAAATTATGGGAGTCAACTTATTTTTTAGAAGGATAAAATGTGTTTTAAAAGTCCTACACTCGTCACTTTATGTCTATATATCAAAAAGAATTTGAGTCCTAATCAAACACAAAAACTAAAAAACGTATTACGAACGATCGGACCTTTAGAATTGGCTGAAATTTTAATATGCTATAGTCGAGGGCGAGACAAAGATGCAAAACAAATTCAGCTCGGTCGGGCGGTTGAATATTTTTATTCATTTTCTTTGCTCCTTAGGTCGAATTCTCCCTCGATTTTTACACAAAAAATTATAATTTCCAAAATTTAATCCCGATTTAAATTCCACTTAAAACCTTATTTTTATATCTAAAAACCAACATTTTGTATACCAAAATAAAGTTGATTCCAAAAAAAAAATTCAAAATTTTTAATTTAACAAAGATTTTTACGGCTAAAAAATCACGGGGTTTGAACAACCAAATCACATGGGTATGGTCAAAATCTTGGGGCGGGTGTTATAAAATATCATTGCAAATTAGTGCTCATGTATAAGACAAGTGGTTATGAAAAGGGGTTCACCACTACCGTGAAAATGATCTTGCTGGCACAAGTAAAGTCAAGTCCATTCTTAGACACATTAAGGAATTTGAGTCTTAAGGAGACCATTGGGGTTTTTTATTCTACTTTTGGTAATATGGATTGTGATTGAAATTTAGTCTAGTTGAATTACCTTGTGAGATGTTGTGCACCTGAGAGAGAGGGTAGTCTCTTTCTTCATTTTAGAAAAATGTAAGAATTTTGATGATAATTTTTTATGTCCCATTAAATTGGGGAATTGGTGTTATGATTAGATTGGAGAAAAATTCATTTTAGTGGTGAAAGAGTTTGTGATTAGAGTGATGATAATGCGAGAGTGTTTGGATCTAGGAGTGGGGTCATTCTATACTTAGAGAATATGAGTTGGACACTAGGTAGAAATAAACTTTAGTACTTGTCATGGAGTGGAATTAGATAAGAGATTACCGATTTTTTTATTCATTTGAGTTGACAAGACTGAATAAAAATTTGTATGAGGATGGAGTTACTTGTGTATTATAAGCATATATTTTGTTGATGTATTAGTTACGAATAAGGTTTAGGATCAAGTAAGTTCTAAGAGGCTCAAAGAAAGAAAGTGTTTTGATTGAAGGTTATTATTGTGAATGTAAGATTGAAAGCACACTATTATAAATAACTTCGGGTGAATGGAAGAGAATGTTACAAAATAGCGAATTGAACTGAGCAAGAGAGTTCCTAAGATGAATTCGATTTCGATTTTTATGACATGTGGAGTTTGGCCATTTGTTAGAAGGTGACCGAATGAGGATTTTACATTTGGTAGTGTAATACAAAGGATGATTTGGTTTAGGTTTTAAAGATTTTATATGGTGAAAGTAGGTGTAATGATGTGATTTGGTTTAGGTTTTATTGATTTTATATAGCCATGTTGTTGGAAGGCACTGGGGTTATAGTCGCAAGTTTGACACGATTTGGGAAGTATCACTTTGTCAAGAGTAGGCGTAATGATGTGAGGATTTTAGGTTGGCTATTGACGTAGTTCTTGGATTAGGGATATAATGAAGCGCAGTGTTCATAATTCTATATATTTTATAGTGATATTTCTTGGCTAGGTAATATGGTTTTGCTAAGAGTTGTCTTTTTATAGGTTGATTGATTATTAACACAACCACGTGGATTATGGGTTGGTGTTGCTGGTGAGAGGCGTCATTCCATATCAAAGTGACTTTGCGATTTATTGTGACTTGTTAGATTATGTATATATTATACATCGTATGTTGGATAGTAGTGTACATGTGAGTATCCCCTAAGCGGTTATTTTTTATTCCTAAGTTTGGTGAGGGCCGAATTGTTGATCGTTTACGTAAATGTCTCATGCATTCGACTAATTATTCTTGTGTGTTTGTAATGCCGTACTGTGGATTCTCATAGTGAATGTGGTGACGACATTAATTTATTTTATTGCATGGGTATGTATATTGAATGTGATTTTTGAGTTTTGAATGGTCTATATTCTAGTGCTGGCAAACTTTATAGGATTGCTATATGGGATGGTCAGAAGATGATATATTTATCTTAGTATGTAAGGATACGAGTGATGAGAAGAATTTGTATTGAAAATGTTTTGGTTATTTTGAGAATTTTATGGCTAGTGATGGACTCGGTTACATAAATTTGTGTATGTTCATGCACGATTTTAGCATAATAACATTGTTAGGGTAACTAGTGACAGTAGATGTTTATTGTAATGGCTATATATTTAAAGGTTTAAGAGTGATCAAGCACGCTATTGTATTTAAAGATGGGTAGAGGGTGTCCTACCGTATTTTTGAAAAAATCATGATGTTTTTAGCATTATTTGATCGATTAACTTAAAAGTGTTTTCTATAACTGTTAAAAGGGGTGATCCTTTTGTTGAAATTATCATAAGTTGATATTTGTTTGTTTAGTGCATTATTTCATGTATGGTTGTGAACCAACGAGTCTCGATAACCGACTAGACTAGGAAATAGTGTATGGATTTTACTCGATAACCGACTAGATATTTTACTTGATATAAGTTGATATTTGTTTGTTTGGATTTTACTTGCAACACGTCCTAGGCATGAATCTTATTATGTGTTCGGAGTTGATAGACGTTTGGGATATATGACAATTTGTTTAATACATTATATATTACTTATTGGAGATATTATGTATCGAGTAATGAGATATTCCATGAGTTAAGGATTGTGGGGTACAGCGTTGAGAGAACTGCGGGAGGTTTGCACCACTAGTTAAATGAGCAGGGCAATCTCATGAAGCATTTAGTCATGGCTAGTAAAGTATTAGACTATACCTTTAATTTCCAATCATGAACTATATATATGGTTGAGTTTGTGACTATATATGTGATATTTGTGTATCTGTACGTGGTATAGGGTTTATGGGTGCCCCAATTGTGACACAACATGGTAGGCGTATGCGAGACTTTTTATCTTATCTCCTAGGCGACGAGTACAGTATAATTGTGTATATACCTATGATATTTTTGTGGATTATATTTTGAATTTATGCTTTAGAGAATTCTCGAGGATAAAATTCCTCTATTAGAGAGAAGAATGTCATACGCCGTATTTTCATGGACTATATTTATTGTTTATTAAGTGAGAATAAATTACTAAATGGGACTAATTATTACTTGTGTGGATTACTAGTAATAATTTGGTATAAATTAGATGATAAATGAATAATGCATCTAGTATGATTTTTGTAACGTTTTTTAGTAGTAATTAATTAGTGATATTATTTATATGATTGTGGACCATGTGTACGTGTAGAATAATTAAGTGTGCTATTTTATTAACTCTATAAGGTATTACCATGGGCAGTGGCTAGTATCATTTAGACTGGACTCTGCATTTACACGGATATCCTTTTGTGTGTTTTTGTCCCTTTAAACTAGTCCTTGTGGTTAGGGATACCCTTAGGAGAGATTTAGGGTTATTTTTGTTAGCATTTTAGGTTCTTTTAAGTTACAGAATTTAGTCTGCAATAGGAAGTCTGGGAGTTAGGAATATATTAATGACTTAAACTATTAGAATTAGGATATTCCATCCACTAAACATAACCCTAGAAGTCTTAAACACCTAGGAGAAGTTTGGAAGGCTTAGAGAGGTGAAATCAAGAGGATTCAAGATGTGTTGCCTAATTTTGAATCAAGGTTTTAAATAATATTGAGAATTTATTCATATGGTGTTAATGATTGGGAAAAATTAATATCAATGGTTAATTGATTAAATGCTGAAAGTTAATGCTCTGTGATAAAACCTGAAATTGATATCGAATAAGTACTAGACATTATGTTCGAATCCATGTTTAGGTTTTAGTTACTTTTTATTGAACCGATGTTTACTAAGTCTTAAATTTAAGGATGTCATGGATTTATAAGTTGTTCTTAAGGATTTTTGGATTAATATTATTATTTATTGAAATTAGGATCCTTTTCCCAGGATGTAATTATTAGGTTTTGGTATGATGGGAATTCAATTAAAAAGCTTAGTGGGGCTTTAATCGAGATTTTTGGTGCTGATTTTCGTAGTTAGGGACGAAATATAACGTCTTTCTCGTTCATACGAAGTGCCTTTCCTGTTCGAACGAAGTGAAATTCTCATTTTAGTGAGTCATCTTTCTAATTCGAATGCGGTGGACTTACCATTCAAATGACTTCAAAAATTTATCCATATTGTGTAAAATCGAAATATGAAGGTGTTGACACTTGTTTCATATTTGTACAATGTTTTTGGGATTTGATAGGATTTTTCAATTAAACGGTACGTGAGGTCAAAAGGTGAATTTGGTGATTTCTAATTGGTACTTTCCTATTGGATTACTACACCTAATTTTAATGATGGATTGAACTTTGATAATATCAAGGATTGTTATGTAGGTGAGATCTATGAACCTTGTATTATCTTACTTACACCGGGTGTTAGGATTTGGTTAGAATGGGTAAATACACAAGTGAGCAGTATCTTATGGTCGTATGTATATATTGAGCTTAGAGAATAATGAGTAAAAGTGCTTGGGAGAATTAATTCCATTCTTTAGAGAATATATACTAGGAAATTAATTTTGTAATTAAATGAGGAAACATATATGTATGTTACGAAAGAATGCCTATAAATATACTTATAGATGTAATCATAGTTTAGAGATGCAATACACTAGGAGTCAAATTTAATAAGCATTAGGGTTTATAAACCTAATAACGTAATAGTTATCCTGTGTATATAGATTTAGATGTTTTGTTACACTTGAGTGTATGTGTTATCCTATAGTTATATATCTATTATGTAGATTATATGAAAATGACTTTATTTTTGTTGAATCTATTGGTTGGGAGTTGAATTTGACATAGGGATTGTTTAACACGTGCCATCTCAGATGTGTTAGACATACTGGAGGTCATGATATTATATCACACGGTCAGTAGTCATCACTTCTAGATGAGAGAAAGAGGATGACCTGATCCATCAACAAGCTCTAGGTATGGGCCATTAATGGTGTCAATGCATACTAATCGCACCATCTTCATGTGTTTTTCTTAAGCCCGGTAGGTGCTAGCTTCCTAAGAACGTACCGATAAAGGCACGAGATAGACACCGAAGGTATTGGACTTTGTACGATGTTGTATATATACATATATAGTGAGAAAGAATTAATATAGTCTAATCATTAACAATTGATAAGGAACCATATGTCATGTTAGAGACTTTATGTGACTTATTTGTGTATTCATTGTGAGTAACATGGACAATAGGTATTTGGGTTTTATGCTTATACATGTAGAAAATTATATCCCTTTTTCCGAGGGTATATAGTTAGTAATTATCATTTATAATAGTTTGGTTAGTAATTCATTTAATTAAGCAGACATTAAAACTCATAAAGTGTTATTCTATGAGACTAAGAAGATGATAATGAAAATATACATATAGGCTTTGGAGTGAAATCCAAATTAGGTAATTAGTATCATTCCATGTTAGTTGTTCGTTATGTGATTGTATTTAATTGCCTAGATATATAGACTTTTAGCATAGTTATGCCTTAGGTTAGGACATAAACATAATATTGCACTTAGATGATGGGTTATATATTTATTGCACGTGAGAGACATTGGATGGCATGTATTATAAATGAACTGTTTTATTATTTGTTCATATTGAAGATGATTATTGCAACTTTAGGGCACTAATAATCTCCTTAGCCATTATTATTGTATAAATAAATTTAGCAGGGATGAGTAGTTAGATTGGAAGTTTAAGTCATACCGCTTGCTATACTTAGGGTGATTTTGTTGGTTCATTATTATTTTCGGTGTATTTAGAGTTAATTTAGAGCATGTTTTAGTTTTATTATTTTATTCACTTGAAACAATTATTATTGAAGATTCTATTATATAGTGTATTCAGTTTTCACATTTTAGTATTTTCTATTCATCATATTTTATAGAGATTATGTAACAACCCTCGTTTTTAGGACGATAATTTTATATTAATTTGTCGCATAAGGTAATTATATAAAATGATGGAATTGGAGTAAATATTAATTTTATGAGTTGAAAGTTAATATTTACTAGATTGTAGCATATGTATTGCATGTGAAAGTAAATATCATTCTGTTATATGTTTTATAGTGTCATGTGTTTTAAATGACACTGTGGTTTAAATGAAATCGGAACTTGAAATGGATTATAAAATTTCCGGATACCATTTTAGAGGGCGTAGTTTGTCCCGAAATGCACGAGACAGACAAAATAAGTGACATATTGTATTTTTGTATTTCGGGCACTTTTACCTGGTTTTGATTTAAATGTGTATTTGTGAATCATTTTAATGCGGTATTAACCATTTAAGTTGGGAGACTTGTGTTAAGCCCCGATTTTAGTCTTCTAAATCCCCTAATTTCCTCATTTTATATCTTGCGCTTAGAGAGAAAAGGTGAGAAAGAGGGAGGAAGAGAAAAGTGGAGAAAGAAGAGAGAATTGGAGATTGAAGATTGGGATTGCCTCTACCACAAAGAAATCTGATATTTCAACACTAGGGCAAGTTTTCTACTAGCTAATATATGGTTTAAGATGATTAATTTGTATGATAGTTGTCTATTAGCACTTTTGGATCAAAATGGAAGTTATGGGATTTAAACCCTAATCTTAGTTTTTGATGACAAAATTGTGGATTATAATGGTTATAAATCATGTAGGATAAATTTTGGGTAGATAAATGTAAGGAAATTTGTGTCCAATAGCAATTTGTATGTCATAATCTGTTACACTATTGAAGAAAATCAAGATCGTATCGTCATCAACGGATCCGAATTTCATTTTGCACAGCCGGATCGGTCCGCCCAAATCGGTCCGCCCAGACTTTCATAGATGATTTTTAGAGTACAAAAACTTTAAGTCTTCACCTTTGTGAGTCCCAAGACTCATGTTTTGATTCACACAACTTTTCCAATCCTTTGTGAATCTTTTTGCAACCCAAGAACACATCCTTGTATTTGTTAAACCCTTGTGGAGAAGCCATATCTCTTCTTCATTGCTGATCACGTGGAGTTCCTGCGTGAGATTCCAGCCGACACTGTTTCTAGCCGTTTCTTTGAAGGTTTGACGAAGACACCGTGCGTTACACTTGTGGGTGATTATCAGGTTGTATATAAAACAATGGTCTTGTAAAATTTTCAAAGTTCTAGACATAAAAATGTTTTGCCCTGCGGGGATTTTTCCTTTAATTTGTGTCGCATGATTTATTTATTTTTGGGTTGACTCTTGTTTTTTAGATGAATAATTAGGGGGTGAAATTAAATAAGTGTGCCAAATTAGAAATTTGCAAAGCTACTCAATTATCACACGTTTATTTTCTTTTTCAAATTGGTATCAGAGCAGGTTACGCTAATTTATCGTGTATTCCTATTTTTTGCAAAATCGTGTGATATTGATTTTTTTTTTGAAAAATCAGTTTTGTGAAAAATCGCAATTTTTCCTATGGAACACTTATATAATCAGATGCCTATTTTTTATGGGTCTAATTATGCCTACTGGAAAGCTCGTATGAAATCGATTTTAAAATCTGTTGACGAGCGTGTTTGGTTTCTTTGCGAAAATGGTTGGACTTCTCCCACGGTAATTGTTAATAGCATCACCACTTTAAAACCCGTGTCAGCCTGGACTGAAGATGATTATAAACTGTCCAATTTTAATTCCCGTGGTCTGAGTGCCATCTCCGGAGCTGTCTCTCCTGATGAGTTTCGCCGAATTATGGCGTGCACCACGTCTAAAGAGGCTTGGGATGTTTTGAAATTGACACATGAGGGTACGAACGCGGTTAAAGACTCAAAATTACAAAATCTGGCCATCCAATTTGAGACTATTACCATGTCTGAGTCTGAATGCTTTGATGAGTTTTATGCACATTTTTTGAACATTGTTAACACTTGTTTTAATTTGGGTGAGGTGATTGATAACAGGCCTGTCGTTAAAAAGATTTTGAGATCTCTTCCAAAATGCTTTATTTCTAAAGTCACTGTTTTGAACTCTTTGGGAAATTTGAAATCACTTAAGTTGGAAGAACTTGTAGGATATCTTCAAACCTATGAGATAGACATGTTTCCCAAAACTATTAAGGCTAAGGATAATGGAATTGCTTTAAAGACTCATTTTAAGAAAAAGAAAGAAGAAGTTTGTGAGTCCGACTCTGAGGAAGATTTTGATTTTAAAAAAATGGCGTTGTTTGCAAAAAAATTTAAAAAGTTTCTCAAAATGAATAAAGAAAATTATTCCAATAAAAAGAGATCTTTTGAGTCAAATAAAAAGAAAGAGGAGGCCAAAGATAGTGACAAGGAGGATGAGATCAAGTGCTTTGAGCGTGAAGGAAAAGGGCACATAGCTAGAGAGTGTCCTACTAGGATAAGGAGAAAGGGAAAAGAGACTGCTATGCCCGCCACTCTTAGTGATAGTGAGGGTGATGAGGGTAATGAGGGATATGAGTCTAATAAAGGTTTGGGACATGGGATAGTTGTCGCCTATTCTAGTCGTGTGAGCACACCCACTTTGTCTCACAAGAGTGCACACGAGAGCGGTGATAGTAATTTATGTTCGTCAAGTGAGGAAGAAAGCGTGGAGGAGAGTGGAGATGAAAGTGAGCTCCAAAAAGATTATAGAGATTTGTACACCGAGACCTTGAAAACAAAGAAGTATAATCGTGATTTAGGGTGTCAGGTTTTAGATTTTGAGAGAGAGAAGGAGGTTTTGAGAAAGGAGAAGTGTGATTTAACCGACACGTTGTCTAGTCTGACGACACGTGTATCCCAACTCGAGAGTGATCTCGAACGTGCCAGGGAGGTCAAAGTCAATTTTGTGAACGCACCTAAGAAGGTTGAAAAGGTGGTTCATAAGGGTAAAGGTGAGAAGTTAGGAATAAGTCATGACGGTGCTTCTACTTCCCTATTAGCACCCGAGCTGTATCCCACTTTAGTGTTTGATTCATGTGAGTCTCATCCTAACACACCTAGGCGTCCCATTCCTACTAGGAGAGCACGTCCTAGAGTTTTTGCGAGAGGTGTTCCTAGGCCTATTTATGTTTGTTCACATTGCAAGAGGAGAGGACACCTTAGGGAATTTTGCTTTAAGTTAGGGTATGTGTCACGTTTTGCTTCTACACGTATTTATGGCACACATGCACCCACACATGTTACATTACATGCTCCCGGAGACTATATGAGAGAGTTTGCACATTTAGGTGAGCAAGTTAAGTTTTTGGTCAAAACTTCACAAGAATTGATGGAGGTTTTTCATAAGTTGTCACCACCTTTGGAAAACCCCTCCGAACCTAATGATTGAGGTTTGACTTGTTTACTAGCATAGGGTGATTTTCATGATGACATTGTTTGCCTATTGCTAGCATGTATCATTTTTTTATGCTTCATTTTTTTAAAAAAAAATTGAAAAATACAAAAAATATTTTATTTTGATAAAATTTTAGAAAATCCAAAAAGATTTTTGTATTTTGTCTTGCACCATTTATGGATGAACACTTAGGATGACCGAGTCACAACATCATTTCAGTATTTTCATGTGACTATTTGATAGTGTTTTGAGACAATAGGTCAATTCATCCATGTGCTTTATAATGTTTGGAGTCATTAAGATGTAATTAAGTGTTACTTCCTACATGTTTGACTCATGTTTCCTTTATTGCACACATACACGGATTTGTTTGATTATTGTTCTTGTCGTATCACATGTTGGTTGGGTGTTTTCACTTCAATCCTGTCCTTAAAACGAACCAAGCCCGACAAATTTTGATAAGGAAATTGGGCATATAAAAACCGTTTTGTGAGTTTGTGTGTTTTGTTTGAAAACGGGGAAGGGCTGCGAAAGGTTCATTTTGCCTTTGCAAATTCTAAGCCACCGTTAAATTGGACCTAAAAAATGGAGGAATTTTATTATCCGGGGTCCAAAGAGGTTAAAAGATCCCGAAAAAATTTAAAGGCAATAAAAAGAAATTTATGCCATTTATGGGCCATTTAGGTTTTTGCATCAATTCTCCAAAGTTTGAGAATTTAGTTTACCTCTAAAAAGAAAATATATGCGAGGGAGTTTGGTTGGAGAATTTAAACGGGATTGCACATCCTGGAAATGCTCGAAAATGCGCTACATAGTTTTGGACGTTATTGGGGTGGAAATCATTTTGACTTTGATTTGTTGATTTGCATAAGACGATGTCATCTAAATTCAACAATTTTTTCCCCTAAGGATACTTTTGATGTTCATTCGTTAGGGGTACACATATGCATCATGGACATATGATTGATTGAGTTGATTTACCTATCGAATGTGTTCACACCCATTCATTCCATTTCCATGACTTGGTTAGTTGAGTCTAAATCCATGGTGTGATTTTTGTAGCATATATTTTTTTTCAAATGTATCTTATTTTTGTATGAAAAATTGAAAAGTCAAAAATAGTTTGTGCATTTATTTTTTAGCGTCTCCTTGCAAGAGCACGCTTACCATATTGTTTGATGCCTTGTTTTGTGTACCGTGACACCCCGGCTTTGCTAGCTTAATTTATTCTTCTTCTTGTCTATTTGGGGACATCATAAAAAGGGGGAGAAAGAATTATCATACTTTGGGGGGGGGGGCAGTTTTGAGTTTGTGCTTTGTCTCATTTCAAACTCGATATGTCACTTTTGTATTTGCTTTGTCTCATGTGTGTAGGTACTTCTTTGATGATCTCTGAATTGCACACCCTGATGAGAAAAGCGTTGAGATTCCTGAAGATTCGAAGAGCAAACGATGAAGTCTTATTCATTTGTATCGTTCCAGTTTTGGGTTCATGGAAGGGTAGATTTGTATAAGCATTGTGTTATTTGATAATTCAGATGTTTGTTTTTATGTATGTACCAGCATAGACATAGGGGGAGATTTGTAAGGACATTTGGGTCCATTAGCAATTTCTATGTCATAAGCCGTTACACTGTTCAAGAAAATCAAGATCGTATCGTCATCAATGGATCCAAATTTCATTCGCACAGCCGGCCCGGTTCGCCCAGATTAAAAGAACCGATTCGACCCCGAACCGGTCTGCCCCCTTACCATACCGATCCCCTTGCTGAAGAATCCAGTAGACCTCGGACTGAATGTGAACCGAAGAGGCCACTTTTAAAAATGAACCGGTCTGACCTCAGACCGATCCGCCTCAGATCCGGACCGATTCGCCTCCGATAAAAATGCACGGTTCCGTGTGGGTTTACATCTGCTCAAAGGTTTCCTATTTATACCACCATTCGGGGAGTTTGTTTTTAAGACTTTCATAGATGATTTTTAGAGTACAAAAACTCTAAGTCTTCACCTTTGTTAGTCCCAAGACTCATGTTTTGATTCACACAACTTTGCCAATCCTTTGTGAATCTTTTTGCAACCCAAGAACACATCCTTGTATTTGTTCAACCCTTGTGGAGAAGCCGTATCTCTTCTTTATTGCTGACCACCTGGAGTTCCTTTGGGAGATTCCAGCCGACACAATTTCTAGCCGTTACTTTGAAGGTTTGATGAAGACACCGTGCGTTACACTTGTGGGCGATTATAAGGTTGTATATAAGTCAATGGTCTTGTAAATTTTTCAAAGTTCTAGAATTAAAAATGTTTGGCCCTGCGGGGATTTTTCCTTAAATTTGTATCGCATGATTTATTTATTTATGGGTTGACTCTTGTTTTTTAGATGAATAATTATGGGCCAAAATTAAATAAGTGTGACAAATTAGAAATTTGCAAAGTTAATCAATTATCACACGTTTATTCACTTTTCAATAAATGTTGTTGGTTGTGATTAAAATGGAAGAGATTTGAGTTTTGGGAAAATTTAGGGTTCATAACCCGTATCCCCATTCTTGGCCAAATCGCAGGGGCAAATCGATTCAGCCCTAGGGCGAATCGATTCGCTAAGGGGTCATCCTATAGGTCTGCAAACCAGAATCAATTCGGGTTAAGGCCGAATCGATTCGGTTGAAGCAGAATGTTGGATTTGTCATCCGAATCGATTCGCTTTTGGGCGAATCGATTTGCTGCCGGGGGCGAATCGATTCGGCCCTTGGGCGACTCGATTCGGAATCAGGCTGTTTTTGAGTTGTTTTTCTAACTCAATTTTTATTCTTCTTCTTTAGGCTTAGGACCTAGGAACCTTCTCTTATGAAGTAAACTTAGAGTTCTATAGTCCAAGATGAGTTGGGTAATTACCCAACATTAGAATTAGGTTATGTGGGGGCTTTTCGGGGTCATGCCAATTGATGTTATGGCATTTTTCTACTAGTTGATTATTATTAAACTGGGAGTCGTAGTGTTATGTTTGGAAGACTTTAGAGGCTCCATTGAGATATGTTAGTCTTGATGGTTCATAATAATACCGCAAACAAAACTTGGGAGAGCAAATTGAAACTGGTTCATTCATTTAGGTATGTTAGTTTTGGGTGATTTATGATAACACCCTAAAATGTGTGGAGATAGATCGAAAGTTATTCACTTCATCGAGGTTATAACGATAAGATGTGTTAATTATGGCTCCGAAAATAAAATAAGGTATTTACAAAAATGTCAATGATTATGGTTTCAGATAAAATGAAACATATATATATATAGTGGAAATGAAAGTGAAATGGAATTGGTAATAATGATGGTAAATGATAATTTACTTAATCAGGAATATGGTAAATGTTAATTTATTTAAACACACATCTCTAAATGACATCATAAGGGAAGTTCGCGCGCTTGGTGATGCTCCCTGGCTAGTGAATGCAGGGTGGATATACTCCTAGGCCATATGAGGAATATGTTATGTTTTCTGCACTCTAGCTAAGATCAGGTCTTTTACTCAAGCGAGAGGCCCAAGCTTTTGTAATTGTTTGATGTAATGTATTACATGAATTTATTGAATTTGTTTAATACTGTTGTAGAGTTTGTTGACCGATAGCATATTCGGTCCTCATATTGTTTACTTGTAGTTATTGTATTATATAATCTTGGAGTTTCCACCTTCTTTTTTCAGTATTGGGTTGTTTAAATTCTTTCTTTAACTTTAAAACAAAATTTTTGGCAACCCGTTTTCGGAAATATTGGGTGGTTATCCGGAATACTCTATATTTTATTGTGATGCTGAGAATGATTCCATCCAGGACACCTGTTATATTGGAGTATTGGGCTGGCCACCCCTTATTTTGGTGAGCGGGTTGTCACAGATGGTATCAGAGCATCAGGTTCTAGAGTCCTTAGGAATCTGTGTGGACGCGATACCTTTTCAGCGTTGCTTTTGATTTGATATAGAGCCTTAGGATTAAGAATGTTTATTTCTCTTATGAGATTTCTCTCTTCTGCTATGAGGTAGAACCTATAGAATCTTTTGGTGCATTCGTGTGAGATTTGTAGGTCGATTGAAGAAGGGCGCCAGGGAAGGTCGTTGTAAAGACATCATGAGATAGGATTTCAAAGAACTGTAGGTTGTGGTCGGGGATGAGGACTGTTTTGATGGTCGCTCCCTTTTTTAGCATTTCTTTATCTTGCTACTGCAACTACTAAATACAGTAGATATAGTTTTTCAAGTACCGCTAGAAGTAGAGAGTGGTATTAAGCTTGGAATTGCAAGAAACATTAAATCGAAGTGGAGAAGAGCTCACGAAAAGGGTTACATGTTGAGGTAAGATGGAAGAGATGAGTCCTAATTTAGTGGATGCATAAGGTCCAAGAGCTTTAGCCTGGAGAGGGGATAGAAGTGCCAGATTAAAAAGCATGGAGGAAAATCCTTCACCCATAGGATTAGTGTTAAAACATTAGGGAACGTAGTCACAATAATTGTGGGTACAGGAAATTTTGCCCATGGAGAAGACCGGTGAACACTTGCAACAGCGAGTTTCCCTGGGATAACTGGATTGATGAGAAGGTAGATTCTCAAATGTTCACACGAGGTTCGGTCAGAGACCGACAGTGAATCAAGAGTTGTACGGTTAGGGAGGCCATGAACCAAAATATGATTGGTACAAGGAAGAAAGAGCCTTTCAGTGGAATGATAGGCTCCAGAACAAGTGTCATTAACATTTCTAAAGGATCAGTGTTCTTGAAACCCCATTTGGCGAATCGATTCAGGCTGTTTTTGAGTTGTTTTTCTAACTCATTTTTTACTCTTATTCTTTAAGCTTAGGACCTAGGAACCTTCTCTTACTAAGTAAACTTAGAGTTCTATAGTCCAAGTTGAGTTAGGTAATTACCCTTTATTAGAATTAGGTTATGTGGGGGATTTTCGGGGTCATCCCAATTGATGTTATGGCATTTTTCTTCTAGTTGATTATTATTAAAGTAGGAATCGTAGTGTTATGTTTGGGAGACTTTAGAGGCTCCATTGACCTATGTTAGTCTTAATGGTTCACAATAATACCGCAAACAAATCTTGGGAGAGCAAACTAAAACTGATTCATTCATTGAGGTATGTTACTTTTGGGGGATTTATGATAACACCTTAAAATGTGTGGAGATAAATCGAAAGTTATTCACTTCATCGAGGTTATAACGATAAGATGTGTTAATTATGGCTCCGGCATTAAAATGAGGTATTTACGAAAATGTCAATGATTATGGTTTCAGATAAAATGAAACATATATATATATATATATATATATATATATATATATATATATATATATATATAATGGAAATGAAAGTGAAATGGAAATGGTAATAATGATGGTAAATGATAATTTACTTATTCATGAATATGGTAAATGTTAATTTACTTAAACACACCTCTCTAAATGACATCATAAGGGAAGTTCATGCGCTTGGTGATGCCCCCTGGCTAGTGAATGTAGGGTGGATATAGTCCTAGGCCATATGAGCAATATGTTATGTTTTCTACGATGGTGAGGAGATTCTGGGTGTGGTCTTGACTCTCCCGCAGGCATATGGTCGCTTCCCGGCGTCTTGCGTTATAGGTGCCCATGTTGTCTTGTATAGATAGGCCCTGGAAGATGATGGTCATTTAGGGGCACCCCTAGTGGGGAAACTCGGAGGGGTGGTCTTAGAATCGTTATATGTATATGAATATAACTATTCTTAATCAAGTGGGACTTGATGAATTATAAGTTCCATAAAGAGCACAATGAAATGCCACAAAGTGCATTTGATGTTGATTATATTCCTGTTAAGGAATGGATAACCTCAACGTGTCTATAATTGTAATTTTTCCTGATAAGGAATGAAATTATGAAAAGAATAAATGTACATGGTGAAAGTTCTTTTAATTAATGTTATTCATTCTTATTTTTCTTGCATAGTTAAATTAGATTCATGGTAAATTACAATGTCTTAGCCTATACTTTAACTATTGTAGGTAGATTTTTATTACTTTTAGTCATCATTACTATTCATAACTGTCATACTTTTTATTCATCTGGTGATCATATAAAACCGAGCCCTGGCCCGTTCATATTTCTTGTTGTGCAATGCATCTTATATCCGCTCAGGTGCTCTGCCGCAAGGACGCTTGTTCTGACCTTCCTAAATCTAGTGAATTTTGGCAAGCCGTGATGCTTTGCGGGTATTACGGGACATATTGCAATAGACTCTGTCATTTTTGCACTCTAGTTAAGATTAGGTCTTTTACTCGGGCGAGAGGCCCAAGCTTTTGTAATTGTTTAATGTAATGTATTACATGAATTTATTGAATTTTTTTAATACTGTTATAGAGTCTGTTGACCGACAGCATATTCGGTCCTCTTATTGTTTACTTGTACTTATTGTATTATATAATCTTGGAGTTTCCACCTTCTTTTTTCAGTATTGGGTTGTTTAAATTCTTTCTTTAACATTAAAACAAAAAATTTGGCGACCCGTTTTCTGAAATATTGGGTGGTTATCCGGAATACTCTATATTTTATTGTGATGCTGAGAATGATTCCATCCGGGACTCCTGTTATATTGGAGTATTGGGCTGGCCACCCCTTATTTTGGTTAGCGGGTTGTCACAGATTATTACCGTGTTGGCTTTAGTTTATCACAATTTTCGATTTATCATTGATACTAAGAATGATATAAATTGTTTTAGCATCCCTAGTATTTCATGTGGGGCGTGATCAAACGGGGGTGAGAAATAAGGGTTAGAACAATCAAGTTATTCACCATGTTGACTTTTAATTGGATTGAACACCTCAGAAACAATAACAATGGGGCTTATGTAGAGGGTTAGGGGAAATGAGATTGGTAAGATGGAAGATATGATGTTTTGGGGGTTTAAGAAAACTGGACATTTTGAATATTTTATGTCTTTATTTCACAAAATTTTGATCGCATCTTCTTTTATTTTATTCTTGTATATATATATATATATATATATATATATATTTTCTTTTTCTTATGATGCATTTTTCCTTAAAACAACAATGAAGACATTTTTACATTTATAATTTTAAGCAGTCTTTTTTACTCTAAAAACCATAGGTGATAATGGGAAAACGATATTTCTGGGAGGATATTTGTGGATAGAGGAAAGTGAATGAACATTTAATAAGTAAATGTTAAGATATAGGTGAACAAATTTGCTTCTCATGATAAATTAAAAAACAAGTGTTTCTTACAACTCGAAACTGATGGATTATTAGTGGTAAGAAGATGAAGAATAATGAGATCACGCAACGACTTAAGTCAGGTACCAAAAAAATTTGAGTCAACTTGTGACTCTGAGATTGCATAAAATCCCTCAAAAATATGAATAGCTCAAAAACTCATGTTTTAAGTCTCGACTAGTGAACTTTAAGATTTTCTTGATAATTATTTTTACTCTTCAACTTTTAATAGGTATGATGTGGTATGTGTGCAAAAATAAGTTTGAATTTAGAAATTCATGATCCAAATATGCCTAATAAAATAATACTTAAGAACATAATTTTAATGTATGAATCAAGTTTGGAAATACAATATTCATAGACTTCTAAAAGATTTGATTATGGATAAATCATGTCAAAAATTGAGATAATAACTTCATAAAAGGATTGTTTTTAACAATTTTTTTAAAGAGATACGATTTTTATAAATTTCCCACCCCCCAAAAAAAAGAGAACATTGTCCTCGATGTTTAAAGTATCTTGTAAATTTAAATCACAAGGTAGGGAAGATTTACCATAGTCAACTGCTAGTGAAATGTAGCTCGAGATGTATCCATGGGGAAATGTGAAAACATGTAAAATTCTATGAAGAATATATACTGAATCAAGGTATGGATAAAACACCATCCTTAACACAAGATAGTACTCATACTCAGAAATAAGTTGCAAGGGTTTCCTTTCATTAGCACTAAGTATAATGTCTTCAACCAAACATATCGGAATATTTTCCCATAGGGAATCATTAATATGGGCATAAGTGGATGATGAGAATGGGCAGGTAAGGTAACCCCAAAAATACATTGGAAATTCATTTTTCATAAATTTGGTCAACATGGTCAATCTTCCTCCGTAGGAGGGAACAATTCTGAGAAAGGCTTGAGATGTTGAGCATTAACTTCAGTAATTCTACCATCATTGGGATTTTAAACTGTAATGGTATTACAGGGAGTGACAAACACGACATGGAATAGACCCGACCATCTAGTATTGAGTTTTGTGAGAAAGATATGGACATGGTAACTATACAAGAAGACTTTCTGTACCAGATGGAACTCTTTGTGAATTATGTTTTGGTCATGGATATACTTCATTTTGTCCTTGTATTTCTTGGACAAATCAAAGGAATCATTCCATGATTCTTTTAAGTCATTATGTTGTAGTTTCCAATTAACATCTTCCCCACCGATATCATAGTTAAGAGTCTTAATGACGCAATACGCGCGATGTTTAAGCTAACCAAGGAGTGGAATTTTTTTCCAAAAACTAACTGGTAAGGAGACATACCAATAAGAGTCTTATACGAAGTATGTTATGCCCATAGTGAGTCATTTAAGTGTAAGGATAGTTGTGAAAACCATGATTTCTTCACACTTGTTTGATCAAGCCATACATGAAATACCAGGATGATAAAAAATTATATAATTTAGCATTATGGAAGCATCAACGTAAACTAAAACCATGGCAAACTAAAACAAACACAATAAGGATTTCAAGAACAAATGATGAAAAAACCAAATTTATTGAAACTAAATCCACTATAGAAGTATATCTGATTACAATTTCCAACTGAATGAAAGCGTAAAACTGAAACCTCCTTTAATAAAATATGAATATACAAACAACTATAAAGAACAAGCCACTCAAGACCTAAATTAATTCTTCGAAACACTTTAACTCGTTACTCTCTAATCTCGATATATTCATACGACCATAGGATATTGCTCACTCTCATTTTCAACAATTATAACCCAATCCTAACTCCAGATGTAAGTATGATAGTATAATGGTCATAGCTGTAACCTACATAACTATCCTCAATTTTAACCATGTCTAATCCATCAAAAAAATAGGTGTAGTAATCCCAAAGAAAAAATACTAACTAAAAATCACCAAATCCGTCTTTTGGTCTCACGCATCGTTTTGTAGAAAAATCATATCAAAATAGAAAAAAATTCAAACAAATACGAAAATAGTGCCCAACCTTCGTATTTTGATTCTGCACAACCTCGATAAATTTTCAAAATCATTTAAATATGAAGGTCACCTTGATGTAACGAGAATGGAACCTCGCTTGAGTGAGAACTTTGTTCAAACGAGAAAAGCACTCAGTCTGAACGAGAAAGTCCTTGTCCTTCGTCCATAAATACCAAAATCAGGAATAAATTTCCAAAATACCACCATTAAATCCCTACTAAGGTCTCTAATCAAATTCTCATCGTACCACGACCTAGAACTCGTACCCTAATTTTAATTATAAACAGGGGTCTCCAACATGATTTCAATCACTAATAAAATTAGCCTAACATTCCTCAAGAACAAATTATAAATCCCTAATATCTTTTAATTCAAGATTTATTGAGCATGGATTCTATTACAATGTAACTACAAGCTTAAACATGGAATCTAACATAATTTCCACTAGTTATTTGGTATCAATTTCAAGTTTTATCACCAAAGCATTAACTTCAAACATGAGATTAATAAATTATTAATCCCAATCAGTCTTGATTATTAAAATGATATGAATTAATTCTCTAATAAAATTCAAACTTGGAATCGTATTGAATATAAGATTTATGAACCCATAAGCATGATTATAAATTTACAAAAATATAATTAGTAATATTTCAAGAAAATTCTTTCCTTATAATGGATGATTGAAGAACTCATTATAAATTCTCCTTTCTTTCTCCTTTCCATGCTTTGTTAACTTCTCCTAGGAGATCAACGATGTGAGGCTTATGTTTTTTGGATGGAAATACCTAAATGATGTAACTTAAGTTGTTAATAAACTCATCATTATGGCACCTCCTAGTGAGGCCTAAATTGGGTCCCTTAAAGAGGCCAAAATGCGACCTCAAATAGCCGGAAATCTCTCATAAGAGTATACCTAGAATTTAGGACCAATATAAAGTGATAAAAATACATTAGCAGACACTCGTGTCACTCAAGAGTCCAATCTCATTGATACTACCCATAACCCACGGTAATACCTCACGATGTCCATAAAGTGAGACATTTAGTTATTCTACGCATACAAATAGCCCATAATCATATAATTATTATCACGAATTAATTATTACTAACACATGTTACAAATGCAATATTCAATATTCTCCTTTTCTAACATATACAAAAGAGACTACAAAATATTGAAATTGTTTTTCTTACTTTGACCCGTGGGAAGATATGCTCGGGAGTCCTTTGATTTATCTAAAGGCCCAAACATATTGACCATCGTCTTTTATAAAAAAATGTTGGGGGTGGTCAAGAATGACTTCATGAAGGTTCTTTCAGAGTTACATAATGACGCCTCATTGGAGAGAAGAGACAACGCTACTTTCATTTCCTTAATATTATTACCTAGATTTTAGAAAATTATTATTACCAGGCAACATAAGTAATAGTTAGTCAAATTTATTAATTTATTCTCACTTAATAAATAATAAATATAGTCGATGAAAATACGGGGTATTACATTCTTCCCCCATAATACATAAATTCCTTCCACGAAATTCCCTAAAGTGTAATGTCAAAAAGTAACCAACACAAATATCACAGGATTATACAAAATTAGGACCTACTCGTATTTAATGATATAAGAGAAAAGGGCTCACATATGCCTACCATAGTGTCTCATGTCTAGGTATGCCATACATCATATACGATGTGAACATAGGCAAAAATATCATATATGTAACGCACATATAAGCACACCAGACTCAACCACATATAGAATTTAGGACTATAAGGTAAGGGTATACTGCAATACCATAATAATCGCGACTAAACTTTTCTTGAGATTTCCCCCTCATTCAACAGGTGGTGCGAACATTTCTCGATGTTCCCAGTGTTGCACTTGTTGGCCCTCCTATCCTTAACCTATATAATATCCCATTGGTAGATGCATTCTATCTCCACATAAGTAATATCTACGTATTAAAAAAAATGTTCTAGATTGCAAACTTCTCTCAACTCTTGACACTTAATAAATTTCATGCATGGGATGTATTGTAAGGGAAATCCAAACAAGGAACCCTCCTGATACATAATTGTCTAGTCCATTTGATTATCAATATTCGTTTCCCTAAGGCCACAAACAAAATAAACTTACCACATAAAGTTCAACATATGACAATTCCAACAAAATTGTCATCTCTTGCAAGAGTGATACAAAACCCCCTTATTTTAATCTGTACAACAATGTTAAAAAAATTATGATTTTCTCAAACATATAGTACGACACCATATGCCCATCCTTAAATCTTACAGAGTGCATAATAACTCTTAAATGTTAAACATATAACCATGCTAATAAGCGTCCACTATTACTAGTCACCCTGATAATGCTATTATGGTATTATCATGTGTGACCTTACACAACTTCATGTAACCAAAGCCATCACAAGATATGAAATTCTCAAAATAACCAAAATTTTCACAATACAAATGCTTCTCATCAAGAACATTCGTACATACTAAGATAAATCCATCATCGAATAATCATCCCGGGTATCCATCCTATAAAGTATGCCACCACTTGCATATAGTTCGTTCCCAACTCGAAAATCACCCCAAATAGAGATACCCACGCCGTAGGCAAAAATCAATATTATGATCATATTAACTATGAAAATCCACAGTAGGTCTTTGTGGTCGCCTAATAATATCTACTATAATGCGTAAGCCATTTATGAAACTCATCAACCATTTGGCCCTATCCTAACCTACAAATAAGTAATAACAACTTGTGAGCTCTAACATTTCCACCACTATCTAACATATAGGTAAAAATATAAACATAAATTACCTATGCACAACAAATCTCATAATGACTTTCTTATAGAAAGATGCCTCTCACCACCAACACCAAACTTTAGTACACACTAACCCATAATCCATATGATTGCGTTAATAGTCAATCCACCCATAAAGAGACAACTCTCAGAAAAATAATTATGCCCAAGCAATTAACATCACTATACAACATATATATATTATCAACATCTCGCTTTATTATATCCCTCAAAGAACTACGTTAATAGCCAACCTAAAATACTCAAATCAGTCAACCTACTCTCGACATGGTGATACTTACCAAATCATGCAAAGCCTGTTGTTATATCACCAATGCTAATAAAAACATCCACTATATAAAATATGCAAATATCAAACAAACCATACTTGGTTCAACACTACCATACACATAATCCACATTTGGGCACCTTCCCACCACATGGCCATACTCCACATCTCATAGGAATCAAAATCAAAATCCATCTTAGGATGCCTCATTCTCTTTGATCAACTAATTATTTCATATCATTCTCTTCAATTCTCCCCATATTTTCTCGAATAGTGTTACTCTAAATCTTACCCTCGCAATTACAACCCTTAATCTAAGCATGGTCTTTCTTTGGGCCTCTTCGATCTTATTTGTTCATTAACCTTATTCATAACTAATAAGTCTAAAAAATACAAGACTAACGTTCAAGCAACTCCATCCTCATACAAATATCTAATATAGTCACCTTAACTCAAACTAACAAGAAAATCAATACTCTCCTCTTCAATTTTCACTCATGAAGATGTACTACAAACTCTTTCTAACTAGTCACCAACTCATATCCTATAATTATATGGTGAACCTACTCCTAAGTCCAAACACTTTGACATTATCATTACCCTGATCACAAAAGGTTTAACCCCACAAATTAACCAATCTCAAATCTTAGCACAACACATATGCCATCCTCTAATGCAAATTAACTATACCTAAATTTATCATCAAAATCATTATATTTTGATAAAACTCATCAATCCATTGACCTCTTTCTTAGCTGCATAAAATTTTATAAGGTCACTCTGCTAGACTAAATTTCCATCACAATACATATTACCATAAGAAAAATTCAAAAATCTAGTAGGCACCTCAAAAACTTATATTTCTTAATATCTCCAAAATTGGACTTAATGTGAAACACTTTCATTAACTCGTGTCTGCAAAAGTTTTGAATTCGCAATATTTACCCTAAACATGATAATTTCCCATAATCATCCTCACAGTAGGGGTGTACCCCTTTTCCAAACACCCGTCCTATACTTGACCACTAATTTGAAACAATCTTCATTCTCTTTCTTTTCGGATATCCAATTGTCCTCAACTCTTGCAAATGCTCAAAGGACAACGAATGATGTCGAAATACACGTCATTGCAACACAAAGTAAAAAAATCATATAACAAACTCTAGACACATCAAATAATGCTAAACATAAAATGGAACTGATGCAACACATCCAAAGGATACTAGAACTTATATGCTCTAATATGAACTGTGAAAACCCCAAAATTTTCTAGCCTGGTTGATCAGGCCGCACATGAAATATCGGGGATGCTAAAGCAATTTATATCACTCTTATCATCGACGCAGAATAAACATACATAGAAACCATGGTAAACTAAAACCAACATAATATACATTTCAATAAGAAATGATGAGCTAAAATACCAAACTTTGAAAACTAAATACACTATATAAAAATCACCATTTACAATTGTTCAACTGAATAAAAGCATACAACTAAAACCTCCTTTAAATCAACTCTGAATATACTAACAACTAGAATGAACCAACCACTCCACATAAGAGATGCCAAGCCAGATATCCACCACTATTAGTCTTATTACTAAACCTTCCTAACCATGTTTTTACAATTGTAAGGACACAAATTTCCAATTGAGTCCATGTATAGTGTTGGCTCAATTCCGGACAAAAACATTTATTCATAGGATAGTATGTAATTGTAATACTCTCAAGCCTATGAAGTGTTTGTTGAAGACGTAGCGGCAAAGAGTATAAAGCTTCATCAAATGTGCCGATTTCCGTGCCTCGTTTCTACGTCATCAACCATAGTTCCATGCTCCTAAGGTATGAATGCAATATTATATATATAGGAGCTTGGAACAAGTTTATTGGGTGTTAGGTTTTATAAAAACTGCATTTTGTTTTAAGAAAGAATTCATTAAAACTTTAAAAAAATGTTTATAAAGTTTTCTGGGCTTAAACAAGAATATTCAAACTTTCTGGTTTTTCGTTCGATAGAGTCGTTCGAACGAGATTTTCGTTCGAACGAAAATGTCATTCGAACGAACCTGCCAACGAGTTCCCATATTAGGCCACTGGAATGTCGTTCGATATGTCGTTCGAACGAACCTTATGTTCGAACGAGATATCCAACGAGATTCTAACGAGTTCAATCTGGAACGTCATTAGAAGTCTCGTTCGAACGAGAATTTCGTTCGAACGAAATGTCGTTCGAACGAGATGCCAGGCGGGAACAGTTTTTGGCAGTTTTTTGGCAGTTTTTCACCCACTTCCCCACTAAGTTTTTAACCAACTTTTTCAGACTTTATCAATAGTGGGAATAACATTTTTTGATCTAATTTTCCATCTTAGTTTCATCTCTTAGAGAGAATTTGAGAGCAAATTGTTTTAAGGAAAATGTTCATGTTTTGAGTGTTAATTTTCAAAGAGAAATTCACTTACCACTCTTGTTTACACCCAAATGAGTTTATTCCAAGTTCATATATACATATCAATTGCTTGGAGTTTGGCACCGATTTTCTCTACACCTAATTGAAGAGAATTTTGCTTTAATCTACCCACTTGGAGAAAGGCTTCATGTACGGGTGACGGTGACCATAGAAAGTCCTATCGGTGGATTCCGAGACCGCGGTGGTGTTCCAAGGTTATTCTCTAGGAAGAGGTGTCTACAAGAAGAAGCATCGGGGCTTGAGAGGGATCGAGTCGTGTGTTGTAAGTCTTTTGTCTTGTACTTGTAATTCCGTATCTAGTGAATTTGTGTCTAGGGCTGTCCGAGGTTTTTTTTCCCGTCTTGGGTTTTTCCTCGTACATCGCGGAGTAGTGTGATTGGTTTATTTTATCTTGCATAATAATTTATTTCGCATGCTTAGGATAATTCAAGATAAAATTTGGTTTAATTATCACACTCAATTTAATTTGGACTTAAATTAAATATTGGATAAAGTTGTTTAATTCAAGTCATTTGCTAAAATTGGTTTGGCCTAACTTCGAAATATTGAAAATTATGACTTAGGCAAATTCCAGGACTTGGATTAATTAATTGGTTTAAGTGAATATATTAATTGATTAATTTTACTTCACTTGGTGTAAGTTTAAATTTGTTTACGCTTCCGCATCATCTTGAATATATATAAAAGGAAATTATAAATTTATTTTTAATTGCGAAAATTAAAAACCGGGGTTCCATCCTTTTACAAATTAGTATCAGAGCCAAAAACGATAAATTATTTCTTTAAAGATCCTTAAATAATTTTTGGCTAAAATGGATTTTTCCCCATTTTCAAAATTTCCTATTTTCGATGGTTCAAACTACGCGTATTGGAAAGCGCGTATGAGATCGGCACTAAAATCTATCGACGAGAGAGTTTGGATGTCTGTTGTTAACGGGTGGTCCCCACCAACTTATTTAGTTGAAAATGAACGTGTTATCAAACCCGCCGATAGATGGACTGAAAATGAGTTTAAACTTGCTAATTTTAATTCCCGAGGTTTAAATGCCTTGTTTAGCGCTGTCACACCGGATGAATTCCGACGTATTATGACGTGTGAAACCGCTAAAGAATCTTGGGATATTTTACAATTAACTCATGAAGGAACTAGTGTCGTTAAAGCTTCAAAACTCCAAAACCTCACCACTCAATTTGAAACTATCAAAATGAATGAAAAAGAAACCTTTGATGAATTTTATGCTAGACTTTCCGATATTGTTAATTCATCGTTTAACTTGGGAGAGAAAATACCCGATGACCGTGTTGTAAAGAAAATTTTAAGGTCCCTACCCGATAAATTTATTCCAAAGGTGAACGTTTTAAATTCTTTACCCACTTTAGCCTCTACAAAATTAGAAGAGCTTGTAGGTGATTTAAAAACCTATGAACTAGATATGTTTCCCTCTAAAAGTGAAAAGAAAATCAAAAAGGGCGTTGCTTTAAAAGCCCGAAAAGAGGTCAAACAAGTAGTAGAGAGCGAGAGTGATAGTGACTCGGAAGACATGGCTTTATCTGCTCGTAAATTTAGAAATTTCTTAAAATTAACAAAGATAAACTTAAAAATGATTTTAATAAATTTGATACTTCTAAACATGATAAAAGCGAGAAGATACCTAAACCTAGTAATGAAAATTTATATAGGGACGAGTCTAATAAGTGTTTTGGTTGTGAAGGTTATGGCCATAGGGATTATGAGTGCCCCACTAAACTAAGAAAAGAGGGTAAACGACCCACTGCATATAATGCGACCCTTAGTGATAGTGATAAAGAAGAGGGACCCGATTCCCCCACTAAGAAAAATTTTGTGGCTTTTATGTCTAGTCATGTGAGTGATAGTGAGAATTCATCGATTGATGAAACTTTAACACATGACACTTCCAAGGTCATTGTTTATGATTCTCTTATTTTTTATGATAGTGAGAGTGGAGAAGAAAGAGAGAGTGAAAATGAAGAAGAGGTTAATGTGAGTGAACTTCAAAATGCTTTTCAGGAACTTTATAAAGAATTTATTAAATTGAAAAAGGCTAATTTGAAGTTAGAATCTAGTTTAATAGAAAGTGTCAAGGTCGTTGATGAAAATGCTTTAATAGAAGACCTTAGGACACGTGAGAGAACTCTTCAAGAGAAGATAGAATATGTAGAAGGCGAAAGAGATAGCCTTAGGGGTTTAATGGAATCCTTGAAAAAGGAGCTTCTTGCTTTTGAAGAGCGAAATGTTTTACTAGAATCTAACATTTTAGAATTGGAAAATAAATTAAAAGATTCTAGTAATGTCAAATTTGATTTGGAATGTCGTTCGGAAAAACTAGATAAAATATTAGGAACGGTCCAAATTAAAAATGACACTTGTGGTTTAGGCTTCAATACTTGTAATGAATTTTCTCATAATGCCAAAACCAATGTTTTAGGAGAATCTACTAGGAATGCATTTAAAGATCACTCCTTAGGTAAATCTTTTCGACATGTTTTTACTTGTACACATTGTGGTCGAAAAGGTCATCTTAGGAAATTTTGTTTTGATCTTAAACGAATTCCTAGAAAATCCCATAGTAAAGTAACCACGGTAATTAAAGTTCCAACACCCCAAGATAGTCATCCTTCATTAATTTGGGTTAGGAAATCCGACTTGGTTGCCTTGCAAAATAGGGTTTTCGATTCTCATTTACTTTCACATGCTTCCTCCCTTGCTAAATCTAAAGGATGAATGTGTTAGTGTTTTGCATACTTTAGCTTTTTATTCTTCATGCTATATTCACATGCTAAATGTATGCTTGTTTAATCATTTTCTAGTCTATGCTCCATGCTTATCACATGCTAGAATTATGATTTTTGTTTATCTTTTGTATTATATTTCCTTCATTTTGTTTGCAGTAAATGAAAAATACAAAAAGATTTTTGTTTATCATTTGGATTTTATTTCTTAATAATTTATGCTTAATGAAAAATTCAAATGATTTTGGTTTGTCTTTTGAGTATATATTTTTTATTTTTGGTTAAAAATGTCGAAAACTCAAAAAGATTTTATTTTGTGTGGTCTTTAGTTTGACACACTTTATGTGGCACATACTTGTGTTTGAATTCCATCTTTTATGCTCCCATGTGGCTAGAACTTTTGGTTTAGATTATCAATCCTTATTATGTTCTTTACCATAGTTTTGTGGAGTAGTTGGATTTTGTGTTGTCTAAATTAATTCTATTTTTATATGCCTCTATTCACACATGCACGAGCTTTTTTGAAATTCTAACTTCATATGTATATTTGAGCTATGTGAGGTGTTCTCCTTCCAATCTTGTCATCTACATATTTGTGACTTAGGAGGACTAGTGCATGTCAAAATCCATTGCATGTGAGATTTGTTTGAAAAATGAAAACATGATAAAAATAAATATGCACGGGGAAGGGCTCCGAAAGGACTAAGTGATCCTTTGCGATAGTAAGCCACCGTTTGAAATGAACCTAAAAGAAATACGTGGTCCAAAGGCCTAAAAATAGAATATATGGCATTAAAAGAAAATAAATTGCAAAGGCCTATGTTTGATTGATATATTCATTCAAATTTAATATAAATGCAAATTGAGGGAGATTGGATGGTATATCAACGGTTTGCACAATTTTCGTTTATCCTAGTTGCGTATTTCATGTCATGACTCTATTGGTTTGTAGAATCATCAATATGCTAGGCTTGTATGCATTGTGTATGTTTGTTCATTGAGTTCAATCTATATTATCACATGAGGTTATATTTAAATGTGATGCAGTTTGCAATCAAATGAGGACTCCGTGAATGTTTATTAAGTGTTTGGGTCTAAATTTAATTGTTGCTGGTTCACACCCCTAGACTTCCGTTTCCATATGACACATTTTTTCCATACGAGTGTGCAAACTTATTGTATTTTGTGTCATGTGTGTGTTTATATCTATATATATATGCATGTACTCTATTGGTGTATTTCTAGTATATATATATATATGATATTTATTTGTCTTTGCCTTACTTTCTAGTCCATCCCTGCTTATACTTCATTATTGGTATCTATCTTGGATTAGTTATGCTTTTGTTGCTCATGTGCTTTAATGTCTTAACACTTTAAGCTTCAACGTGTTTCTTAGTTCTTTATCCTTTGCCTATTCCCGAACAAAAAGGGGGAGAAATGGTATCTAATCCTATTATTATCGTATCTTAGTTTGGGGGGAGATTTATCTTAGGGGGAGACGTCTTCCTAAGTATGTCATTTGTTTGATAAAGGGGAGAATTAATTTAGGGGGAGTAATTACTTAATTGTATTTAAGATTTTGATATTCCCTATGCATTTGATAAGTTTGCTTAAGTGTGCAGGAATTCTTCTAAAGCGGCAACATTCAATGGCAAAGCCTTTGATCCTTGGGTTGAGTCAAGTTTGGGTGGGTTATGTTTTGAGTCTAGTGAGCTTGACGGCCCTTTAGGATTTTTGTTTGGTTTTTATCCCAGAATAGCCAAAGGGGGAGATTTGTAAGGACACAAATTTCCAATTGAGTCCATGTATAGTGTTGGCTCAATTCCGGACAAAAACATTTATTCATAGGATAGTATGTTATTGTAATACTCTCAAGCCTATGAAGTGTTTGTTGAAGACGTAGCGGCAAAGAGTATAAAGCTTCATCAAATATGCTGGTTTGCGTGCCTCGTTTCTACGTCATCAACCATAGTTCCATGCTTCCAAGGTATGAATGCAAGATTATATATATAGGAGCTTGGAACAAGTTTATTGGGTGTTAGGTTTTATAAAAACTGCGTTTTATTTTAAGAAAGAATTAATTAAAACTTTAAATAAATGTTTATAAAGTTTTCTGGGCTTAAACAAGAATATTCAAACTTTCTGGTTTTTCGTTCGATAGAGTCGTTCGAACGAGATTTTTGTTCGAACGAAAATGTCGTTCGAACGAACCTGCCAATGAGTTCCCATATTAGGCCACTGGAATGTCATTCGATATGTCGTTTGAACGAACCTTATGTTCGAACGAGATATCCAACGAGATTCTAACGAGTTCAATCTGGAACATCGTTAGAAGTCTCGTTCGAACGAGAACTTCGTTCGAAAGAAATGTCGTTCGAACGAGATGCCAGGCGAGAACAGTTTTTTGGCAGTTTTTCACCCACTTCCCCACTAAGTTTTTAACCAACATTTTCAGACTTTATCAATAGCGGGAATAAAATTTTCCGATCTAACTTTTCCATCCTAGTTTCATCTCTTAGAGAGAATTTGAGAGCAAATTGTTTTAAGGAAAATGTTCATGTTTTGAGTGCTAATTTTCAAAGAGAAATTCACTTACCACTCTTGTTTACACCCAAATGAGTTTATTCCAAGTTCATATATACATATCAATTGCTTGGAGTTTGGCACCGGTTTTCTCTACACCGAATTGAAGAGAAGTTTGCTTTAATCTACCCACTTGGAGAAAGGCTTCATGTACGGGTGACGGTGACCATAGAAAGTCCTATCGGTGGATTCCGAGGTTATTCGCTAGGAAGAGGTGTCTATAAGAATAAGCTTCGGGGCTTGAGAGGGATCGAGTCGTGTGTTGTAAGTCTTTTGTCTTGTACTTGTAATTCTGTATCTAGTGAATTTGTTGCTAGGGCCGTCCGAGGTTTTTTTTCCCGTCTTGGGTTTTTCCTCGTACATCGCGGCGTAGTGTGATTGGTTTATTTTATCTTACATAATAATTTAGATCGCATGCTTAGGATAATTCAAGATAAAATTTGGTTTAATTATCACACTCAATTTAATTTGGACTTAAATTAAATAGTGGGTAAAGTTGTTTAATTCAAGTCATTTGCTAAAATTGGTTTGGCCTAACTTCAAAATATTGAAAATTATGACTTAGGCAAATTCTAGGACTTGGATTAATTAATTGGTTTAAGTGAATATATTAATTGATTAATTTTACTTCACTTGGTGTAAGTTTAAATTTTTTTACGCTTCCGCATCATCTTGAATATATATAAAAGGAAATTATAAATTTATTTTTAATTGCGAAAATTAAAAGTAGGGGTTCCATCCTTTTACAACAATTATAATTTTGGGGGTGGGGGATTTTATATTTTTGGATAGCGCCCTAAAGTTCAATATCAATAAAATTCAGTTGATTCGCAATGCATACCACCTATCGTTTCTCACCTACAATAAGTATCTCAATCGTTACCTTAGTGCAATACTATGCACATGTCCCAACCCAAGGCATAACTATGCTAGAAGTCTCTATATCCAAATAATTATGCATTATCACGTAACAAAAAACTTACATGGAAGGCTGCTAATTACCTAGTTAGGATTTTACCCCCAAGGCCTACACATATATTTTCATTACCATCTTCTTAGTCACATAGACTAACAAATTCTTAAGTTAGAGTTACATTTTCTCTGTTTTACTATTTCTTTAACTAAACAAATTACTATAAAAACTACTATAATGATAGGTAATCATTATATACCATTGGAAAATGGGATGTAACTAGATACACATCTAAGAATACCAGCCAAGTACCTACCCCGTGATGTCACTCACAAGGAATATACATACAAACCACATAAAGTATATAACATGACATTGAATTTATTATCGATTATCTTTCTCTCTCTCTCTCTCTCTATATATATATATATATATATATATATATATATATATATATATCAAGAAGGCCATTAACTTCAATATCTATGTCGTCCCTCTATCAGTAAGTCTATAAGAAGCCAAGACATAACGGGTTTAAGAAAATCACAGGAAGATGGGGCGATCACTAGGTAGTGACACCACCAATAGCCCATACCCGGACCTTACTGATGGATCAGGTCATCTTACTTATCTCATCATTAATCAGTGACTGCTAACCGCATTATCTTAAATAATGACCTCCACTTTCCCCTCACTTCTCAATCGGCGCATGGTACACAGTCCGGACGTTGAACGCAACCCATATATATATATATATGTGTGTGTGTGTGGGGGGGGGGGGTGGATATAGGTGGGTGTATATACTATTTTTATGTTTTTCGATTTATCAACCTTAATTCTTATTAAATTTCACTCATAGCTTATGGTGTCTGTAAACTATTGGTACATTTATCCTTTTGTATATACGCACTCTTTATTAACATACATATATGTTTCCTCATTTCATTACTAAATTAATTTCACAGCCTATATCCTCCTAATACATTAATTAATTCACCCAAACACTTTAACTTGTTACTCTCTAATCTTGATATATGCATATTACCATAGAATACTGATCACTCATGTGTTTAGCCATTCAAACCAAATCCTAATGTCGGATGTAAGTATTATAGTACAAGTTTCATAGCTCTAATTTATATAACTATCCTCAATATTAGTAAAGTCAAATAAATCACAAAATTAGGTGTAGTAGTCCTTAAGGAATGTACCAACTAAAAATAAACAAATCCAACTTTCAGTCTCACAATTCGTTTAGTTGAAAAATCATTTCACTTTTGAAAAAATCAGACAAATATGAAACAAGTGCCCACGCCATCATATTTCAATTGTGCATAACTTGAATAAAATTTCAAAGTATTTCGAACCAGAAAGGAACATTGTTAGAATGAGAAAGGAACTTAATTAGAACGAGAAAAGTACTTCATTTGAATGATAAAGGAACTTCATTCGAATGAGAAAGGCAATTAGTTCGAACGAGAAAGACATCGTGCTTCATCTATAACTACAAAAATCAGCCCCCCAAACTCCCCGAAAGCCTCCATTAGGAATGAATTATTTTATATATTTTATATCCAAATTCATAATTTGTTAGTCAAATCCTCAAATTTTTTTCTTTTTTTGAGTATTAAAAACAAAAGGTCAAAATGTGAATCTTAAGCACTACCCTACCCAAGTAATCCTAACTCCAACCCTTTTTTTACATTAGTTCATTGCAAGCCCATTTGAATCTAAAAGAAAATAAGCCTATTATTAAAAACCCATTATCCTACTCAACTCCAATTGGGAGTTCAAAGTCCATAAAAAGAATCCATACCCATTTTGTAAGAATACTAGGGTAATATTATGATAGGAAAATGAAAAAAACAAAAGAAAAAAAAAGTTTGCAAAAGAATGATGTGTGAAAAGAAAAGAATGAAAAATTAAAAGAAAGAAAGAATGAAAAAAGAGTACGTGAAAAAAATGAAAGAAAAAGAAAAAAGGGAAATAAGAAAGGAAAATGGAGGTTAGAAAAAGTGTCTAAAGGTCAAAATACCGAAAACCACTTAATTCTCAAAATATTTTCACTCCAAAAGACATTCTTTCTAGCCAAAAATCGATCCTATAATAGAACTAATGAAAGTCCTACTTAATCTTAATGGAAGTTAATTAGAGTGGAGAGAATATGAATAAGATATATGCTGTGATTCAATGTTTTCAAAAGTGATTTTTCATTTATGATATCATGTTCATCCATTGTAAAAAAATCAGTTTTGACTATGTATATGTGAAATTTGCTCATTTAAATTTACTTACATATACTAAGAGAAAATAGTTAATTTTCATGCGTTCGATTATGAGAGCATCTCATGAGATTTTGAAATCAAAATGAAGTTTTGAATAATAAATTTAATGTTCAAATCTTCTAAAATGATGCTTATATTGGCTATGCACACACCCATGCTAAGTGCAATCGTGACTCCTACGAAAGTGAGTTAGATTTTAAAATTTTAGTTTTTGCTCAAGGACTAGCAAAGTTTAGGTTGGGGGGTATTTGATGAGTGAATTATTTGGTATATTTTATATCCAAATTCATACTTGGTTAGTCACGTTTTATTTCATTTAACAATTTCTTAAGAGTGTTTTGTTAAATTAAGGAAAAAATGCAGGAAAAGTTGAATTCATATTCAAAATCATATTTTTTGGGGGGAAATTGGCACTTCAATAATTTAATAATTTTCTTTTGATAATTTCTAAAAAAAAGTTTTCTGGGGAAAATTTTGCAGCTAATGATGCAATTTGGCGTAAATTGATGATCAACTTGAAAAAATTGCAAAAAAAATTGATTTTTATAATCATTTTAAAAACGTTGTTATTATCTAATTTGGATGAAAATTGGCGTGCGTGTTCAACAATCAAATATAAGAGTCCTCAAGTGGGGGGAAATTGTGTCCATTATTCCGATCCAAAGAGTAAATATTTGGAATGGTCGGTTCCAACATTGTTTGGCCAATGAAAGAGAGCCCTACCATAACTCAAACAACTCAACCCTTCCTTGATAAAAAGGACCCTTGGCCTCAAAATTCGGGGATTTTTTTTTAGTGATTGTATTCAATTCTAGGTTTAAGTTTTTATCATTTTAGAGGATTGAAGATTATTGTGAGAGAACTTATTGTACGCTTGATTTGTTGATGAAAATCTTTGCAGATTCTCACAATTTATTTTTGTCTTTCATCATGGTGGCTTAATTCTTCTATTAGGATTAGGATAAAGTTTATCATTGTTATCCAATATTGTCACATTAATTTAATGGTTATTTATCACCTGATCATTTTACTTGTTATTAAAAATTCAGTATCCCTTTTAAAACAACACAAGAGTGTGTTTTAAAAAGTTCGAAATTGTTTTGTAAAATCTGGTTCTGAGAATTAAGAATAGTATTTTTGGTGGATTCTACTTGCATTTTGATTATTTTGATGGTACATGCTTAAATATATTTTCGAACTTTAAAACTTATATTTTTTAAGGGAGTAGTGATTTTAGCCGTCTATTAGAGACGTTAAAAATATTTTGAACATAATCGTCATATATTCCAAATTAAACGTAACGAGAGTCGATCTTATTTGAGTTATAAAAAGGGAATGACAATGTTAAATTAGTTTGCAATATCAGTTACATGCTAAACGGACCCCGAATCCTAATCCTTCATATTTTTTACTACTCTCGTGTGTTTCTCTCATCATTCATAGTTGCTTTTATTAAGTTCATTGCATAATTACTCTCTACCCCATTTTAGTCTACTTGGACAATTGCAATTATTTTAAAAGTTAAAATTGACAAATATTTATGGGTTCGACCCATACTTACACTTGATGTTTTTGTAATAGTCAGTTCAGATACAGTATTTATAAGTTGACAAAAACATTTTTGACGCCGTTGCTAGGGAGAGATTTAGAGTTTATGAGCTCCTCTTATGATAGTCCTCAATTATTTATTGGTGATTTTTATATGGTCGATAAATAGGAGGAAAAAATAGGGTTAACCTTATTGATCATCAATCAGTAGTATATTTCAATGGCTGTAATAATCAATGTGCCCTATATGACTTGGGATACAATGGATCTATATTCACATGGACTAACTATAGAACTAAGGGAAGTGTAATATGTGTAAGGGCTTGATAGAGGTATTTGAAATCTTATTTAAAAAACTCTCTTTCTTAACTTAATTATTTCCCACCTTCCTAAACACTGTAGTGATCATTATCTTCTTCTTCTTAATATAAGAAGTAATCTTGATTCCTTTCCCAAACATTTCAAGTTTCAAAATATGTGCATCTCCCATTCTTCATTTTGAAAAATAGTTCAGCAGACATAGTCTTCCTCTTTTCCAGCTAATCAAATGATGAATTTTTCTTTGAAGGTAAAAAATCTTGAAGTAGAGTTGAAGCTATTGAACAAGGCTATATTTAAATATGTTTTTTAAAATGTCAAAGACCTTGAAAATGAAGTCATTATTAAGGAAAATGAGTTTGAATTGGATACTTCTTCTTAGCATAGACTAGAAATGTAGACTGCTAGGAACAATCTAGATAAAGCCTTGGTCCTTGGAGAAGATCTACTGGAAATAAAAATTAAACATAAAATGGCTTAAATAAGGAGACCAGAATATAAGATTCCTCCATTCTACTATTAAGACTAAAATGGCAGCAACTGTACTTCATAAAATTAAGAATTCTGATGATTAGTGGATGACAATTAAAGAGGAAATTCATAGTACCTTTATTGATCATTTCATAGACAAATGGCAGATAGAGGGGACTACTGGCGCATATGACTTATTGGATGTAATCCCAGGGATTGTAAAGGAGGATATAAACAACGACCTGACAAAGGTTCCATCGGATAAGGAGATCTACACAGTAATATTAGACCTAAGTGCTGATAGTAGCCCTCGTCCTGATGGTTTTGGTGGAGTATTTAATGTAAATTATTTGGAAATTATAAATAAAGATATCACTACTGTAATTCAATCCTTTTTGTGTGTGCCCAAATTCCGAAAGCTTGTCAAGTACATCTATTTTCATTATTCTCAAGATGTCCAATCCTACACAACACTTTACTTTTAGGAAAATTAGCTACTTTTTCTAAAAGTGCATACGCAAGTTGGATTTTATGAAGTATTCATTGACTTTATTTGGAGGATAATTTCAAATAGCTGGTTATCCTTTATTATTAATGGATGTACGACTGGTTTTTTCAATTCTTCTAGAGGACTTAAGCAAGGTGATACTCTATCACCATCTCTCTTGTCATTATGGAAGAAGTACTTTGTAGATGACTGTACAATCTTATCAATTCCAATCAAGTCAACAATTTCTCTCATCCTTCAGGTAGCCCTCTCACATGACATCTTTGTTTTGCTGATAATACTATCATATTTGTGAATGGTAGTAAGAATAGTCTAAAAGATATTTCAAAATTCCTAGAGTTCGAAGAGAAAAGCTCTGGTAGTTGATTAGTAAAAAGAAAAGTTCCTTCACTATTGATCCCTCCCATCTTATTCAAAGAATAAACTGCATTACTAATTTCCCTCCTCTCTCTTTCAAGAATAATCCTATTAAATACTTAGGTCTCCTATATTCAAAGGTTGAAGTAGAATAAGATACTTTGCTGAGTTCTGGGATAACATAAGAGCAAAAGTTAAGGGATGGAAAATAGGTTTTTATCTACATGTGGCAGCACTACACCAAAAAGGCTAAATTATTACCTCTGGGCTAGCCAGCCTTGTCACGGTCATTGAACGTGGAAAAAAGACATGCATTTTTTTCACGGTCATTGACCGTGAGAAGTCCTTGACAACGGGTCATCTCGGTCAAAGACCTTTACAGGTCCGTGAAAACTTTCTTAGTAAAAAACCGCATCGCCCCTTTTTTCAGACAATTTTCATTTCCCCCTTCTCTCTCTTTCATTCTCTTCCCCCCCCCCCTCTCTCTATCGCGCGACTGCTCTCTCCACTTTTTTAGGTCAGTTTTTTTTCACTCTCTCTTTCCTTTGTTTATGTGTGTGTGTAGAACCGCTCATGTGTGTGTCTGTAGAAATGCATACATGTGTGTGTGTCTATGCAGGTGTGTGCATGTCTGTGTGTGTCTACATGTGTGGGGGGTGGATTGGGGGAGTGGGGGAAGAGTGATCGGTGGTAGTGGGGATGGGGCTAGAGGGTGTGTGTATAGGTGTGTGCGGGTGGGGGTGGTAGTGGGGGGCTAGGGGTGAGTGGGGGGAAGGGGGAGTGATGGGGGGAGGTGAGAGAATCAATTTGGGGAGGTGACAGAATCAATTTTGTGAGAGAATCAATTTGTGTTTGGTTTTTGTGTAAGAGATTTTAATGTGTTGTTTTCAATTTTGGGATCAATATATGGAATTTCACATGTGCGTGTATGATTTCGAAAATAGTATCAATGTTGTTTGTGAACTTTATACTTTGCTCAAATAGTGTTACCATCCCCTTATCTCGTTATGAAATGTACTGAAACATATGAAATGCTCTAAACATTAATAATTGATTAGGCATAAATTCTTCCTAATTTATCCCTTGATTTAGCTACTTATAGCACCTTGAACAACGTAATTGAGTTGGATTTATCTCATAATCGTGCTACTGACTGATCCTAATGAGTACACCGAGTTTCTGGTATTTTGTAGTGATTTTACAAGTATTTGATGTCAAGAAACGGAAGAAATAAACCGGAAGAATCAAGAAAGAAAGAAGGAAAAGTCAAAAGGGAAAAAGTGGAATTTCCACCCGGAATTCAGATGAGGTACTTAAAGAGAAGTTGAAGACATCTCATTCACTAGTACATAGGAAGAAACAACACCTCAATCGGAATCCCGGAACAAAATTTATGAGTAGTCAAAGTTTAGCAAAAAAGTCAAATAGCCGGACCGGTCCGCCCCTACCCCGGACCGGTCCGCCTTGCCAAACTCAAGAAGACCCCGGACCACAAGCAAACCGAAGAAGGAAAAAATAATAGGAACCGGTTCGCCCCCGGATCGGTCCGTCCCAAAATAAAAAGAACCGATCCGCTTTGGAGGCAGATCGGTCCGCCTAAGGCCCGGATCGGTCCGCGCTTCGAGATTTACAAATCCTATCTCTTCCTAAAATGACTCATAGTGCAGCTGAACTCCGAAATTGTTGTAGGATATAAAAACCCAATTTATTATTGTTATTGATACGAAGAATTAGTAGGATTTTTCCTCTCTTTTTCCAGAAACCCTAGTTTAGCTAACAATTGAAGTTTTAATTCAAAGGTTGAAGATTAATTCAGTGATTTTTGTGAGTATCAGTTTCATTCATTGTTACACTTACTGCTTGGGTAAATTTATAGAGTATTTCTTATTTCTAATTCTTTTCTACATCTAATTACCATTTTCCTTAGATTAATTATGACTTCCTGCACATCAATCATTGTTTTCATTAAATTCAACATGTTAGGCTAGATTTTCCAAGGCTGGGGTACATGAACCCAGCCCGATGTGTTAGTGTGTGTGTGTGTATAAAATTAATTCGATGAATTTATTGATTGATTATGATCGTATTGCATAGTTACACAATAATTGTAGATCTTTATATCTCGTTTGCCTCTGGGTACTCGTGATGATTTAGAGTGCAATTTGGGTGTCACTCTCGCGGTACTGATTTACTCATCCTCAGATTAGGTATGACGCGGGCTTGAACCTCGTATACATAATGCTTGGGAGTAATAAATTCCGGTTCAGATCAATCAGATAAATTTATGATTAATAATATAACTGCACTACACTAGGGTTGGGGGATTGTATTCCCGTCCTATTTCTCTAATCATTTAAAACAAAAAGTTTCGAATCATCGTTCATTCTTAATTTCGGTAGATTACTATAGTTGTATTTCTTCATAATTTCTTTATCGCATTTAGCTGTAATCAATCTCAAAACCAAATCATTTTTTTCTTTTCTTTTTAGAGTCAAAGTTAGGGTCTCTCCGTCCTTTCCCGTCGTCACAACTCTGTTGTCCTTTTTCCCTCAGGATCGATACCCGACTTGTCGGATTATTACTTGAGCGAAAGGCTTACACTTGAGCCTAGAGTGAACGCATTTCTGAGACACATTTTCAGTCGCGTCAAGTTTTTGGTGCCATTGCCGGGGAATTAGGTAGACTTGGGATTAGATCGAGTCAATCCAAAACTTTGACCAAAAAAAAATCCAAAAAAAATCCAAAAACATAAAAAAATAATTCAAAAAGTACAAAAAGATTCACCATCATCTCTCCTAAGCTTTAATGCAAAATTCTGAACTCACTCCCACACCCCATAATACTCCAACCAGCATTCACGAAAATCCAATCGTTGAGTATAATCCCGATAGTTCCCACACTCCAAACGCCCCACAGTTCTGGATCCCATCTCCCACACCGTTGCACTCAATCTCCAATAACACTCCGTTTTCCTTCGTAGGATACACTCTGATCACACCAAGTGAGAGCACCGCGTCTTTAAGAGAGAGAGAAATGTCGCAACACGGTAGTGCAACCACCGGTGAGGAGGAACCCCCATGTCGCCCGTTGAGAGAATTCTTATATCCCGAGCGCACTGTCACTTCGGGATGCATTATACTCCCGTACAATGCCGGGCAATTCCGTTTCAAAATTGGGATGATCCAGATGTTACCACATTACCATGGTATGGATTCTGAAAAGCCATACCTTCATATTAGGGAATTTGAGGATGTGTGCGATACTCTCAATGATCAAACTTGCATCCAAGAGGTGATTCGCCTCAAACTCTTTCCTTTCTCGCTCAAAGATAAAGCTAAGACCTGGCTATGGTCTTTACCTCCGAGCTCGATTTCATCTTGGAACGAGTTGCAATCGGGATTTCTCAAGAAGTTCTTCCCAACACATCGAACCATATCCATAAAGGCTCAAATTCAAGCGTTTAGACAATTTGAAAATGAGTCATTTCATCGATGTTATGAGCGTTTCAATGAGTTAATTACTTCATGCCCCCATCATGGATTTGATTCAGTGCAAATCAGTTCTTTTCTCTATAATGGGATGAATCTCAACTCCAAGCAACTTGTTGAAACCATGGAAAGTGGTCCATTTGTCGATTTAGATGCCCACGATGCTGAGCTTCACCTGAGGTATGTCGCCGAGACTACCCAATCCTGGGATACTTCTAATCCTAACGCTCAAAATCGAAATCGACAAGTGACCACCACTTCGTCGGTGTCTGACCTATTACACGTAGATAAGAATTCTATGACGGACAGTCGATTGGATACCCTTGAGAAAGGATTTCGAGACCTATGCGAGATATATGGAAAAGGACCTGCTGAATCCGTACCAAACCCCATTGAAAAGGTGTGTGCTATTTGTGAAGCGGACCATTCAACTAAGGAATGCCCGACTATACCCGCCTACAAAGTAATGCTGCAGGAGCAAGTTAGTAGTATAGGAGGATTTAAGGGTAATTTCGGTGCCCCACACGGGAATTCCTACAACCCTTTATGGAAAAATCATCCCGGTTTTAGCTATGGGAAACAACATGCCGCAATGAACCCTCCTTCGCATGTTGCCCCTCCTCCACCACAACATTTTCAACAAGATCCGCACATGAAAGGACATGTGCAAGCACCACCACCTGAAGGAAATTATATCCCGCCACAGCGGAGAACTCTCGAGGATACCATGAATCAATTCATCGCAAGCAAGACCGCAACCAATGTCAAATATGATCGTCTAATTGGCAACATAAATGCGAATCTGTAAAAAATACAATCCTCATTGACTGTTCAAGAGAAGGGCAAGTTTCCTGCCCAAGGCCAAAGACCTCCCCAAGGTCAAACTAGTGTTAGCTCCACCTCCACTGAACATCAGTAGCAATGTCAAGCTATGACCACTCTTCGTAGTCGGAGAGTCGTTGATTTATCACCTCCCCCACATGACACAACGAAAGACAAGGAAATTTCACCCATCACGAAAGAGGCCGAAGATGTCCCTTTGAATGAGAGTGACCAAGAAGATGCTAGTGAGCTAGAGGTAGTAGTGAAACTGCCCTCCACGGCACCGTTTCCTCAAAGGTTGATTCCCTCCCATAGAGGAAACCCACGTGAAGATGTGCTAGAACTGCTAAAGCAGATCAAGCTGAATTTACCCTTTCTCGATGCCATTAAGCAAATTCCAGCTTATGGCAAAGTCATCAAAGATTTGTTTACGGTAAAAAGGAAGATGAAGGTAAAGAAAAATGTCTTTCTAGCCCAGAATGTGATCTCCATTCTACTGAATGATCTCCTACCTAAATTCAAAGATCCCGGTGCACCCACCATATCCTGCATCATTGGAGAAAATAAAATTGAAAAAGACTTACTTGACTTGGGAGAAAGCATTAATATCCTCCCTTACTCCATCTATAGGCAACTAGACTTGGGCGACCTCAAGCCCACAAACGTCACTCTCTAATTAGCGGATCGAACAGTGAAGATTCCACGGGGCATAGTCGAGGACGTGATTGTCCAAGTTGACACTTTCTACTTCCCGGTAGACTTTGTCATTTGGGACACGGAGCCCTCCTTCAACTCAAGTAACCATGTTCCCATCATCCTTAGGCGTCCTTTCGTAGCTACGGCTACCGCAATCATCAATACTAGGAATGGGCGATTTCAACTCACCTTTGGGAACATGACCTTGGAAACCAACATCTTCCACAAAGCCCAAAATGCAGGGGAGGAAGATGATCTTCACTCGGTGAGACTCATAGATGAGATAGTAGAGGAGTACTTTGAGGAGAATTACTGTGGCGACGCTTTAGAGTCATGTTTAGCGGCGAGACACGAGAGTGAGGGGACGTACACCGACTTCGAGAGGGAGGTTGGGGAGTTGAGAGAGCGACTCGATGAGAGTGCGTCGGACGAGGACGTGAGAGAGGTTAATTGGGTTTCTAGATTCGAGGAATTACCTCCGAGGGATACACACATGGTTCCCTCCAGTGAAAAATTTCCAACCCTCAAATTAAAGAAACTCCCCTCCCATATTAAATATGCCTACCTATGAGAGGATGAGACATTTCCTGTTGTTATCTCCTCTAGCCTAGATGAAGGGCAGGAGGGTAAATTATTGAAAATTCTGAGGAAGCACCAAAGTGCTTTTGGTTGGTGCATTGCTGATTTGAAGGGGATAAGTCCTTTGATTTGCACTCATAAGATCCATCTCGAAGAGGATGTCAAACCCTCTAGAGAAATGCAAAGAAGACTGAATCCCAAAATGAAAGAAGTTGTGAGAATCGAAATTATCAAATTGTTGGATGCCGGGATCATCTACCCAATTTTGGATAGCAAGTGGGTAAGCCCTATTCAAGTCATCCCGAAGAAGTCGGGTATGACTTTGATTGAGAATACAAAGGGAGAGCTAGTCCCCCAACGTACCACCACCGGGTGGCGCGTTTGCATTGATTACCAGAAACTTAATGCGGGAACTAGGAAAGACCATTTCCCCTTTCCATTTATTGATCAAATGCTTGAAAGAGTGGAGGGCCACCCTTACTATTGCTTCCTTGATGGTTATTCCGGATATAACCAAATTGAGGTAGATGTACTTGACCAGGAGAAGACGACCTTCACTTACCCTTTTGGTACATTTGCCTACAAACGTATGTCATTTGGCTTGTGTAATGCACCCGCGACCTTTTAAAGGTGCATGTTGAGCTTATTTAGCGACATGGTCGAGAGAGGACTCGAAGTGTTCATGGATGACTTCAGTGTTTTTGGCACCTTTTTCGATCATTGTTTAGAAAAGCTAGAAAAAGTACTTACCTGATGTGTGGAAAAGAACTTAGTGCTGAATTGGGAGAAGTGCCATTTCATGGTCACCGAGGGAATAGTTCTTGGCCACATAGTATCATCCAAAGGAATAGAGGTTGATAGGGCAAAGATAGATGTCATAGCTAATCTTCCCCCACCCAAATCGATAAAGGACGTGCGCTCATTCTTGGGCCACACGGGGTTTTATCGAAGGTTCATTAAGGACTTTAGTGCCATCGCTAGGCCCTTAAAGAACCTACTCATGAAGGACACCCCATTAGAGTGGATGAAACCATGCCAAAGCTCTTTTGAAAAATTGAAAAACATGCTCGTATCCACTTCCATCATGCAAGTTCCAGATTGGTCCCTACCATTCAAACTTACGTGTGATGCAAGCGATTATACGATCGGGGCTGTTTTGGGCCAAAAAAAAGATAAGCAAGCTCATGTCATCTACTACGCTAGCCGGACCCTTATCGGACCTCAACTCAACTACTCTACCACGGAGAAGGAGTTGCTAACGGTAGTCTTTGCCCTTGATAAATTTCGGTCATATCTCATTGGTTCTCCTATTACTCTCTTCACCGACCACGCGACTTTGAAATACCTACTTGCAAATAAAGATGCCAAGTCATGCCTCATAAGGTGGATCCTCCTCCTACAAGAGTTCAATCTCTCCATCAAAGATAAGAAAGGAGTAGAAAATGTCATTGGCGACCATTTATCTCAGCTTTCGTCCGACGTACCTAGTGATCCCATACCCATAGACGAATACTTTCCGGATGAGAAACTTTTTGCTACCTCTTCATATCCCTGGTTCGCGGATATAGTAAACTATCTTGTCACGGGAGTCGTCCCTCCCAACTGGACACTGTAAGATAAGAAGAGGTTTATTACTTGGTCGCGCATGTTCTTCTATGATGATCCATTCCTTTTTAAATATTGCGCCGACCAAATCATCCGACGATGTGTACCGGATGAGGAAATCCCCAAAGTCATCCAGTTTTGTCATTCGAAAGCTTGTGGAGGCCACTTTTCAATGAAAAAGACGGCTGCAAAAATTCTGCAATGCGGCCTCTATCGGCCCACAATCTTTCGGGATGTGAACGATGCTTGCAAATCGTGCAATAGGTGCCAACGAATGGGAGCCATTACTCGAGGAGACATGATGCCTCTTACCCCCATACTCATCATTGAGATATTCGACTGTTGGGGTATTGACTTCATGGGACCCTCCCCCCTGTCTTTTGGTTTCCTATACATCTTTGTCGTGGTAGACTACGTTTCTAAATGGGTGGAAGCTATAGCTACCAAGACTAATGATAACAAAGTGGTGATAAAGTTCCTGCAGGAACACATACTTTCCCGCTTCGATGCACCGAAAGTAATAATTAGCGATAATGGCACGCACTTTTGCAATAGGCCATTCGCGAAGCTAATGAGAAAGTATGGTGTCGTTCACAAGGTGGGAATGACTTATCACCCACAAACAAATGGGCAGGCCAAACTCACGAATCGAGAAATTAAGAACATTCTCGAAAAGACCGTCAATCCTACCCGAAAAGATTGGTCACTTAGGTTGAACGATTCGCTATGGGCCTATCGTACCGCATTTAAGAATCAACTCGGCATGTACCCTTTTCGCTTTGTATATGGCAAACCTTTCCATCTTCCCGTTGAGCTCGAACATAAAGCGTATTGGGCGATTAAGCAATTGAATTATGCCATGGACAAGGCCGGTGAATCCGACAAGCTTCAATTGAATGAGTTAGAAGAACTACGCAATGATGCGTATGAGAATGCTAAAATTTCGAAAGAGAGGATGAAACTCGCTCATGCTAGCATCATTTGACAAAAATAGTTTCTGCCCGGGCAAAAAGTTCTCTTCTACAACTCTCAGCTTCACCTCTTTCAAGGCAAATTACGGTCACGATGGTCTAGCCCGTTCGTTGTGAAGAATGTTTTCCCCCATGGAGCTGTTGAATTGGACGATTTAAAAGGGTGAAATACATTCAAAGTGAATGGACAACGCCTAAAGCTATATCTCAAGGTGTGTGCAGAAGAAGTCGACACCGTCTGGTTGTCGGACCCCGTTTACGGGGTTGAGTGAGCTGTTGCAGCAAGGTCGTCGCATCCCCGACGCGTATGGGGTGAGAGTTGTGTGTGTTGAGAGTCGTTAGGACTAGGTTCAATCGGGAAAAGCATCCGTGTGTTTCGAGAATTTTGAGTCAAAGGGTGTTGACCAGTGAAATCGAGAGGGTTTTTAGTCTAGTTGGATAGAGAGTATGTCGGGAAAGTGAAATTTTTTGAAGAAGAGAGCTCGAAATCAAGTTAGGAGAATTCCAGCCCAAAAGCCCTCGGGTGGACCGGTTCCTTTTTAAGGTGGACCGGTTCCTTTTATTTTAAAAGGAACTGGTCCGCCTGGTGAAGTGTTAAAAAGTCCAAGGCCCGGACCGATCCGCCCCTACCCTGGACCGGTCCGCCTTCTGCAGATCTGTCTTCTCCCCTTTCGAAGATTCACCCCCCTTTCCCCCAATCCCATTCATTCCCTCCAATTCGTGTTCCCTCTTCCCAACCCCAACCTTTCCCTCCCAAATCCACCCCTTTTCCCTCCAAAACCAACCCCCCCCCCCCCCTCACCCTTTCCACTATAAATATACCCCCAAAACCTCCCCTTCTCCTCACATCTTCAAACCAAATACTCTCTTCTTCCTCTCTAGTGTTTCAAGCAATAAATCCCTACTATTTCTATATCTCCCCGCGTTGCCCCCACCAAATATGACTCCACCGTGATCCAACCCTACGGTCACGGTGAATTCTGCTCCCGCCAAGAGGAGCGATGGTGCACTCAATACTTCGGTTTGGGCCGCAAACTCCATATGGAGCGCGTTGTCCAATTGGAAGCCATGCCCAACTCCGTGACTGCCCTATTCATGGCTCGGGGATGGTGCCAATTCCTCAACCAACCTCACAAAGCGATTTGTGAAACCGAAGTCCGCTCATTCTATGTTACCCTCGTCCGGACGGGCCAATTTGAGGTCGAAGCTTTCATGGATGGGACTCCCATTCCATTTTCCTTGGCCCGTCTCACGGCCAAGTTGGCTGAGTTTGATGTCCCAGACGTCCAAGAATTTACATATCCCCAAAACGTCCCCCTGATTGACAAGGACATTATCATTGCCCGAATTGCACCGAACGCGGCTTGGACGGGGCAAACCGTTGTCGTTGGACGCCTAAACGAGAAGGCGCGTCTCATATTTTAGATTGTGTGCGCCAACTTATTGCAAACGTCCAACGATTTCGCCATGCGGCCTCGGCAAGCTACTTTGACTATCATCTCTTCGACCCCCAAACTTCCATCCATTTGGGCCACACCGTATACGCGGACATCATTAATGCGTCCTTGGATTAGAAGGGCATCTCCACACTTCCTTATGCCTGATTGATCACCTTCATCCTTAAGGATGCTGGCAGAGCGGCACCAAACAACCATACAGGCCTCCTCGATCCTTTCGGATAAGGGACCCACACCAAAAGCGCCAAACAGTTAGCTGTCCTCCGGGCTAGGCGGGGTGATGATGTTGAAGAAGAGGTTGCCTTGAGGGAGAGCGAGGAAGAAGCAGGGACAGCCGGTGAGGATGTCGAGATGGGAGATCTCGGCGCGGATGAGGAGTCGGCGGACGACCAAGATTTCGAGTGGGCGGGAACCGACCTCGCAGCCCGCATGTCGGCGCTTGAGACCAACTTCAACACTTTTCAGACCAACTACGAGCGCGACATGGGCGTAGTCCACCGCTTCCAAGCGGACATCTATCGCCGCCTCGGGGATCCGAATGAGCCAGTACCTTCCTACTACCATAACCCCTATGACCCCACCGCGCCCGGTTCCTCCCATCCCCCACCCCGGTGAAGCTCTATATGGTGCTGGCAGTTTTTTATTTTTCTTCCTGTTCACATTTGTATGATTTTTCCAGCACATGTAACACAGTCCTGTTGTAATAAAATCTGTATTTTTCCATTTGTTTGTTTTATTTATCGCACTAATTATTTTGCCTTCTTTAGATTTTAGTCCTTTTTGCTTGAGGACAATGCAAAAGTCTAAGTTAGGGGGGGTCACAAGTGCATATGTCTAAAACTTCACAAATTTTCAAAAATGCCCAAAAATCTAAAAAAAAAATCATAAAATTTTGAAAAATCCAAAAATATTTTTGTTCAAAATAAATAAAAATTGGAATTCAAATTTTTCAAAAATATCATTAAAAGTCGGTTCAAAGTCTCAAATTGTAAACATTCAACTTACACAAATCCGAAATTGACCAAGGATGGAAATTGAGCAAAAATTGACGACTTAACGAATAAGTGTGGAGGTTAACAAACCCGGTGAGATTCGAGCCTATCACTTTGTGCGAATTTTTAAATCAATCCGAGTTAATTGTTAACTCAAAGTTCTTTTCAGCGCCTAAAAAGTTGTCAAGGATCTCAAGTCTTTCATTTTGATCGGTTTTGAAAAATGTGTGTAATATTGCCTCGAAAAACGTGCCAGATTAATCACTAAATGTAAATTCATCTCGAAACCCATATGGTAACGCAATTGGCATTTTCGACAATACAGGAGGCCCTCGTTTGTCACCCAAAAATATTGGCCAGAAAAATTAGCGAAAAATTACCCCTTTTGTAACCCAATTTTAGCCAAACAAATTGTCCCTTTTGTTTGATAACCCGAAAAACCCAAATAGCCCGGAATTGTGAAAAATGGAAAAATTCAGAATTTAAGTGCAAAAAGTGAATATAAAGGGGAAAGAAAAAATAGATATGCTCAACAAAAATAGCAAGAAAAGAAAAGAAGTGAAAAATAGAGAAATTGAGAAAAAGAAGAAGAAAGTGAGCAATAGCCCGGAAAAAGCACAAATGGACATCACTAATAATTTTTCCAATTCGAACCTCCCTACAATTGTCATTTCACCCAATATACCTTAAACCCCGAAAAATTCCTAACTGAGTCTAAATTGCGAAATTTGTTACCGCATGGAGAGCTAATACACCAAAAGATAATAAGGGAGATTAAGTGCGCGGAAAAAGAGGCAATGCTCCCATTTTTAAAATCGTAATTCGTTGATGAGATCCTTTCACCATGAAATTTCCGTATTTCTACTTGTATGCATATTACTCTTTATATCGCGTATACCGAGAGAATAGCCAAAATCCGAGAGATTCATTTGTGAGAGCATTCCGTGAGAAATTGAAATCAAAACGAATTTTTGAATAAGTAACGTAATGATCAATCAGTGGAAATTTGCGGTTAAATTTTTGGCTTCGCACACACGCACTATGATTTGAGACTGTTGAGCATGACTTGTTGATGACTATTTTCTGGAAAAGTTTGAATTGCACAATTTTTGCGTATTTTGAATTTTCTTTTAGTCGAATTTTGTGGGTACATTCTCTGCAAACCCTCACGAGACAACACTCATCCTACTAGGGTAACCTAGGGGTTTAATCGCTTGTTGCATACACTAAATGCAATCGCTTGACCGCGAAAAAGGTATTTTATCCCAATAAAATGATTTTCAATAGTTGAGCCTTGCTAGGATTCTTTTACATTTCTCGGGACGCGCAAAGTTCTAAGTTAGGGGGGTTTGATTAGGCATAAATTATTCCTAATTTATACCTTGATTTAGTTACTTATAGCACCTCGAACAACGTAATTGAGTTGGATTTATCTCATAATCGTTCTACTGACTGATCCTAATGAGTACCCCGAGTTTCTGGTATTTTGTAGTGATTTTACAAGTATTTGATGTCAAGAAACGGAAGAAAGAAACCGGAAGAATCAAGAAAGAAAGAAGGAAAAGTCAAAAGGGAAAAAGTGGAATTTTCACCAGGAATTCAGATGAGGTACTTAAAGAGAAGTTGAAGACATCTCATTCACGAGTACATAGGAAGAAACGACACCTCAACCGGAATCCCGGAACAAAAGTTATGAGCAGTCAAATTTGAGCTAAAAAGTCAAATAGCCGGACCGGTCCGCCTTGCCAAACTCCAGAAGACCCCGGACTACAAGCAAATCGAAGAAGGAAAAAATAAAAAGAACCGGTCTGCCCCTGGACTAGTCCGCCCCAAAATAAAAAGAACTGATCCACTTTGGAGGCAAATCGGTTCTCCTAAGGCCCGGACCGGTCCGGGCTTCGAGATTTGCAAATCCTATCTCTTCCTAAAAAGACTCCTAGTGCAGCTGAACTCCAAAATTGTTGTAGGATATAAAACCCGATACATTATTGTTATTGATACAGATAATTAGTAGGATTTTTCCTCTCTTTTTCCAGAAACCCTAGTTTAGCTAACAATTCTAGTTTTAATTCAAAGGTTGAAGATTTATTCAGTGATTTTTGTGAGTATCAGTTTCATTCATTGTTACACTTACTGCTTGGGTAATTTTAGTGAGTATTTCTTATTTTTAATTCTTTTCTACATCTAATTACCATTTTCCTTAGATTAATTATGACTTCCTACACATCAATCATTGTTTTCATTAAATTCAACATGTTAGGCTAGATTTTCCAAGGCTGGGGTACATGAACCAGCCTGATGTGTTAGTGTGTGTGTATAAAATTAATCTGATGAATTTATTGATTGATTATGATCGTATTGTGTAGTTACACAATAATTGTAGATCTTTATATCTCGTTTACCTCTAGGTACTCGTGATGATTTAGAGTGCAATTTGGGTGTCACTATCGCGGTACTGAATTACTCATCCTCGGATTAGGTATGACGCGGGCTGGAACCTCGTATACATAATGCTTGGGAGTACTAAATTTCGGGTCAGATCAATCAGATAAATTTATGATTAATATTACAACTGCACTACCCTAGGGTGGGGGGATTGTATTCCCGTCCTATTTCTCTCATCATTTAAAACAAAAAGTTTCGAATCATCATTCATTCTTAATTTCGTTAGATTAGTATAGTTGTATTTGTTCATAATTTCTTTATCTCATTTAGCTGTAATCAATCTCAAAACCAAATCAATTTTTCCTTTTCTTTTTAGAGTCAAAGTTAGGGTCTCTCCGTCTCTTCCCGTCGTCACAACTCTGTTGTCCTTTTTCCCTCAGGATCGATACCCGACTTGTCGAATTATTACTTGAGCGACAGGCTTACACTTGAGCCTAGAGTGAACGCATTTCTGAGACACATTTTCAGTCGCGTCAAGTTTTTGGTGCCGTTGCTGGGGAATTAGGTAGACTTGGGATTAGATCGAGTCAATCCAAAACTTTGACCAAAAAAAAAATCCAAAAACATAAAAAAAAAATCAAAATGTATAAAAAGATTCACCATCATCTCTCCTAAGCTTTAATGCAAAATTCTGAACTCACTCCCACACCCCATAATACTCCAACCAGCATTCTCGAAAATCCAATTATTGAGTATAATCCCGATAGTCCCCACACTCCAAACGCCCCACAGTTTTCGATCCCATCTCCCACACCATCGCACTCAATCTCCAATAACACTCCGTTTTCCTTCGTAGGACACACTCTGATCACACCAAGTGAGAGCACCGAGTCTTTAAGAGAGAGAGAAATGTCGCAACACGGTAGTGCAACCGTCGGTGAGGAGGAGCCCCCATACCGCCCATTGATAGAATTCTTATATCCCGAGCGCACTATCACTCCGGGATGCATTATACTCCCGTATAATGCCGGGAAATTACGTTTCAAAAATGGGATGATCCAGATGTTACCACATTACCATGGTATGGATTCTGAAAATCCATACCTTCACATTAGGGAATTTGAGGATGTGTGTGATACTCTCAATGATCAAACTTGCACCCAAGAGGTGATCTGCCTCAAACTCTTTCCTTTGTCGCTCAAAGATAAAGCTAAGACATGGTTATGGTCCTTACCTTCGAGCTCGATTTCGTCTTGGAACGAGTTGCAATCGAGACTTCTCAATAAGTTCTTCCCAACACATCGAATTGTATCCGTAAAGGCTCAAATTCAAGCGTTTAGACAATCTAAAAATGAGCCATTTCATCGATGTTATGAGCGTTTCAATGAGTTAATTACTTCATTCCCCCATCATGGATTTGATTCAGCGCAAATGATCTCTTTTCTCTATAATGGGTTGAATCTCAACTCCAAGCAACTTGTAGAAACCATGGGAAGTGGTCCGTTTGTCGATTTAGATGCCCACGATGCTGAGCTTCACCCGAGGTATGTCGCTGAAACTACCCAATCCTGGGTTACTTCTGATCTTAACACTCAAAATCGAAATCGACAAGTGACCACCACTTCGTCGGCGTCCGACCTATTCCACGTAGATAAGAATTCTATGATGGACAGTCGATTGGATACCCTTGAGAAAGGATTTCGAGACCTATGCGAGATATATGGAAAAGGGCCTATGCGAGATTGGATACCCTTTAGGTTTGTATTTGTTTGATATATATTTATATTTATAACTCTTACTTTCCTTTTGTATTTGTTTGTTTTTATTTTAATATATTCAGATTTCTATTTTATTGGGATATGTATTATATATACCATGATTTGGTATATTAATTCTATTTTATATGGATATATGTTGTTTGAACAGGTAAAATTTTTCTATAATAAGTACAAATATACTACTGGACAGTGGTAGTGGCCATATTACCATGCAATTTTTTTTTATTTTGCTCAGAATTGTCACGGTCTTTAACTGTGACAATTTTTAGGATTTTGTCATGGGCTTGTCACGATCTTTGACCATGACAAATATTTTCAAGGATCGTGATAAGTCTAATGCACTTGTCACGATCTCTGACCGTGACAAGTCCGTAATAAAGAAGTTGTCACCCGCAGACTTTTCACGATCAAACACCTTGACAAGTTGGACTTGTCACGGTCAAAGATCGTGAAAAGTTTGTTGTTTTGGTGTAGTGTAGATTAACCCATATAAAACATGTCCTATCTTCATTCCCCATTTATACCATAGCTTATTTAAAGCCTCCTAAAGAAATTTGGAAAAGGATCCATCAAATGTTTAGCAAAATTTTTTTGGTATATAATAATCAAGGGCTAAATATGCTTGGGTTGAATAGCACAACATATACCGACCATATGGTGAAAATGGACTTGGTATAAGGGATATGGAGGGTATAATTAAATCTTTTGGTATAAAAATTTCTTGGATATTACATACTTCCAAAGGTATTTTGGAAAATTTCATGAAGAACAAATTTAAAAATCTTGCTACTGACTCTGGAGATTCAACTATCATCGAAAGGATCAAAATTATAGATGTTGTTATCCAAACCAATTCCACTACCATAGGCTAAGAGCTCATTTTAAACCCTTCTTCTTATAGGAATTTCACCCTAAAATATTCTTACCAAATATGCATGCCATTATAGGAATCGGTTCTCTATGGACCAACCTCTTCTATAAGAAAATCCCTCCCAAAATCTCTATATGTATTTAGAAAATTCTCCATAAATCTTTACCTTTGAAAGGTAATATCCAAGCATTCTACATCCTTATAGACTCAAGGTGCAAGTGTTCCAAAAATGAAGTGGAGGCGAGACAACATTTATTCTTAGGTAGTTCAATGTTCAAGCACATATGGAATCATTTCTCATAATTTGTTGAGGTCTTCCCTAGTTTCTCTTCTGGTAAAGATCTGCTAATGTATTGGTGTTTATTCAAAACATCAAAGGACTATCTAAAATTCTTATACAATATTCTGCCTATGACTATTAATGGGGAATTTGGAAAGCTAGATGTGCTAGTGTCTTTAAAGGTATTCTCACGAGACCTAATAAGATCATCAAGAATGTATATGGTCTGATTTCTACTAAGGATCTATTTATAAACTTTTAAAGTCACCTTTCCCAACAACGTTGTGAGATTACGAGTATGTAAACACTACACCAAATCCTGCGAATGGTCACACCAAGTGGGTCACGGCCTAAGTCCGCGACCAGCTGGTCGCGAACTTAGGCCGTGACCCACTCAATATTTGGCGTGACCAATTTTATTACCACATTAAATTATCCATGCTCTGGAAATGGTCACGGACTAAATCCATGACCATAGAGGGTCACGACTCGAGTCCCTGACCAGGTCGTGACCAGTTTGGTGCCAAAATTCCCTCCAAACTGGTCGCGGGTCGGTCGCGGCCCAAATTCGTGACTAGGTCGTGACCAGTTTGGCGCCAAAAATCCCTCTAAACTGGTCGTGGATGGGTCACGGACTTGGGCCATGACTAATGGCGCGACGAAGAAGAAAACACACACATTAAGGGTCATGGCTATGGGCCATGACCATTTATGGGACTGGGTCACGGCTATGGGTCGTGACCATACATCATTCAAACACCAAGGCTGTTGGAAAAGGGTCACGCATTATGGGTCACGGCCCATAGCCGTGACCATATCGAAATCCCCATTGTTCTGCAAGAAAGTGATGGGTCGCACGCATGGGTAATGGCTCTTGGCCGTGACCAGTTTGGAATCGACATTGCCAAAGTCATTAATGGGTCACGGCTCTTGGTCGTGACCAGGTCGAAATCGCCAGAAATCATGCTCATTAATGCGTCGCGCACATCGAGTCAGGGCTCTAGGCCGTGACCATAGTCTGGTCTTAAAAAGAAATATTCCCAGCTTCTCATTTATTACGTCCGACTTCGTTGCTGTTAGGGTTTTTGCGATTTCGAGCTCCTGCGATTTCGGTTGGATTTGCATTTGGATTTCAGTTGGATTTGCATTTGGCTAATCGATTTCAGTTGGTATGTATTGATTCATTTGGATTTCTTGATTTCTAACTAAAGCCCTAATTTTTGTGTATGTATGTGTAGATTTATGTTTGTATGTGTGTAAGTGTGTGTATGTATAGATTGTATGTATGTGTATGTATAGATTTATGTCAAAAAAATATTAGGGTTTAGTAAACCTTAAATAGTATGTGTGTGTATGTATATATTATGTCAATAAACCCTAGCTTGTATGTGTGTGTATGTATAGATTATGTCAATAAACCCTAGATTGTATATGTGTGTATTTTTTTTAATCAAAATATGCCTGTGTCTTTTTTTTTTGAGAAAATATAATTAAATGATTTTTTTTGACATATGAGTCGCAAACACGTGTACACATTACTATAGTGAGATATTGTTGGCTTGGTTGTTGGATACTATGTTGAATTTATTGAATTGATACTAGTGTCGATAAATGTATATGTTATTAAATTTGTTGGGTGTGCTCTTGATTTGCCTATGAAAAAGTATATCACATATGCTTGTCTTGTTTATGTGTATATGTATGTTTAAACTCTCATAACTTTCAAACCTAAACCTTAATAGCAGGACTCGTATTCATACCCTCGTATACTTTTCTCAAGAAAAATGAGGCACGGTGATAAATACTGTCAACAAGAGTGGGACAGGTTGCAATTAGACCACACACATAACTCTTTTATTAGCGTGTGTCATATAGAGGGTACTCCTATTTATAGGTACGAAAATAAAAAAGATCGAACAATTTAACTACCTTATAAATCATGGCTTTGATATCCAGCAAGATTACTTGTTCAATCGTATTCTATTTTCTCTACCAGAAAACTGGGATGACGTTATACAAAATATATTTCACACACATAATCCCGACATAGCCCTGACCTTGGTTACGTTGTTGGAGAAGGCGGAAAAAAAGTCCACCCGTTATGGATACAACTGCGTACAGAGAGCATTGACATAGACTTTGATGTCTCGCGCCACATGCACGTAAAATTGAATCTTGCCAACAAGTTGAGAAATAGGGGATTTCGAGTTCATGTCACTGACATCTACACATCAATCATAGATACCCTTCCTTCTAGTTGGCCACGTGCAAAAATTCATAGGTTCTTAAAAATTAATACCGAATGGATGGAGATCAGACACATTGAACTTATTCTAAAGTCTTACTTTGAAAAGGTACCTATCTATCTATATATATATAACTAATTAAGCTTGATTAATTAGTTATAATTTCATATTATTATAATTATTTAGTCACTTATATTTTTTAATTTTTGTAGATAATGTCGAGAGGAAACAACCCTAGGGTACCAAGTGCCGATGTGACACCACAACGAGGTTCACAACCTCGTGCAGAACCCGGATTCTCAACACCAATGGTTGAGCAATTCACAACTCCACCAATGGTTCACTCCTCACCAAGTCCAACCCCAAGTGCTCCTACGCCCCAATCCAGCACTCCCGTTACTTTAACGCCCCAATCCAACACTCATGATGCCTCCCTCTCAAATGAAAAGAAGCCTATTGGCTTCTCCATTCTCGGGAATAACCCGACGGGTGATAGGAATGACGTGCTGAACTTTAAAGCCCGGTGTTTGTCGCTGGTAAAAATGAACGTGGGAGTCGGTGGACCAGACAATTGGAACCTTGTTGATCAAGCTGTCAAAGATGACATATATGACCAACTTTGCAAGCATTTCTCATTTCCTGACCGTTCCAAGAATAAGGTTCTATCTCGGGTTGCTGAAGGATTGAGGACATATAGGAGAAACCTTCTGAAGAAACATTTCCCGAAAGAGGCAGCGAGCTCCGATATTTTGGCTTTGAAAGAGAAAGTGCATCCCAATGTTGAAATGCCGGTGGACCAGTGGAATAAGTTTTTGGAGAATGAGGCGAAGGAAAACAAGTTGGTCCAGAGGGAGAAAAACAAAAAAAATAGGGCACAAAAAACTGATATCCATAGGCTGGGATCCGAATCATATGAGGATTTGAAGAATGAATGGGAGAGTAGGATAAAAGATGGTCCAGATGCCGGTAAAAACCCAAATCGGTCCAACTTATTCCTTCATGCTCGACGGGACAAAGATAATAAATTCCCGCTGCACTTGGCTAAGACACTGGAATCAATATAGGCCATCAGCAGTCAATCAGATTCGAGCCCTACTGATGACTTTGACCTTGAAAATGATGCCCTAACTAAGACCTTTGGAAAGGACAAAAGGGGGAGGACGAGAGGTGTTGGCTCACATATGCCAAAAACAAAACATCAACACATTCCACCTCTTGTGGACGAGCTTTCTTCGGTCAAGAATTGTATCTCATCCCAAAAGGATCACCAGTTGAAGACCGATGGGGATGTCCATGAGATTAAAAATTCCCTGGGATTATTGACAAATCAAATTGGGAAACTTATGAATCTTATTGAAAGTTATAGGCCCCCAATGCCTCCTCAAGGTTTCACACATCCTTCCCCTCCAACATTCCCCTCTCAAATGCCTCATCCTCCAACATTACCCTCCCCTGCACCTCCGCCAATCACGGGGCTCGGATCATCGTCAACAACGCACGGTGACTATGGCGAAGAGTACTATATCAAGGACATGAGCAATTCGAGGTTTGTTGGCGTGTGCATACTCATCTCTAGGGTTCCTGGAACTCTAGTACATCACCGACCTTTGGAGAAGGGTGAGGCTAAAATAATGGTCGATGAAATATACAACGGCTGCGGAGATGTACCTCAGTACGTTAACAGCGGGGATGGGATGGAATTGAGGAATTATGCAAAATCTTTTATTACTTGGCCACTTTATCTGTTGGCCAAGATTTAATAATATTTTCTTTCATTTCAGTTGTAATAATTTTTTTTTTGTTTTAGTTGTAAGAATATTGTTTTTGCTTCAGTTGGAATGATATTTTTTTTGTTTCAGTTGTAAGAATATTGGTTTTGTTTCGTTTGGAATGATATTTTTTTTGTTTCAGTCGTAAGAATAATCTTTCAGTTTCATTTGTAATAATATTTTCTAACCTATTACCACAGGACTGAAATTTGAAGATTATTACATGGATTTCCCACAATATAAAGAGTGGATGGGAGAGACTAACCGGATATCAATTAATCATGTAAAGGGCGTTTATGAATTTGTTAAATATGCTTCCAAAAATCTTAAAAGTGAGAAGATTCTGTGTCCGTGCACTCATTGTATTAACGGAAAATATAAGTCATTGGAAGTTGTTGAGTTCCATTTACTAAAGTGGGGAATCTGTCAAGACTATATAATATGGACATACCATGGTGAAAAAGTTGTACCTTATGTTCCAGAAGAATTATCGGGAGACGACCGTGTAACGGAACCTCAAGGAGTAGAAGTGGTACATGATTCACCAACACATCGTCCATTGACCGACTTAATTGATGATGCTTACGGACTCCACAACCAACAAAACCACTAACCTATGGATACAAATAATGCGCATTATGACCAAGTAAATGAACAAATTGATGCTGAAATACTAGGAGGTTGGGAATACATACGGTTGAAAGCTGATGCGGCTAGACCGTTGTATAAAGATTGCGGTGAAGATCACTCGGTATTATATGCAATGATTGGTTTGCATAATTTGAAGAGTCAATTTGGTTTGTCTGGAAATAGCGTAACCGGAATTCTTAAGTGAGTTAAAGAAATTCTCCCAAAAGAGAACATGTTACCAGACAATTATCCTACCATGAAGAAGAGTTTGAAGGGTTTAGGTTTGAAATACAAATCTATTCATGGTTGCAAGTATGATTGCATATTGTACCGAAATGAGCACGAAGAGAAGGATGAATGTCCTGTATGCAGTGAGCCTAGATATATGGTTTGTGAGAATGGAAATGACAAACATGCAAAAAATCGCAAGTGCTCGCAAGTCCCACAAAAGGTTTTGAAGTATTTTCCACTTGGGCCACGGTTAAAACGTTTTTTTACTGTATCGTGGATAGCGGAGGCCATGACATGGCATGCTCGATGCGAGGTGGGTGGGAATTCTATGCGTCATCCGGTTGATTCAATCATCTGGAAAATTTCAAATGCACAACACCATGAATTTGCAAAGGTACCGCACAACGTTCGTCTTGCAATCTCAACCGATGGGTTTAACCTTTTCGGCAATTTAAGTACTAGTCAGAGTTATTTTTTTATTTGCCGTATTGGAAAGATCATCGTGTAAGGCATATAATTGATGTGATGCACACAGAGAAGAATGTTGCAGAACATTTGATAGGAACATGTCTGGGTGGATCTCATTCCAAAGATGGCGAGCGTGCCCGCCGAGATCTACAGGATATGAAAATAAAGAAGAGACTGTGGTTACAAAATGATCCAACGACAGGAAGAATTTCTATCCCCCCGAATGCTTTCACTTTGACTACTAATGAGAAGAAGATCCTCTTAGACACGTTGTTCAACTTGAAGACTCCAACCGGTTATTCTGGTAATTTACGTAGGGTAGTAAACTACCAAGCAAATGACTTGAAACAGTGCAAGTCTCACGACTGGCACGTAATCATCCAATTAATCCCGTTGTTATTTCGGCATTGCTTCTCTGAACACAAAGATCTCCGTCGGGAAATTATGCAAATCAGTTTGTGTTTGACCCTACTTTGTGCAAAAGTGGTAAACAGAAGACACATTAAAGCTGCGAAATCAATTTTAGCCGAGGCAGTTTGTGTGTTAGAGAAATATTTTCCTCCGTCATTCTTCGATATCAGTATCCACCTGCTTGTGCATTTATGCGATGAAGCTTTATTATGTGGTCCCGTGAGGTATCCTGGGATGTATACTTTTGAGCGCTTGATGAAAACCTTCAAAGATTATGTAAAGAATACACGGTATATTGGAGGGTCAATTGCTGAAGAATACGTAACTGTGGAATCATCACTATACGCTAGGGAACATATGCCAGAACAAGAGGTGAGGAGGTTTAATCCTCATGGAGAACGAGTGATAGAGGAACCTGACGAGTTTGAGGACGTATTATCGTTTGGGAACCCTAAAGAGGTGAAACTCACAAACCTACAATACGAGCAAGCAACTCGTCATGTCTTCGAATCGCAAGATGAAGTCCAAGACTTGAGAGAGTGAGTATCTACTGAATTCTTCTTGTTTGATTATATGTATTTTTTATTTTATTATCTAAACTCTATAATTTTTTGGTAGGAAGTACGAGAACGAAATTATCCAAAATTAAAAGAGAAATTGGACGACAACTGACTTTAGGGCATGGGTGTCAAAAGAGGTACTTTTCACATCTTATGTGTGCGGTTATTTATTCATGTGTGGTAAAACCATGCCCTAATACAAATTCATTAATAAATGCAGCTTCTAAAAAGAGGTGATGTCTCTTCCAGACTTGCACGCCTAGCAAAAGGTCCTAGTTTTCGTCCAAAAGAGTTTAAGAAATTCCGCACCAACGGTTTTGATTTCATTTCATATCCATATGAGGAAAAGCTTTTGATGCAAAACTGTGGAATATCAATTTCTGCCTTGACCACCTGTATCGCTAGCAAAAGTGATAAAAATACAAAGAATACGGTGCTAACCTATTATGGGATAATTCAACAAATCCTAGAACTTGATTACTTGGATTTCATAGAAACCGTATTCTATTGTGATTGGGTAAAGGTGGAGGATACAACGAATGCTTGCAAAGTTGATCCCGACTCCAAACTTATTATGGTAGATTTATCAAAGCTGAAGACTAAAGACCGCATAGTCGACGAGCCTTTTATTTGTGCCTTTCAGAATGTAAAGAAGGTATTCTACTCGAAGTGCATAAACGATGGCAATTGGTCTATTGTTGTGCATGCACCAAAGGGTATGACTACTGAAGTAGACGCATTAAAGGCTCCAAAAGAGTTCCAGTCAGCTCTTGATGACAACCCTAATTTGAAGGATCTTTTAGTTGATTTAGAGGAAGATTGAGTATCAAAATATTATTTTATCCTCATCAATCTTATTTGTATCCTATTATGATATTGACATTGTATTAGCACTTTACATTAATTTATGAATTTCATCTACTTTTAAATGTAATGTCCCGCTATTAAACATAACTGTTTGCAAAATATTTTTTGGTTCTACCATTTTTTTAATTGAACATAACTGTTTCCAAAAAATTCATTATTTTTTCACTGTCATAGGATACATTGATGTTGGGGTCGAACTACTATCAAACATAATCTGAAATTGCATCGTTGCTGGCATAGAGAAGGTTTTGATTGGCGTTGGGTGTAACAAAATATCCAGGTAATGGATAAACCTATGATGAACTTTATTTTAAGGTTAAATATGCATTGATTCAATTTTTTAATTATTTTAAGGTTAAATATGCCATCGAATGGTGAAAACGTAAAATAGCCACAAAACAGTCCCATAAGAGTCACGAACACCTCGCACGAGACCAATGTAAATCGCAGGAACTGACCGTGTAGTCACGGTTTTCCCGGTTTGAGTGTATGACGTAAATTTGAAAAAAAATAAACTTAAGCATAAATACATGCCATCGAAGGGTGAAAACATAAAACAGGCTTAAAACGGTCCCGTAAGAGTCATGAACCCCTCGCACGGGACTAATGTGACTCGTAGGAACCGACCGCGTAGTCACGGGGCTCCCGGTTTGAGTGTATGACGTAAATTTGTAAAAAGTTAGACTTAAGCATAAAAACATGCCATCGAAGGGTGAAAATGTAAAATAGCCATAAAACGGTCCGGTAAGAGTCACGAACACTTAGCACGGGACTAATGTAACTCATAGAAACCGACCGCGTAGTCACGGGGCTCCCGGTTAGAGTGTACGACATAAATCTGCAAAAAAAATAGACTTGAGCATAAAAACATGCCATCGAAGGGTGAAAACGTACAACAAGCACAAAACGGTCCCGTAAGAGTCACGAACACCTCCCACGGGACCAATGTGACTCGTAGGAACGACCGCGTAGTCATGGCGCTCCCGATTGGAGTGTACGACATTAATTTGCAAAAAATTAGACTAAAGCAAAAAAGCATGCCTTAGAAGGCTGAAAACGTAAAAAAGCCAAAAAACGGTACCGTAAGAGTCACAAACACCTCGCACGGGACCAATGTTAATAGTAGGAACCAAACGTGTAGTCACAAGGATCCCGGTTTGAGTATACGACATAAATTTGCAGAAAGTTAGACTTTAGAATAAAAAAGATGCCATCGAAGGGTGAAAACGTAAAACACCCACAAAACGGTCCCGCAAGAGTCACGAACATCTCGCACGGGACCAATGTAAGTCGTAGGAACCGACCGTGTAGTCACGGCGCTCCCGGCTTGTGTGTGTGCGTGTGTGCATGTTTGTGTGCGCGCGTGTGAGTGGGAAAGAGGGGAGGGGATGGGCAGGGGGCGCATGTGTGCATGTTTGTGTGTGTGCGCGTGTGCGAGTGGGGAAGGGGGGAGGGGACGGGCAGGGGGTGCGCGTGTGTGTGTGTGTGCATGTGTGTGTGTGTGTTTGTGTGTGTGTGTGTGTGTGTGTGAGTGGGGAAGGGGGAGGGGACGGGGCATGTATGCATATATGTAGTGAGAGTGTGTGCATATATGCATATATGTATATATGTAGTGAGAGTGTGCGTGTGTGCATGCGTGTGTTTGTGTGCGCGTGTGAGTGTGTGCATATTGGTGATAAAATCCAAAATAAAATAGAGAGTATACCTGATCTAGGGTGAATCCAAGAGTGGGATCTACAAAACAAACCTCCTGACACTCATATTCGGTCATCTGATCCGTTACGGTTGCCTCTGGTTCCAGTATCACGTAGGACTTTAAATAATTGTCACCTGAAAGAGAAATAACATATCTGCATATATAATTATTAATATGAAACTAATATATATGCAGGGGGCGTAGTAACGGGGCAGGGGGCGGGGTGAGGCAGTGCTGCATATATATGCAGTGCATATATATGCAACTGCTGCATATATATGCAACTGCATATATATGAAGTGCATATATATGCAATGAATATATATGCAACTGCATATATATGCAGTGGGGGGAAGGCGGGATTGGCGCATCTACAAGTTGAGAGTGTGCTCGGGCAAGTGGGCTAACCAGAACTACTAGTAATGGGATTTGCCTGCAATACGAGTAAGGGGAATGGAACTCTTGTTTGAGAACTTTAGCTACGGACTTAGGTTAGCTAGCTCAGCTTCTCCTATGGCTATTTGGATTAAGGAAGTAAGGTAATGCGCAGACAAAGAAGGCCTAATACAATAATGGTGACTCGAATCAGGCGCAGTAGCCGTTCGTGCATATATATGCAACTACTGCATTTATATGCAGTGCATATATATGCAACTGCTGCATATATATGCAACATATGCATATATATGCAGATGCCGCTTACAATCAACTTTTGATGAAGGTTTGCCTGCGTATAGAACGCAAGTTCGCGTGCCAGGTCATAATTCACGTCCACCTTTTTGCTCTTGGTCAATGTTAATAGATAGGTTGTGTATCCAATCCACGTTTTCAGTAGACCAACCTTGTTGTATAGATCTAATAAATATTTATAATGTGCCTACCTCTATTCAAACTGTCCGAAATTTCACCCTTGTTGTGACAAAGAAATCCACATTGACCGGGGGCTTTATCCTCCACATTTGCCTCCATGGGTACATAATATCCCTCCTACCAATAAGCACCGGGGGTATGCTTATTTAAAGTAAAGAAAAGTAATTATTTGTCAATGAATCGAAATACCTGGAAAATAAAACCAAACAATCATGTCAAGTTTGCAATGGGTTTGAAATCCTAAATGTTTTCGAGACTATCCAATATCCTAACCATCTACAATAATTAAGGCTCTAAATCAATCAATCGTCCATAACCGCGTGTGAAAACTCGAAAACTCTAAACAACCCCAAACGGCCCCGTGGGTGGCACTAAAACCTCCCACGGGACCAACGTAACTCGTAGGAACTGACCTCGTAGCCGTGGGTCTCCCGGTTTGAGAGTAATACGATAATTTGCATATTTCAAGACTTAGGTTTAAAAACATGACGTTAGAGGGTGAAAACTCGAAACAGCCCCCGAACGGCCCCGTGGGTGGCACCAACACCACCCACGGGACCAACGTAACTCGTAGGAACTGACCCCGCAGCCGCGGGTCTCCCGGTTTGAGAGTACGACGGTAATTTTCTTATTTCTAGACTTAGGCTTAAAAACACGACGTTAGAGGGTGAAAACTCGAAACAGCCCCCGAACGGCCCCGTGGGTGGCACCAACACCTCCCACGGGACCAACGTAACTCGTAGGAACTGACCTCGCAGCCGCGGGTCTCCCGGTTTGAGAATACGACCATAATTTTTGTATTTCTACACTTAAGCAAAACATGGCGTTAGAGGGTGAAAAATCGAAACAGCCCCCAAACGGCCCCGTAGGTGGCACCAACACCTCCCACGGGACCAACGTAACTCGTAGGAACTGACCCCGCAGCCGCGGGTCTCCCGATTTGAGAGTAATACGGTAATTTGCATATTTAAAGACATAGGCTTAAAAACATGACGTTAGAGGGTGAAAACTCGAAACAGCCCCCGAACGGCCCCGTGGGTGGCACCAACACCTCCCACGGGACCAACGTAACTCGTAGGAACTGACCCCGCAGCTGCGGGTCTCCCGGTTTGAGAGTACGATGGTAATTTACTTATTTCTAGACTTAGGCTTAAAAACATGACGTTAGAGGGTGAAAACTAGAAACAGCCCCCGAACGGCTCCGTGGGTGGCACCAACACCTCCCATGGGACCAGTGTAACTCGTAGGAACTGACCCCGTAGCCGCGGGTCTCCCGGTTTGAGAGTACGAGGGTAATTTACGTATTTCTACACTTAAGCAAAACATGGTGTTAGAGGGTGAAAACACGAAACAGACCCCAAACGGCCCCGTGGGTGGCACCAACACCTCCCACGGGACCAACGTAACTCGTAGGAACTGACCTCACAGTCGCGGGTCTCCCGGTTTGAGAGTAATACGGTAATTTGCATATTTAAAGACTTAAGCTTAAAAACATGACGTTAGAGGATGAAAATTCGAAACAGCCCCCGAAAGGCCCCGTGGGTGGCACCAACACCTCTCACGGGACCAACGTAACTCATAGGAACTGACCCCGCAGCCGCGGGAATCCCCATTTGAGAGTAATACGGTAATTTATATATTTCAAGACTTAGGCTTAAAAACATGACGTTAAAGGGTGAAAACTTGAAACAGCCCCCGATTGGCCCCGTGGGTGGCACCAACACCTCTCACGGGACCAACGTAACTCGTAGGAACTGACCTCGCAGCCACGGGTCTCCCGGTTTGAGAATACGACCGTAATTTTTGTATTTCTACACTTAAGCAAAACATGGCGTTAGAGGGTGAAAACTCGAAACAGCCCCCAAACGGACCCGTGGGTGGCACCAACACATCCCACGGGACAAACGTAACTCGTAGGAACTGACCTCGCGGTCGCGGGTCTCCCGGTTTGAGAGTAATACGGTAATTTAAATATTTAAAGACTTAGGCTTAAAAACATGACGTTAGAGGGTGAAAACTCGAAACAGCCCCCGAACGGCCCCGTGGGTGGCACCAACACCTCCCACGGGACCAACGTAACTCTTAGGAACTGACCTCGCAGCCGCGGGAATCCACGTTTGAGAGTAATACGGTAATTTATATATTTCAAGACTTAGGCTTAAAAACATGACGTTAAAGGGTGAAAACTCGAAACAGCCCCCGAACGGCCCCGTGGGTGGCACCAACACCTCCCACGGGACCAACGTAACTCGTAGGAACTAACCCCGCAGCTGCGGGTCTCCCGGTTTGAGAATACGATCATAATTTGCCTATTTCTACACTTAAGAAAAACATGGCGTTAAAGGGTGAAAACTCGAAACAGCCCCCGAACGGCCCCGTGGGTGGCACCAACACCTCCCACAGGACCAACGTAACACATAGGAACTGACCCCGCAGCCGCGGTTCTCCCGGTTTGAGAATACGACCGTAATTTTCGTATTTCTACACTTAAGCAAAACATGGCGTTAGAGGGTGAAAACTCGAAACAGCCCCCAAACGGCCCGGTGGGTGGCACCAACACCTCCCACGGGACCAACGTAACTCAGAGGAACTGACCTCGCAGCCGCGGGTCTCCCGGTTTGAGAGTAATACGGTAATTTAAATATTTAAAGACTTAGGCTTAAAAACATGACGTTAGAGGGTGAAAACTCGAAACAGCCCCCGAACGGCCCCGTGGGTGGCACCAACACCTCCCACGGGACCAACGTAACTCGTAGGAACTGACCTCGCAGCCGCGGGAATCCCGGTTTGAGAGTAATACGGTAATATGTATATTTCAAGACTTAGGCTTAAAAACATGACGTTAAAGGGTGAAAACTCGAAACAGCCCCCGAACGGCCCCGTGGGTGGCACCAACACGTCCCATGGAACCAACGTAACTCGTAGGAACTGACCCCGTAGCCGCGGGTCTCCCGGTTTGATAATACGACCGTAATTTGCGTATTTCCACACCTAAGCAAAACATGGCGTTAAAGGGTGAAAACTCGAAACAGCCCCCGAACGACCCCGTGGGTGGCACCAACACCTCCCACGGGACCAACGTAACTCGTAGGAACTGATCCCGCAGCCGCGGGTCTCCCGGTTTGAGAATACGACTGTAATTTTCGTATTTCTACACTTAAGCAAAACATGGCGTTAAAGGGTGAAAACTCGAAACAGCCCCCGAACGGCCCCGTGGGTGGAACCAACACCTCCCACGGGACCAACATAACTCGTAGGAACTGACCCCGCAGCCGCGGGAATCCCGATTTGAGAGTAATATGGTAATTTATAAATTTCAAGACTTAGGCTTAGAATCATGACGTTAAAGGGTGAAAACTCGAAACAGCCCCCGAACGGCCACGTGGGTGGCTCCAACACCTCCCACGGGACCAACGTAACTCGTAGGAACTGACCCCACAGCCGCGGGACTCCCGGTTTGAGAGTACGATGGTAATTTGCTTATTTCTAGACTTAGGCTTAAAAACGTGACGTTAGAGGGTGAAAACTCGAAACCACCCCCGAACGGCCCCGTGGGTGGCACCAACACCTCCCACGGGACCAACGTAACTCGTAGGAACTAACCTCGCAGTCGCGGGTCTCCCGGTTTGAGAATATGACTGTTATTTGCATATTTCTACACTTAAGCAAAACATGGCGTTAAAGGGTGAAAACTCGAAACCGGCCCCGAACGGCCCCGTGGGTGGCACCAACACCTCCCATGGGACCAACATAACTCGTAGGAACTGACCCCGCAGCCGCGGGAATACCGGTTTGAGAGTAATACGATAATTTGTATATTTCAAGACTTAGGCTTAAAAACATGACATTAAAGGGTGAAAACTCGAAACAGCCCCCGGACGGCCCCGTGGGTGGCACCAACACCTCCCACGGGACAAAGGTAACTCGTAGGAACTGACCCCGTAGCCGCGGGTCTCCCGGTTTGAGAGTACGAGGGTAATTTGCGTATTTCTACACTTAAGCAAAATATGACGTTAGAGGGTGAAAACTCGAAACAGCCCCCAAACGGCCCCCGTGGGTGGCACTAACACCTCCCACGGGACCAACGTAACTCGTAGGAACTGACCTCGCAGCCGCGGGTCTCCCGGTATGAGAATACGATCGTAATTTTCGTATTTTTACACTTAAGCAAAACATGGCGTTAGAGGGTCAAAACTCGAAACAGCCCCCAAACGGCCCCGTGGGTGGCACCAACACCTCCCACGGGACCAGCGTAACTTGTAGGAACTGACCTCGCAGCCGTGGGTCTCCCGGTTTGAGAGTAATACGGTAATTTGCATAACTCAGGCTTAAAAACATGACGTTAGAGGGTGAAAACTCGAAACAACCCCCGAACGGCCCCGTGGGTGGCACCAACACCTCCCATGGGACCAACGTAACTCGTAGGAACTGACCTCGCAGCCGCGGGAATCCCGGTTTGAGAGTAATATGGTAATTTGTATATTTCAAGACTTAGGCTTAAAAACATGACGTTAAAGGGTGAAAACTCGAAACAGCCCCCGAACGGCCCCGTGGGTGGCACCAACACGTCCCATGGGACCAACGTAACTCGTAGGAACTGACCCCGTAGCCGCGGGTCTCCCGGTTTGAGAATACGACCGTAATTTGCGTATTTCTACACCTAAGCGAAACATGGCGTTAAAGGGTGAAAACTCGAAACAGCCCCCGAACGACCCCGTGGGTGGCACCAACACCTCCCACGGGACCAACGTAACTCGTAGGAACTTACCCCGCATCCGCGGGTCTCCCGGTTTGAGAATACGACTGTAATTTGCGTATTTATACACTTAAGCAAAACATGGCGTTAAAGGGTGAAAACTCGAAACAGCCCCCGAACGGCCCCGTGGGTGGCACCAACACCTCCCACGGGACCAACGTAACTCGTAGGAACTGACCCCGCAGCCGCGGGAATCCCGGTTTGAGAGTAATACAATAATTTATATATTTCAAGACTTAGGCTTAAAATCATGATGTTAAAGGGTGAAATTCGAAACAGCCCCCGAACGGCCTCGTGGGTGGCACCAACACCTCCCACGGGACCAACGTAACTCGTAGGAACTGACCCCGCAGCCGCGGGTCTCCCGGTTTGAGAGTACGACGGTAATTTGCTTATTTCTAGACTTAGGCTTAAAAACATGACGTTAGAGGGTGAAAACTCGAAACAGCCCCCGAACGGCCCCGTGGGTGGCACCAACACCTCCCACGGGACCAACGTAACTCGTTGGAACTGACCTCGCAGCCGTGGGTCTCCCGTTTTGAGAATACGACCATAATTTTTGTATTTCTACACTTAAGCAAAACATGGCGTTAGAGGGTGAAAAATCGAAACAGCCCCCAACGGCCCCGTGGGTGGCACCAACACCTCCCACGGGACCAACGTAACTCGTAGGAACTGACCTCGCAGCCGCGGGTCTCCCGGTTTGAGAGTAATACGGTAATTTTCATATTTAAAGACATAGGCTTAAAAAAATGACGTTAGGGGATGAAAACTCGAAACAGCCCCCGAACGGCCCCGTGGGTGGCACCAACACCTCCCACGGGACCAACGTAACTCGTAGGAACTGACCCCGCAGCCGCGGGTCTCCCTATTTGACAGTACGACGGTAATTTACTTATTTCTAGACTTAGGCTTAAAAACATGACGTTAGAGGGTGAAAACTCGAAACTGCCCCCGAACGGCTCCGTGGGTGGCACCAACACCTCCCACGAGACCAATGTAACTCGTAGGAACTGACCCCGTTGCCGCGGGTCTCCCGGTTTGAGAGTATGAGGGTAATTTGCGTATTTCTACACTTAAGAAAAACATGGTGTTAGAGGGTGAAAACTCGAAACAGCCCCCAAACGGCCCCGTGGGTGGCACCAACACCTCCCACGGGACCAACGTAGCTCGTAGGAACTTACCTCGCAACCGCGGTTCTCCCGGTTTGAGAGTAATACGGTAATTTGCATATTTACAGACTTAGGCTTAAAAACATGACGTTAGAGGGTGAAAACTCGAAACAGCCCCCGAACGGCCCCGTGGGTGGTACCAACACCTCCCACGGGACCAACGTAACTCGTAGGAACTGACCTCCCAGTCGCGGGTCTCCCGGTTTGAGAATACGACCGTAATTTGCGTATTTCTACACTTAAGCAAAACATGGCGTTAAAGGGTGAAAACTCGAAACAGCCCCCGAACGGCTCTGTGGGTGGAACCAACACCTCCCACGGGACCAACATAACTCGTAGGAACTGACCCCGCAGCCGCGGGAATCTCGGTTTGAGAGTAATACGGTAATTTGTATATTTCAAGACTTAGGCTTAAAGACATGACGTTAAAGGGTGAAAACTCGAAACAGCCCCCGAACGGCCCCGTGGGTGGCACCAACACCTTCCACGGGACCAACAATACTCGTAGGAACTGACCCTGTAGCCGCGGGTCTCCCGGTTTGAGAGTATGAGGGTAATTTGCGTATTTCTACACTTAAGCAAAACATGACGTTAGAGGGTGAAAACTCGAAACAGCCCCCAAACGGTCCCGTGGGTGGCACTAACACCTCCCACGGGACCAACGTAACGCTTAGGAACTGACCTCGCAGCCGCGGGTCTCCCGGTTTGAGAGTAATACGGTAATTTGCAGATTTAAAGACTTAGGCTTAAAAACATGACGTTAGAGGGTGAAAACTCGAAACAGCCCCCAAACGGCCCCGTGGGTGGCACCAACACCTCCCACGGGACCAACGTAACTCGTAGGAACTGACCTCACAGTCGCGGGTCTCCCGGTTTGAGAGTAATACGGTAATTTGCATATTTAAAGACTTAAGCTTAAAAACATGACGTTAGAGGATGAAAATTCGAAACAGCCCCCGAAAGGCCCCGTGGGTGGCACTAACACCTCTCACGGGACCAACGTAACTCATAGGAACTGACCCCGCAGCCGCGGGAATCCCCATTTGAGAGTAATACGGTAATTTATATATTTCAAGACTTAGGCTTAAAAACATGACGTTAAAGGGTGAAAACTTGAAACAGCCCCCGATTGGCCCCGTGGGTGGCACCAACACCTCTCACGGGACCAACGTAACTCGTAGGAACTGACCTCGCAGCCACGGGTCTCCCGGTTTGAGAATACGACCGTAATTTTTGTATTTCTACACTTAAGCAAAACATGGCGTTAGAGGGTGAAAACTCGAAACAGCCCCCAAACGGACCCGTGGGTGGCACCAACACATCCCATGGGACAAACGTAACTCGTAGGAACTGACCTCGCGGTCGCGGGTCTCCCGGTTTGAGAGTAATACGGTAATTTAAATATTTAAAGACTTAGGCTTAAAAACATGACGTTAGAGGGTGAAAACTCGAAACAGCCCCCGAACGGCCCCGTGGGTGGCACCACCACCTCCCACGGGACCAACGTAACTCTTAGGAACTGACCTCGCAGCCGCGGGAATCCACGTTTGAGAGTAATACGGTAATTTATATATTTCAAGACTTAGGCTTAAAAACATGACGTTAAAGGGTGAAAACTCGAAACAGCCCCCGAACGGCCCCGTGGGTGGCACCAACACCTCCCACGGGACCAACGTAACTCGTAGGAACTAACCCCGCAGCTGCGGGTCTCCCGGTTTGAGAATACGATCATAATTTGCCTATTTCTACACTTAAGAAAAACATGGCGTTAAAGGGTGAAAACTCGAAACAGCCCCCGAACGGCCCCGTGGGTGGCACCAACACCTCCCACAGGACCAACGTAACACATAGGAACTGACCCCGCAGCCGCGGTTCTCCCGGTTTGAGAATACGACCGTAATTTTCGTATTTCTACACTTAAGCAAAACATGGCGTTAGAGGGTGAAAACTCGAAACAGCCCCCAAACGGCCCGGTGGGTGGCACCAACACCTCCCACGGGACCAACGTAACTCAGAGGAACTGACCTCGCAGCCGCGGGTCTCCCGGTTTGAGAGTAATACGGTAATTTAAATATTTAAAGACTTAGGCTTAAAAACATGACGTTAGAGGGTGAAAACTCGAAACAGCCCCCGAACGGCCCCGTGGGTGGCACCAACACCTCCCACGGGACCAACGTAACTCGTAGGAACTGACCTCGCAGCCGCGGGAATCCCGGTTTGAGAGTAATACGGTAATATGTATATTTCAAGACTTAGGCTTAAAAACATGACGTTAAAGGGTGAAAACTCGAAACAGCCCCCGAACGGCCCCGTGGGTGGCACCAACACGTCCCATGGAACCAACGTAACTCGTAGGAACTGACCCCGTAGCCGCGGGTCTCCCGGTTTGATAATACGACCGTAATTTGCGTATTTCCACACCTAAGCAAAACATGGCGTTAAAGGGTGAAAACTCGAAACAGCCCCCGAACGACCCCGTGGGTGGCACCAACACCTCCCACGGGACCAACGTAACTCGTAGGAACTGATCCCGCAGCCGCGGGTCTCCCGGTTTGAGAATACGACTGTAATTTTCGTATTTCTACACTTAAGCAAAACATGGCGTTAAAGGGTGAAAACTCGAAACAGCCCCCGAACGGCCCCGTGGGTGGAACCAACACCTCCCACGGGACCAACATAACTCGTAGGAACTGACCCCGCAGCCGCGGGAATCCCGATTTGAGAGTAATATGGTAATTTATAAATTTCAAGACTTAGGCTTAGAATCATGACGTTAAAGGGTGAAAACTCGAAACAGCCCCCGAACGGCCACGTGGGTGGCTCCAACACCTCCCACGGGACCAACGTAACTCGTAGGAACTGACCCCACAGCCGCGGGACTCCCGGTTTGAGAGTACGATGGTAATTTGCTTATTTCTAGACTTAGGCTTAAAAACGTGACGTTAGAGGGTGAAAACTCGAAACCACCCCCGAACGGCCCCGTGGGTGGCACCAACACCTCCCACGGGACCAACGTAACTCGTAGGAACTAACCTCGCAGTCGCGGGTCTCCCGGTTTGAGAATATGACTGTTATTTGCATATTTCTACACTTAAGCAAAACATGGCGTTAAAGGGTGAAAACTCGAAACCGGCCCCGAACGGCCCCGTGGGTGGCACCAACACCTCCCATGGGACCAACATAACTCGTAGGAACTGACCCCGCAGCCGCGGGAATACCGGTTTGAGAGTAATACGATAATTTGTATATTTCAAGACTTAGGCTTAAAAACATGACATTAAAGGGTGAAAACTCGAAACAGCCCCCGGACGGCCCCGTGGGTGGCACCAACACCTCCCACGGGACAAAGGTAACTCGTAGGAACTGACCCCGTAGCCGCGGGTCTCCCGGTTTGAGAGTACGAGGTTAATTTGCGTATTTCTACACTTAAGCAAAATATGACGTTAGAGGGTGAAAACTCGAAACAGCCCCCAAACGGCCCCCGTGGGTGGCACTAACACCTCCCACGGGACCAACGTAACTCGTAGGAACTGACCTCGCAGCCGCGGGTCTCCCGGTATGAGAATACGATCGTAATTTTCGTATTTTTACACTTAAGCAAAACATGGCGTTAGAGGGTCAAAACTCGAAACAGCCCCCAAACGGCCCCGTGGGTGGCACCAACACCTCCCACGGGACCAGCGTAACTTGTAGGAACTGACCTCGCAGCCGTGGGTCTCCCGGTTTGAGAGTAATACGGTAATTTGCATAACTCAGGCACATGACGTTAGAGGGTGAAAACTCGAAACAACCCCCGAACGGCCCCGTGGGTGGCACCAACACCTCCCATGGGACCAACGTAACTCGTAGGAACTGACCTCGCAGCCGCGGGAATCCCGGTTTGAGAGTAATATGGTAATTTGTATATTTCAAGACTTAGGCTTAAAAACATGACGTTAAAGGGTGAAAACTCGAAACAGCCCCCGAACGGCCCCGTGGGTGGCACCAACACGTCCCATGGGACCAACGTAACTCGTAGGAACTGACCCCGTAGCCGCGGGTCTCCCGGTTTGAGAATACGACCGTAATTTGCGTATTTCTACACCTAAGCGAAACATGGCGTTAAAGGGTGAAAACTCGAAACAGCCCCCGAACGACCCCGTGGGTGGCACCAACACCTCCCACGGGACCAACGTAACTCGTAGGAACTTACCCCGCATCCGCGGGTCTCCCGGTTTGAGAATACGACTGTAATTTGCGTATTTCTACACTTAAGCAAAACATGGCGTTAAAGGGTGAAAACTCGAAACAGCCCCCGAACGGCCCCGTGGGTGGCACCAACACCTCCCACGGGACCAACGTAACTCGTAGGAACTGACCCCGCAGCCGCGGGAATCCCGGTTTGAGAGTAATACAATAATTTATATATTTCAAGACTTAGGCTTAAAATCATGATGTTAAAGGGTGAAATTCGAAACAGCCCCCGAACGGCCTCGTGGGTGGCACCAACACCTCCCACGGGACCAACGTAACTCGTAGGAACTGACCCCGCAGCCGCGGGTCTCCCGGTTTGAGAGTACGACGGTAATTTGCTTATTTCTAGACTTAGGCTTAAAAACATGACGTTAGAGGGTGAAAACTCGAAACAGCCCCCGAACGGCCCCGTGGGTGGCACCAACACCTCCCACGGGACCAACGTAACTCGTTGGAACTGACCTCGCAGCCGTGGGTCTCCCATTTTGAGAATACGACCATAATTTTTGTATTTCTACACTTAAGCAAAACATGGCGTTAGAGGGTGAAAAATCGAAACAGCCCCCAACGGCCCCGTGGGTGGCACCAACACCTCCCACGGGACCAACGTAACTCGTAGGAACTGACCTCGCAGCCGCGGGTCTCCCGGTTTGAGAGTAATACGGTAATTTTCATATTTAAAGACATAGGCTTAAAAAAATGACGTTAGGGGATGAAAACTCGAAACAGCCCCCGAACGGCCCCGTGGGTGGCACCAACACCTCCCACGGGACCAACGTAACTCGTAGGAACTGACCCCGCAGCCGCGGGTCTCCCTATTTGACAGTACGACGGTAATTTACTTATTTCTAGACTTAGGCTTAAAAACATGACGTTAGAGGGTGAAAACTCGAAACTGCCCCCGAACGGCTCCGTGGGTGGCACCAACACCTCCCACGAGACCAATGTAACTCGTAGGAACTGACCCCGTTGCCGCGGGTCTCCCGGTTTGAGAGTATGAGGGTAATTTGCGTATTTCTACACTTAAGAAAAACATGGTGTTAGAGGGTGAAAACTCGAAACAGCCCCCAAACGGCCCCGTGGGTGGCACCAACACCTCCCACGGGACCAACGTAGCTCGTAGGAACTTACCTCGCAGCCGCAGTTCTCCCGGTTTGAGAGTAATACGGTAATTTGCATATTTACAGACTTAGGCTTAAAAACATGACGTTAGAGGATGAAAACTCGAAACAGCCCCCGAACGGCCCCGTGGGTGGCACCAACACCTCCTACGGGACAAACGTAACTCGTAGGAACTGACCCCGCAGCCGCGGGAATCCCCATTTGAGAGTAATACGGCAATTTATATATTTCAAGACTTAGGCTTAAAAACATGACGTTAAAGGGTGAAAACTCGAAACAGCCCCCGATTGGCCCCGTGGGTGGCACCAACACCTCTCACAGGACCAACGTAACTCGTAGGAACTGACCTCGCAGCCACGGGTCTCCCGGTTTGAGAATATGACCGTAATTTTCGTATTTCTACACTTAAGCAAAACATGGCGTTAGAGGGTGAAAACTCGAAATAGCCCCCAAACGGACCCGTGGGTGGCACCAACACCTCCCACGGGACAAACGTAACTCGTAGGAACTGACCTCGCGGTCGCGGGTCTCCCGGTTTGAGAGTAATACGGTAATTTACATATTTAAAGACTTAGGGTTAAAAACATGACGATAGAGGGTGAAAACTCGAAACAACCCCCGAACGGCCCCGTGGGTGGCACCAACACCTCCCACGGGACCAAAGTAACTCGTAGGAACTGACATCGCAGCCGCGGGAATCCCCGTTTGAGAGTAATACGGTAATTTATATATTTCAAGACTTAGGCTTAAAAACCTGACGTTAAAGGGTGAAAAATCGAAACAGCCCCCGAACGGCCCCGTGGGTGGCACCAACACCTCCCACGGGACCAACGTAACTCGTAGGTACTGACCCCGCAGCCGCGGGTCTCCCGGTTTGAGAATACGATCATAATTTGCCTATTTCTACACTTAAGCAAAACATGGCGTTAAAGGGTGAAAACTCGAAACATCCCCCAAACGGCCCCGTGGGTGGCACCAACACCTCCCACGGGACCAACGTAACTCGTAGGAACTGACCCCGCAGCCGTGGGTCTCCCGGTTTGAGACTACGACCATCATTTGCATATTTCTACACTTAAGCAAAACATGACGTTAAAGGGTGAAAACTCAAAACAGCCCTCAAACGGCCCCGTGCGTGGCACCAACACCTCCCACGGGACCAACGTAACTCGTAGGAACTGACCTCGTAGCCCCGGGTCTCCCGGTTTGAGAGTAATACGGTACTTGGCATATTTAAAGACTTAGGCTTAAAAACATGACGTTAGAGGGTGAAAACTTGAAACAGCCCCCGCACGGCCCCATGGGTGGCAACAACACCTCCCATGGGACCAACGTAACTCGTAGGAACTGACCCCGCAGCCGCGGGTCTCCCGGTTTGAGAGTACGACGGTAATTTGCTTATTTCTAGACTTAGGCTTAAAAACATGACGTTAGAGGGTGAAAACTCGAAACAGACCCCGAACGGCCCCGTGGGTGGCACCAACACCTCCCACGGGACCAACGTAACTTGTAGGAACTGACCTCGCAGCCGCGGGTCTCCCGGTTTGAGAATACGACCGTAATTTTTGTATTTCTACACTTAAGAAAAACATGGCATTAGAGGGTGAAAACTCGAAGCACCCCCCAAACGGCCCCGTGGGTGGCACCAACACCTCCCAGGGACCAACATAACTCGTAGGAACTGACCTCGCAGCCGCGGGTCTCCCGGTTTGAGAGTAATACGGTAAATTTAATATTTAAAGACTTAGGCTTAAAAACATGACGTTAGAGTATGAAAACTCGAAACAGCCCCCGAACGGCCCTGTGGGTGGCACCAACACCTCCCATGGGACCAACGTAACTCATAGGAACTCACCCCGCGGCCGCGGGTCTCCCGGTTTGAGAGTACGACGGTAATTTGCTTATTTCTAGACTTAGGCTTAAAAACATGACGTTAGAGGGTAAAAACTTGAAACAGCCCCCGAACGGTCCCGTGGGTGGCACCAACACCTCTCACGGGACCAACGTAACTCGTAGGAACTGACCTCGCAGCCGCGGGTCTCCCGGTTTGAGAATACGACCGTAATTTTCGTATTTCTATACTTAAGCAAAACATGGCTTTAGAGGGTGAAAAATCGAAACAACTTCCAAACGGCCCCGTGGGTGGCACCAACACCTCCCACGGGACCAACGTAACTCGTAGGAACTGACCTCGCAGCCGCGGGTCTCCCGGTTTGAGAGTAATACGGTAATTTGCATATTTAAAGACATAGGCTTAAAAACATGACGTTAGAGGATGAAAACTCGAAACATCCCCCGTACGGCCCCGTGGGTGGCACCAACACCTCCCACGGGACCAACGTAACTCGTAGGAACTGACCCCGCAGCCGCGGGTCTCCCGATTTGAGAGTACGACGGTAATTTACTTATTTCTAGACTTAGGCTTAAAAACATGACGTTAGAGGGTGAAAACTCGAAACTGCCCCCGAACGGTCCCGTGGGTGGCACCAACACCTCCCACGAGACCAACGTAACTCGTAGGAACTGACCTCGCAGCCGCGGGTCTCCCAGTTTGAGAATACGACCGTAATTTTTGTATTTCTACACTTAAGCAAAACATGGCGTTAGAGGATGAAAACTCGAAACAGCCCCCAAACGGCCCCGTGGGTGGCACCAACACCTCCCACGGGACCAACGTAACTCGTAGGAACTGACCTCGCAGCCGCGGGTCTCCCGGTTTGAGAGTAATACGGTAATTTGCATATTTAAAGACTTAGGCTTGAAAACATGACGTTAGAGGATGAAAACTCGAAACAGCCCCCGAACGGCCCCGTGGGTGGCACAAACACCTCCTACGGGACCAACGTAACTCGTAGGAACTGACCCCGCAGCCGCGGGAATCCCCATTTAAGAGTAATACGGCAATTTATATATTTCAAGACTTAGGCTTAAAAACATGACGTTAAAGGGTGAAAACTCGAAACAGCCCCCGATTGGCCCCGTGGGTGGCACCAACACCTCTCACAGGACCAACGTAACTCGTAGGAACTGACCTCGCAGCCACGGGTCTCCCGGTTTGAGAATATGACCATAATTTTCGTATTTCTACACTTAAGCAAAACATGGCGTTAGAGGGTGAAAACTCGAAATAGCCCCCAAACGGACCCGTGGGTGGCACCAACACCTCCCACGGGACAAACGTAACTCGTAGGAACTGACCTCGCGGTCGCGGGTCTCCCGGTTTGAGAGTAATACGATAATTTACATATTTAAAGACTTAGGCTTAAAAACATGACGTTAGAGGGTGAAAACTCGAAACAACCCCCGAACGGCCCCGTGGGTGGCACCAACACCTCCCACGGGACCAAAGTAACTCGTAGGAACTGACCTCGCAGCCGTGGGAATCCCCGTTTGAGAGTAATACGATAATTTATATATTTCAAGACTTAGGCTTAAAAACATGATGTTAAAGGGTGAAAAATCGAAACAGCCCCCGAACGGCCCCGTGGGTGGCACCAACACCTCCCACGGGACCAACGTAACTCGTAGGAACTGACCCCGCAGCCGCGGGTCTCCCGATTTGAGAATACGATCATAATTTGCCTATTTCTACACTTAAGCAAAACATGGCGTTAAAGGGTGAAAACTCGAAACATCCCCCGAACGGCCCCGTGGGTAGCACCAACACGTCCCACGGGACCAACGTAACTCGTAGGAACTGACCCCACAGCCGTGGGTCTCCCGGTTTGAGACTACGACCGTAATTTGCATATTTCTACACTTAAGCAAAACATGACGTTAAAGGGTGAAAACTCGAAACAGCCCTCAAACGGCCCCGTGGGTGGCACCAACACCTCCCACGGGACCAACATAACTCGTAGGAACTGACCTCGCAGCCCCGGGTCTCCCGGCTTGAGAGTAATACGGTACTTGGCATATTTAAAGACTTAGGCTTAAAAACATGACGTTAGAGGGTGAAAACTCGTAACATCCCCCGCACGGCCCCGTAGGTGGCATCAACACCTCCCACGGGACCAACGTAACTCGTAGGAACTGACCCCGCAGCCGCGGGTCTCCCGGTTTGAGAGTACGACGGTAATTTACTTATTTCTAGACTTAGGCTTAAAAACATGACGTTAGAGGGTGAAAACTCGAAACAGACCCCGAACGGCCCCGTGGGTGGCACCAACACCTCCCACGGGACCAACGTAACTCGTAGAAACTGACCTCGCAGCCGCGGGTCTCCCGATTTGAGAATACGACCGTAATTTTTGTATTTCTACACTTAAGAAAGACATGGCGTTAGAGGGAGAAAACTCGAAACACCCCCCAAACGGCCCCGTGTGTGGCACCAACACCTCCCAGGGACCAACGTAACTCGTAGGAACTGACCTCGCAGCCGCGGGTCTCCCGGTTTGAGAGTAATATGGTAAATTACATATTTAAAGACTTAGGCTTAAAAACATGACGTTAGAGGATGAAAACTCGAAACAGCCCCCGAACGGCCCAGTGGGTGGCACCAACACCTCCCACGGGACCAACGTAAATCATAGGAACTCACCCCGCAGCCGCGGGTCTCCCGGTTTGAGAGTACGACGGTAATTTTCTTATTTCTAGACTTAGGCTTAAAAACATGACGTTAGAGGGTAAAAACTCGAAACAGCCCCCGAACGGTCCCGTGGGTGGCACCAACACCTCTCACGGGACCAACGTAACTTGTAGGAACTGACCTAGCAGCCGCGGGTCTCCCGGTTTGAGAATACGACCGTAATTTTCGTATTTCTACACTTAAGCAAAACATGGCGTTAGAGGGTGAAAACTCGAAACCGCCCCCAAACGGCCCAGTGAGTGGCACCAACACCTCCCACGGGACCAACGTAACTCGTAGGAACTGACCTCGCAGCCGCGGGACTCCCGGTTTGAGAGTAATACGGTAATTTACATATTTAAAGACTTAGGCTTAAAAACATGACGTTAGAGGGTGAAAACTCGAAACAACCCCCGAACGGACTCGTGGGTGGCACCAACACCTCTCACGGGACCAACGTAACTTGTAGGAACTGACCTAGCAGCCGCGGGTCTCCCGGTTTGAGAATACGACCGTAATTTTCGTATTTCTACACTTAAGCAAAACATGGCGTTAGAGGGTGAAAACTCGAAACAGCCCCCAAACGGCCCAGTGAGTGGCACCAACACCTCCCACAGGACCAAGGTAACTCATAGGAACTCACCCCGCAGCCGCGGGTCTCCCGGTTTGAGAGTACGACGGTAATTTTCTTATTTCTAGACTTAGGCTTAAAAACATGACGTTAGAGGGTAAAAACTCGAAACAGCCCCCGAACGGTCCCGTGGGTGGCACCAACACCTCTCACGGGACCAACGTAACTTGTAGGAACTGACCTAGCAGCCGCGGGTCTTCCGGTTTGAGAATACGACCGTAATTTTCGTATTTCTACACTTAAGCAAAACATGGCGTTAGAGGGTGAAAACTCGAAACAGCCCCCAAACGGCCCAGTGAGTGGCACCAACACCTCCCACGGGACCAACGTAACTCGTAGGAACTGACCTCGCAGCCGCGGGACTCCCGGTTTGAGAGTAATACGGTAATTTACATATTTAAAGACTTAGGCTTAAAAACATGACGTTAGAGGGTGAAAACTCGAAACAACCCCCGAACGGACTCGTGGGTGGCACCAACACGTCCCATGGGACCAACGTAACTCGTAGGAACTGACCCCGTAGCCGCGGGTCTCCCGGTTTGAGAATACTACCGTAATTTGCGTATTTCTACACCTAAGCGAAACATGGCGTTAAAGGGTGAAAACTCGAAACAGCCCCCGAACGACCCCGTGGGTGGCATCAACACCTCCCACGGGACCAACGTAACTCGTAGGAACTGACCCCGCATCCGCGGGTCTCCCGGTTTGAGAATACGACTGTAATTTGCGTATTTCTACACTTAAGCAAAACATGGCGTTAAAGGGTGAAAACTCGAAACAGCCCCTGAACGGCCCCGTGGGTGGCACCAACACCTCCCACGGGACCAACGTAACTCGTAGGAACTGACCCCGCAGCCGCGGGAATCCCGGTTTGAGAGTAATACGATAATTTATATATTTCATGACTTAGGCTTAAAATCATGATGTTAAAGGGTGAAATTCGAAACAGCCCCCGACGGCCTCGTGGGTGGCACCAACACCTCCCACGGGACCAACGTAACTCGTAGGAACTGACCCCGCAGCCGCGGGTCTCCCGGTTTGAGAGTACGACGGTAATTTGCTTATTTCTAGACTTAGGCTTAAAAACATGACGTTAGAGGGTGAAAACTCGAAACAGCCCCTGAACGGCCCCGTGGGTGGCACCAACACCTCCCACGGGACCAACGTAACTCGTAGGAACTGACCTCGCAGCCGTGGGTCTCCCGTTTTGAGAATACGACCATAATTTTTGTATTTCTACACTTAAGCAAAACATGGCGTTAGAGGGTGAAAAATCGAAACAGCCCCCAAATGGCCCCGTGGGTGGCACCAACACCTCCCACGGGACCAACGTAACTCGTAGGAACTGACCTCGCAGCCGCGGGTCTCCCGGTTTGAGAGTAATACGGTAATTTTCATATTTAAAGACATAGGCTTAAAAAAATGACGTTAGAGGATGAAAACTCGAAACACCCCCCAAACGGCCCCGTGTGTGGCACCAACACCTCCCAGGGACCAACGTAACTCGTAGGAACTGACCTCGCATCCGCGGGTCTCCCGGTTTGAGAGTAATACGGTAAATTGCATATTTAAAGATTTAGGCTTAAAAACATGACGTTAGAGGATGAAAACTCGAAACAGCCCCCGAACGGCCCTGTGGGTGGCACCAACACCTCCCACGGGACCAACGTAACTCATAGGAACTCACCCCGCAGCCGCGGGTCTCCCGGTTTGAGAGTACGACGGTAATTTTCTTATTTCTAGACTTAGGCTTAAAAACATGACGTTAGAGGGTAAAAACTCGAAACAGCCCCCGAACGGTCCCGTGGGTGGCACCAACACCTCTCACGGGACCAACGTAACTCGTAGGAACTGACCTAGCAGCCGCGGGTCTCCCGGTTGGAGAATACGACCGTAATTTTCGTATTTCTACACTTAAGCAAAACATGGCGTTAGAGGGTGAAAACTCGAAACAGCCCCCAAATGACCCAGTGAGTGGCACCAACACCTCCCACGGGACCAATGTAACTCATAGGAACTGAAATCGCAGCCGCGGGTCTCCCGGTTTGAGAGTAATACGGTAATTTACATATTTAAAGACTTAGGCTTAAAAACATGACGTTAGAGGGTGAAAACTCGAAACAACCCCCGAACGGCCCCGTGGGTGGCACCAACACGTCCCATTGGACCAACGTAACTCGTAGGAACTGACCCCGTAGCCACGGGTCTCCCGGTTTGAGAATACGACCGTAATTTGCGTATTTCTACACCTAAGCGAAACATGGCGTTAAAGGGTGAAAACTCGAAACAGCCCCCGAACGACCCCGTGGGTGGCACCAACACCTCCCACGGGACCAACGTAACTCGTAGGAACTGACCCCGCATCCGCGGGTCTCCCGGTTTGAGAATACGACTGTAATTTGCGTATTTCTACACTTAAGCAAAACATGGCGTTAAAGGGTGAAAACTCGAAACAGCCCCCGAACGGCCCCGTGGGTGGCACCAACACCTCCCACGGGACCAACGTAACTCGTAGGAACTGACCCCGCAGCCGCGGGAATCCCGGTTTGAGAGTAATACGATAATTTATATATTTCAAGACTTAGGCTTCAAATCATGATGTTAAAGGGTGAAATTCAAAACAACCCCCGAACGGCCTCGTGGGTGGCACCAACACCTCCCACGGGACCAACGTAACTCGTAGGAACTGACCCCGCAGCCGCGGGTCTCCCGGTTTGAGAGTACGATGGTAATTTGCTTATTTCTAGACTTAGGCTTAAAAACATGACGTTAGAGGGCGAAAACTCGAAACAGCCCCTGAACGGCCCCGTGGGTGGCACCAACACCTCCCACGGGACCAACGTAACTCGTAGGAACTGACCTCGCAGCCGTGGGTCTCCCGTTTTGAGAATACGACCATAATTTTTGTATTTCTACACTTAAGCAAAACATGGCGTTAGAGGGTGAAAAATTGAAACAGCCCCCAAACGGCCCCGTGGGTGGCACCAACACCTCCCAGGGGACAACCGTAACTCGTAGGAACTGACCTCGCAGCCGCGGGTCTCCCGGTTTGAGAGTAATACGGTAATTTTCATATTTAAAGACATAGGCTTAAAAAATGACGTTAGAGGATGAAAACACGAAACAGCCCCCGAACGGCCCCGTGGGTGGCACCAACACCTCCCACGGGACCAACGTAACTCGTAGGAACTGACCCCGCAGCCGCGGGTCTCCCGATTTGAGAGTACGACGGTAATTTACTTATTTCTAGACTTAGGCTTAAAAACATGACGTTAGAGGGTGAAAACTCGAAACTGCCCCCGAACGGCTCCGTGGGTGGCACCAACACCTCCCACGAGACCAATGTAACTCGTAGGAACTGACCCCGTTACCGCGGGTCTCCCGGTTTGAGAGTACGAGGGTAATTTGCGTATTTCTAAACTTAAGAAAAACAGGGTGTTAGGGGGTGAAAACTCGAAACAGCCCCCCAACGGCCCCGTGGGTGGCACCAACACCTCCCATGGGACCAACGTAACTCGTAGGAACTGACCTCGCAGCCGCGGGTCTCCCGGTTTGAGAGTAATACGGTAATTTGCATATTTAAAGACTTAGGCTTAAAAACATGACGTTAGAGGATGAAAACTCGAAACAGCCCCCGAACGGCCCCGTGGGTGGCACCAACACCTCCTACTGGACCAACGTAACTCGTAGGAACTGACCCCGCAGCCGCGGGAATCCCCATTTGAGAGTTATACATCAATTTATATATTTCAAGACTTAGGCTTAAAAACATGACGTTAAAGGGTGAAAACTCGAAACAGCCCCCGATTGGTCCCGTGGGTGGCACCAACACCTCTCACAGGACCAACGTAACTCGTAGGAACTGACCTCGCAGCCACGGGTCTCCCGGTTTGAGAATATGACCGTAATTTTCGTATTTCTACACTTAAGCAAAACATGGCGTTAGAGGGTGAAAACTCGAAATAGCCCCCAAACTGACCCGTGGGTGGCACCAACACCTCCCACGGGACAAACGTAACTCGTAGGAACTGGCCTCGCGGTCGCGGGTCTCCCGGTTTGAGAGTAATACGGTAATTTACATATTTAAAGACTTAGGGTTAAAAACATGACGTTAGAGGGTGAAAACTCGAAACAACTCCCGAACGGCCCCGTGGGTGGCACCAACACCTCCCACGGGACCAAAGTAACTCGTAGGAACTGACATCGCAGCCGCGGGAATCCCCGTTTGAGAGTAATACGGTAATTTATATATTTCAAGACTTAGGCTTAAAAACATGACGTTAAAGGGTGTAAAATCGAAACAGCCCCCGAACGGCCCCGTGGGTGGCACCAACACCTCCCACGGGACCAACGTAACTCGTAGGAACTGACCCCGCAGCCGCGGGTCTCCCGGTTTGAGAATACGATCATAATTTGCCTATTTCTACACTTAAGCAAAACATGGCGTTAAAGGGTGAAACTCGAAACATCCCCCGAACGGCCCCGTGGGTGGCACCAACACCTCCCACGGGACCAACGTAACTCGTAGGAACTAACCCCGCAGCCGTGGGTCTCCCGGTTTGAGACTACGACCATAATTTGCATATTTCTACACTTAAGCAAAACATGACGTTAAAGGGTGAAAACTCAAAACAGCCCTCAAACGGCCCCGTGGGTGGCACCAACACCTCCCACGGGACCAACGTAACTCGTAGGAACTGACCTCGCAGCCCCGGGTCTCCCGGTTTGAGAGTAATATGGTACTTGGCATATTTAAAGACTTAGGTTTAAAAACATGACGTTAGAGGGTGAAAACTCGAAACAGCCCCCGCACGGCCCCGTGGGTGGCAACAACACCTCCCACGGGACCAACGTAACTCGTACGAACTGACCCCGCAGCCGCGGGTCTCCCGGTTTGAGAGTACGACGGTAATTTGCTTATTTCTAGACTTAGGCTTAAAAACATGACGTTAGAGGGTGAAAACTCGAAACAGATCCCGAACGGCCCCGTGGGTGGCACCAACACCTCCCACGGGTCCAACGTAACTCGTAGGAACTGACCTCGCAGCCGCGGGTCTCCCGGTTTGAGAATACGACCGTAATTTTTGTATTTCTACACTTAAGAAAAACATGGCGTTAGGGCGTGAAAACTCGAAACACCCCCCAAACGGCCCCGTGGGTGGCCCCAACACCTCCCAGGGACCAACGTAACTCGTAGGAACTGACCTCGCAGCCGTGGGTCTCCCGGTTTGAGAGTAATACGATAAATTGCATATTTAAAGACTTAGGCTTAAAAACATGACGTTAGAGGATGAAAACTCGAAACAGCCCCCGAACGGCCCTGTGGGTGGCACCAACACCTCCCACGGGACCAACGTAACTCATAGGAACTCACCCCGCAGCCGCGGGTCTCCCGGTTTGAGAGTACGACGGTAATTTGCTTATTTCTAGACTTAGGCTTAAAAACATGACGTTAGAGGGTGAAAACTCGAAACTGCCCCCGAACGGTCCCGTGGGTGGCACCAACACCTCCCACGAGACCAACGTAACTCGTAGGAACTGACCTCGCAGCCGCGGGTCTCCCAGTTTGAGAATACGATCAAAATTTGCCTATTTCTACACTTAAGCAAAACATGGCGTTAAAGGGTGAAAACTCGAAACATCCCCCGAACGGCCCCGTGGGTGGCACCAACACCTCCCACGGGACCAACGTAACTCGTAGGAACTGACCCCGCAGCCGTGGGTCTCCCGGTTTGAGACTACGACCGTAATTTGCATATTTCTACACTTAAGCAAAACATGACGTTAAAGGGTGAAAACTCGAAACAGCCCTCAAACGGCCCCGTGGGTGGCACCAACACCTCCCACGGGACCAACGTAACTCGTAGGAACTGACCTCGCAGCCCCAAGTCTCCCGGTTTGAGAGTAATACGGTACTTGGCATATTTAAAGACTTAGGCTTAAAAACATGACGTTAGAGGGTGAAAACTCGAAACATCCCCCGCACGGCCCCGTGGGTGGCACCAACACCTCCCACGGGACCAACGTAACTCGTAGGAACTGACCCCGCAGCCGCGGGTCTCCCGGTTTGAGAGTACGACGGTAATTTACTTATTTCTAGACTTAGGCTTAAAAACATGACGTTAGAGGGTGAAAACTCGAAACTGCCCCCGAACGGTCCCGTGGGTGGCACCAACACCTCCCACGAGACCAACGTAACTCGTAGGAACTGACCTCGCAGCCGCGGGTCTCCCAGTTTGAGAATACGACCGTAATTTTTGTATTTCTACACTTAAGCAAAACATGGCGTTAGAGGGTGAAAACTCGAAACAGCCCCCAAACGGCCCCGTGGGTGGCACCAACACCTCCCACGGGACCAACGTAACTCGTAGGAACTGACCTCGCAGCCGCGGGTCTCCCGGTTTGAGATTAATACGGTAATGTGCATATTTAAAGACTTAGGCTTAAAAACATGACGTTAGAGGATGAAAACTCGAAACAGCCCCCGAACGGCCCCGTGGGTGGCACCAACACCTCCTACGGGACCAACGTAACTCGTAGGAACTGACCCCGCAGCCGCGGGAATCCCCATTTGAGAGTAATACGGCAATTTATATATTTCAAGACTTAGGCTTAAAAACATGACGTTAAAGGGTGAAAACTCGAAACAGCCCCCGATTGGCCCCGTGGGTGGCACCAACACCTCTCACAGGACCAACGTAACTCGTAGGAACTGACCTCGCAGCCACGGGTCTCCCGGTTTGAGAATATGACCGTAATTTTCGTATTTCTACACTTAAGCAAAACATGGCGTTAGAGGGTGAAAACTCGAAATAGCCCCCAAACGGACCCGTGGGTGGCACCAACACCTCCCACGGGACAAACGTAACTCGTAGGAACTGACCTCGCGGTCGCGGGTCTCCCAGTTTGAGAGTAATACGGTAATTTACATATTTAAAGACTTAGGCTTAAAAACATGACGTTAGAGGGTGAAAACTCGAAACAACCCCCGAACGGCCCCGTGGGTGGCACCAACACCTCCCACGGGACCAAAGTAACTCGTAGGAACTGACATCGCAGCCGCGGGAATCCCCGTTTGAGAGTAATACGGTAATTTATATATTTCAAGACTTAGGCTTAAAAACATGACGTTAAAGGGTGAAAAATCGAAACAGCCCCCGAACGGCCCCGTGGGTGGCACCAACACCTCCCACGGGACCAACGTAACTCGTAGGAACTGACCCCGCAGCCGCGGGTCTCCCGATTTGAGAATACGATCAAAATTTGCCTATTTCTACACTTAAGCAAAACATGGCGTTAAAGGGTGAAAACTCGAAACATGCCCCGAACGGCCCCGTGGGTGGCACCAACACCTCCCACGGGACCAACGTAACTCGTAGGAACTGACCCCGCAGCCGTGGGTCTCCCGGTTTGAGACTACGACCGTAATTTGCATATTTCTACACTTAAGCAAAACATGACGTTAAAGGGTGAAAACTCAAAACAGCCCTCAAACGGCCCCGTGGGTGGCACCAACACCTCCCACGGGACCAACGTAACTCGTAGGAACTGACCTCGCAGCCCCGAGTCTCCCGGTTTGAGAGTAATACGGTACTTGGCATATTTAAAGACTTACGCTTAAAAACATGACGTTAGAGGGTGAAAACTCGAAACATCCCCCGCACGGCCCCGTAGGTGGCAGCAACACCTCCCACGGGACCAACGTAACTCGTAGGAACTGACCCCGAAGCCGCGGGTCTCCCGGTTTGAGAGTACGACGGTAATTTGCTTATTTCTAGACTTAGGCTTAAAAACATGACGTTAGAGGGTGAAAACACGAAACAGACCCCGAACGGCCCCGTGGGTGGCACCAACACCTCCCACGGGACCAACGTAACTCGTAGGAACTGACCTCGCAGCCGCGGGTCTCCCGGTTTGAGAATACGACCGTAATTTGCATATTTCTACACTTAAGCAAAACATGACGTTAAAGGGTGAAAACTCGAAACAGCCCTCAAACGGCCCCGTGGGTGGCACCAACACCTCCCACGGGACCAACGTAACTCGTAGGAACTGACCTCGCAGCCCCGAGTCTCCCGGTTTGAGAGTAATACGGTACTTGGCATATTTAAAGACTTAGGCTTAAAAACATGACGTTAGAGGGTGAAAACTCGAAACATCCCCCGCACGGCCCCGTGGGTGGCACCAACACCTCCCACGGGACCAACGTAACTCGTAGGAACTGACCCCGCAGCCGCGGGTCTCCCGGTTTGAGAGTACGACGATAATTTACTTATTTCTAGACTTAGGCTTAAAAACATGACGTTAGAGGGTGAAAACTCGAAACTGCCCCCGAACGGTCCCGTGGGTGGCACCAACACCTCCCACGAGACCAACGTAACTCGTAGGAACTGACCTCGCAGCCGCGGGTCTCCCAGTTTGAGAATACAACCGTAATTTTTGTATTTCTACACTTAAGCAAAACATGGCGTTAGAGGGTGAAAACTCGAAACAGCCCCCAAACGGCCCCGTGGGTGGCACCAACACCTCCCACGGGACCAACGTAACTCGTAGGAACTGACCTCGCAGCCGCGGGTCTCCCGGTTTGAGAGTAATACGGTAATTTGCATATTTAAAGACTTAGGCTTAAAAACATGACGTTAGAGGATGAAAACTCGAAACAGCCCCCGAACGGCCCCGTGGGTGGCACCAACACCTCCTACGGGACCAACGTAACTCGTAGGAACTGACCCCGCAGCCGCGGGAATCCCCATTTGAGAGTAATACGGCAATTTATATATTTCAAGACTTAGGCTTAAAAACATGACGTTAAAGGGTGAAAACTCGAAACAGCCCCCGATTGTCCCCGTGGGTGGCACCAACACCTCTCACAGGACCAACGCAACTCGTAGGAACTGACCTCGCAGCCACGGGTCTCCCGGTTTGAGAATATGACCGTAATTTTCGTATTTCTACACTTAAACAAAACATGGCGTTAGAGGGTGAAAACTCGAAATAGCCCCCAAACGGACCCGTGGGTGGCACCAACACCTCCCACGGGACAAACGTAACTCGTAGGAACTGACCTCGCGGTCGCGGGTCTCCCGGTTTGAGAGTAATACGGTAATTTACATATTTAAAGACTTAGGCTTAAAAACATGACGTTAGAGGGTGAAAACTCGAAACAACCCCCGAACGGCCCTGTGGGTGGCACCAACACCTCCCACGGGACCAAAGTAACTCGTAGGAACTGACATCGCAGCCGCGGGAATCCCCGTTTGAGAGTAATACGGTAATTTATATATTTCAAGACTTAGGCTTAAAAACATGACGTTAAAGGGTGAAAAATCGAAACAGCCCCCGAACGGCCCCGTGGGTGGCACCAACACCTCCCACGGGACCAACGTAACTCGTAGGAACTGACCCCGCAGCCGCGGGTCTCCCGATTTGAGAATACGATCAAAATTTGCCTATTTCTACACTTAAGCAAAACATGGCGTTAAAGGGTGAAAACTCGAAACATGCCCCGAACGGCCCCGTGGGTGGCACCAACACCTCCCACGGGACCAACGTAACTCGTAGGAACTGACCCCGCAGCCGTGGGTCTCCCGGTTTGAGACTACGACCGTAATTTGCATATTTCTACACTTAAGCAAAACATGACGTTAAAGGGTGAAAACTCGAAACAGCCCTCAAACGGCCCCGTGGGTGGCACCAACACCTCCCACGGGACCAACGTAACTCGTAGGAACTGACCTCGCAGCCCCGAGTCTCCCGGTTTGAGAGTAATACGGTACTTGGCATATTTAAAGACTTAGGCTTAAAAACATGACGTTAGAGGGTGAAAACTCGAAACATCCCCCGCACGGCCCCGTAGGTGGCAGCAACACCTCCCACGGGACCAACGTAACTCGTAGGAACTGACCCCGAAGCCGCGGGTCTCCCGGTTTGAGAGTACGACGATAATTTGCTTATTTCTAGACTTAGGCTTAAAAACATGACGTTAGAGGGTGAAAACACGAAACAGACCCCGAACGGCCCCGTGGGTGGCACCAACACCTCCCACGGGACCAACGTAACTCGTAGGAACTGACCTCGCAGCCGCGGTTCTCCCGGTTTGAGAATACGACCGTAATTTGCATATTTCTACACTTAAGCAAAACATGACGTTAAAGGGTGAAAACTCGAAACAGCCCTCAAACGGCCCCGTGGGTGGCACCAACACCTCCCACGGGACCAACGTAACTCGTAGGAACTGACCTCGCAGCCCCGAGTCTCCCGGTTTGAGAGTAATACGGTACTTGGCATATTTAAAGACTTAGGCTTAAAAACATGACGTTAGAGGGTGAAAACTCGAAACATCCCCCGTACGGCCCCGTGGGTGGCACCAACACCTCCCACGGGACCAACGTAACTCGTAGGAACTGACCCCGCAGCCGCGGGTCTCCCGGTTTGAGAGTACGATGGTAATTTACTTATTTCTAGACTTAGGCTTAAAAACATGACGTTAGAGGGTGAAAACTCAAAACTGCCCCCGAACGGTCCCGTGGGTGGCACCAACACCTCCCACGAGACCAACGTAACTCGTAGGAACTGACCTCGCAGCCGCGGGTCTCCCAGTTTGAGAATACGACCGTAATTTTTGTATTTCTACACTTAAGCAAAACATGGCGTTAGAGGGTGAAAACTCGAAACAGCCCCCAAACGGCCCCGTGGGTGGCACCAACACCTCCCACGGGACCAACGTAACTCGTAGGAACTGACCTCGCAGCCGCGGGTCTCCCGGTTTGAGAGTAATACGGTAATTTGCATATTTAAAGACTTAGGCTTAAAAACATGACGTTAGAGGATGAAAACTCGAAACAGCCCCCGAACGGCCCCGTGGGTGGCACCAACACCTCCTACGGGACCAACGTAACTCGTAGGAACTGACCCCGCAGCCGCGGGAATCCCCATTTGAGAGTAATACGGCAATTTATATATTTCAAAACTTAGGCTTAAAAACATGACGTTAAAGGGTGAAAACTCGAAACAGCCCCCGATTGGCCCCGTGGGTGGCACCAACACCTCTCACAGGACCAACGCAACTCGTAGGAACTGACCTCGCAGCCACGGGTCTCCCGGTTTGAGAATATGACCGTAATTTTCGTATTTCTACACTTAAACAAAACATGGCGTTAGAGGGTGAAAACTCGAAATAGCCCCCAAACGGACCCGTGGGTGGCACCAACACCTCCCACGGGACAAACGTAACTCGTAGGAACTGACCTCGCGGTCGCGGGTCTCTCGGTTTGAGAGTAATACGGTAATTTACATATTTAAAGACTTAGGCTTAAAAACATGACGTTAGAGGGTGAAAACTCCAAACAACCCCCGAACGGCCCCGTGGGTGGCACCAACACCTCCCACGGGACCAAAGTAACTCGTAGGAACTGACATCGCAGCCGCGGGAATCCCCGTTTGAGAGTAATACGGTAATTTATATATTTCAAGACTTAGGCTTAAAAACATGACGTTAAAGGGTGAAAAATCGAAACAGCCCCCGAACGGCCCCGTGGGTGGCACCAACACCTCCCACGGGACCAACGAAACTCGTAGGAACTGACCCCGCAGCCGCGGGTCTCCCGATTTGAGAATACGATCAAAATTTGCCTATTTCTACACTAAAGCAAAACATGACGTTAAAGGGTGAAAACTCGAAACATCCCCCGAACGGCCCCGTGGGTGGCACCAACACCTCCCACGGGACCAACGTAACTCGTAGGAACTGACCCCGCAGCCGTGGGTCTCCCGGTTTGAGACTACGACCATAATTTGCATATTTCTACACTTAAGCAAAACATGACGTAAAAGGGTGAAAACTCGAAATAGCCCTCAAACGGCCCCGTGGGTGGCACCAACACCTCCCACGGGACCAACGTAACTCGTAGGAACTGACCTCGCAGCCCCGAGTCTCCCGGTTTGAGAGTAATACGGTACTTGGCATATTTAAAGACTTAGGCTTAAAAACATGACGTTAGAGGGTGAAAACTCGAAACATCCCCCGCACGGCCCCGTAGGTGGCAGCAACACCTCCCACGGGACCAACGTAACTCGTAGGAACTGACCCCGCAGCCGCGGGTCTCCCGGTTTGAGAGTACGACGGTAATTTGCTTATTTCTAGACTTAGGCTTAAAAACATGACGTTAGAGGGTGAAAACTCGAAACAGACCCCGAACGGCCCCGTGGGTGGCACCAACACCTCCCACGGGAACAACGTAACTCGTAGGAACTGACCTCGCAGCCGCGGGTCTCCCGGTTTGAGAATACGACCATAATTTTTGTATTTCTAAACTTAAGAAAAAAAAGGCGTTAGAGGGTGAAAACTCGAAACACCCCCCAAACGGCCCCGTGTGTGGCACCAACACCTCCCAGGGACCAACGTAACTCGTAGGAACTGACCTCGCAGCCGCGGGTCTCCCGGTTTGAGAGTAATACGGTAAATTGCATATTTAAAGACTTAGGCTTAAAAACATGACGTTAGAGGATGAAAACTCGAAACAGCCCCCGAACGGCCCTGTGGGTGGCACCAACACCTCCCACAGGACCAAGGTAACTCATAGGAACTCACCCCGCAGCCGCGGGTCTCCCGGTTTGAGAGTACGACGGTAATTTTCTTATTTCTAGACTTAGGCTTAAAAACATGACGTTATAGGGTAAGGACTCGAAACAGCCCCCGAACGGTCCCGTGGGTGGCACCAACACCTCTCACGGGACCAACGTAACTCGTAGGAACTGACCTAGCAGCCGCGGGTCTCCCGGTTTGAGAATACGACCGTAATTTTCATATTTCTACACTTAAGCAAAACTTGGCGTTAGAGGGTGAAAACTCGAAACAGCCCCCAAACGGCCCAGTGAGTGGCACCAACACCTCCCACGGGACCAACGTAACTCATAGGAACTGACCTCGCAGCCGCGGGTCTCCCGGTTTGAGAGTAATACGGTAATTTACATATTTAAAGACTTAGGCTTAAAAACAGGACGTTAGAGGGTGAAAACTCGAAACAACCCCCGAACGGCCCCGTGGGTGGCACCAACACCTCCCACGGGACCAACGTAACTCGTAGGAACTGACCTCGCAGCCGTGGGAATCCCGGTTTGAGAGTAATACGGTAATATGTATATTTCAAGACTTAGGTTTAAAAACATGACGTTAAAGGCTGAAAACTCGAAACAGCCCCCGAACGGCCCCATGGGTGGCACCAACACGTCCCATGGGACCAACGTAACTCGTAGGAACTGACCCCGTAGTCGTGGATCTCCCGGTTTGAGAATACGACCGTAATTTGCGTATTTCCACACCTAAGCAAAACATGGCGTTAAAGGGTGAAAACTCGAAACAGCCCCCGAACGACCCCGTGGGTGGCACCAACACCTCCCACGGGACCAATGTAACTCGTAGGAACTGACCCCGTAGCCGCGGGTCTCCCGGTTTGAGAATACGAGTGTAATTTGTGTATTTCTACACTTAAGCAAAACATGGCGTTAAAGGGTGAAAACTCGAAACAGCCCCCGAACGGCCCCGTGGGTGGCACCAACACCTCCCACGTGACCAACATAGCCCGTAGGAACTTACCCCGCAGCCGCGGGAATCCCGATTTGAGAGTAATACGGTAATTTTTATATTTCAAGACTTACGCTTAAAATCATGACGTTAAAGGGTGAAAACTCGAAACAGCCCCCGAACGGCCTCGTGGGTGGCACCAACACCTCCCACGGGACCAACGTAACTCGTAGGAACTGACCCCACAGCCGCGGGGCTCCCGGTTTGAGAGTACGATGGTAATTTGCTTATTTCTAGACTTAGGCTTAAAAACATGACGTTAGAGGGTGAAAACTCGAAACAGCCCCCGAACGGCCCCGTGGGTGGCACCAACACCTCCCACGGGACCAACGTAACTCGTAGGAACTAACCTCCCAGTCGCGGGTCTCCCGGTTTGAGAATACGACCGTAATTTGCGTATTTCTACACTTAAGCAAAACATGGCGTTAAAGGGTGAAAACTCGAAACCGCCCCCGAACGGCCCCGTGGGTGGCACCAACACCTCCCACGGGACCAACATAACTCGTAGGAACTGACCCCGCAGCCGCGGGAATAACGGTTTGAGAGTAATACGATAATTTGTATATTTCAAGACTTAGGCTTAAAAACATGACGTTAAAGGGTGAAAACTCGAAACAGCCCCCGAACGGCCCCGTGGGTGGCACCAACACCTCCCACGGGATAAACAAAACTCGTAGGAACTGACCCCGTAGCCGCGGGTCTCCCGGTTTGAGAGTACGAGGGTAATTTGCGTATTTCTACACTTAAGCAAAATATGACGTTAGAGGGTGAAAACTCGAAACAGCCCCCAAACGGGCCGGTGGGTGGCACCAACACCTCCCACGGGACCAACGTAACTCGTAGGAACTGACCTCGCAGCCGTGGGTCTCCCGGTTTGAGAGTAATACAGTAATTTGCATATTTTAAGACTTGGGCTTAAAAACATGACGTTAGAGGGTGAAAACTCGAAACAACCCCCGAACGGCCCCGTGGGTGGCACCAACACCTCCCACGGGACCAATGTAACTCGTAGGAACTGACCCCGCAGCCGCGGGTCTCCCGGTTTGAGAGTACGACTGTAATTTACTTATTTCTAGACTTAGGCTTAAAAACAAGACATTAGAGGGTGAAAACTCGAAACAGCCCCCGAACGGCCCCGTAGTTGGCACCAACACGTCCCATGGGACCAACGTAACTCGTAGGAACTGACCCCGTAGCCGCGGGTCTCCCGCTTTGAGAATACGACCGTAATTTGCGTATTTCTACACCTAAGCGAAACATGGCGTTAAAGGGTGAAAACTCGAAACAGCCCCCGAACGACCCCGTGGGTGGCACCAACACCTCCCACGGAACAACGTAACTCGTAGGAACTGACCCCGCAGCCGCGGGAATCCCGGTTTGAGAGTAATACGGTAATTTATATATTTCAAGACTTAGGCTTAAAATCATGATGTTAAATGGTGAAATTCGAAAGAGCCCCCGAACGGCCTCGTGGGTGGCACCAACACCTCCCACGGGACCAACGTAACTCGTAGGAACTGACCCCACAGCCGCAGGACTCCCGGTTTGAGAGTACGACGGTAATTTGCTTATTTCTAGACTTAGGCTTAAAAACATGACGTTAGAGGGTGAAAACTCAAAACATCCCCCGAACGGCCCCGTGGGTGGCACCAACACCTCCCACGGGACCAACGTAACTGGTAGGAACTAAACTCGCAGTCGCGGGTCTCCCGGTTTGAGAATACGACCGTAATTTGCGTATTTCTACACTTGCAAAACTTGGCGTTAAAGGGTGAAAATTCGAAACAGCCCAAGAAACGGCCCCGTGGGTGGCACCAACACCTCCCACGGGACCAACATAACTCATAGGAACTGACCCCGCAGCCGCGGGAATACCGGTTTGAGAGTAATACGATAATTTGTATATTTCAAGACTTAGGCTCAAAAACATGACGTTAAAGGGTGAAAACTCGAAACAGCCCTCGAACGGCCCCGTGGGTGGCACCAATACCTCCCACGGGATAAACATAACTCGTAGGAACTGACCCCGTAGCCACGGGTCTCCCGGTTTGAGAGTACGAGGGTAATTTGCGTATTTCTACACTTTATCAAAATATGACGTTAGAGGCTGAAAACTCGAAACAGACCCCAAACGGCCCCCGTGGGTGGCACAAACACCTCCCACGGGACCAACGTAACTCCTAGGAACTGACCTCGCAGCCGCGGGTCTCCCGGTTTGAGAGTAATACGTTAATTTTCATATTTAAAGACTTAGGCTTAAAAACATGACGTTAAGGGGTGAAAACTCGAAACAGCCACCGAACGGCCCCGTGGGTGGCACCACCACCTCCCACGGGACCAACGTAACTCGTAGTAACTGACCCCGCAGCCGCGGGTCTCCCGGTTTGAGAGTACGACGGTAATTTGCTTATTTCTAGACTTAGGCTTAAAAACATGACGTTAGAGGGTGAAAACTCGAAACATCCCCCGCACGGCCCCGTGGGTGGCACCAACACCTCCCACGGGACCAACGTAACTCGTAGGAACTGACCCCGCAGCCGCGGGTCTCCCGGTTTGAGAGTACGACTGTAATTTACTTATTTCTAGACTTAGGCTTAAAAACAAGACATTAGAGGGTGAAAACTCGAAACAGCCCCCGAACGGCCCCGTAGTTGGCACCAACACGTCCCATGGGACCAACGTAACTCGTAGGAACTGACCCCGTAGCCGCGGGTCTCCCGCTTTGAGAATACGACCGTAATTTGCGTATTTCTACACCTAAGCGAAACATGGCGTTAAAGGGTGAAAACTCGAAACAGCCCCCGAACGACCCCGTGGGTGGCACCAACACCTCCCACGGAACAACGTAACTCGTAGGAACTGACCCCGCAGCCGCGGGAATCCCGGTTTGAGAGTAATACGGTAATTTATATATTTCAAGACTTAGGCTTAAAATCATGATGTTAAATGGTGAAATTCGAAAGAGCCCCCGAACGGCCTCGTGGGTGGCACCAACACCTCCCACGGGACCAACGTAACTCGTAGGAACTGACCCCACAGCCGCAGGACTCCCGGTTTGAGAGTACGACGGTAATTTGCTTATTTCTAGACTTAGGCTTAAAAACATGACGTTAGAGGGTGAAAACTCAAAACATCCCCCGAACGGCCCCGTGGGTGGCACCAACACCTCCCACGGGACCAACGTAACTGGTAGGAACTAAACTCGCAGTCGCGGGTCTCCCGGTTTGAGAATACGACCGTAATTTGCGTATTTCTACACTTGCAAAACTTGGCGTTAAAGGGTGAAAATTCGAAACAGCCCAAGAAACGGCCCCGTGGGTGGCACCAACACCTCCCACGGGACCAACATAACTCATAGGAACTGACCCCGCAGCCGCGGGAATACCGGTTTGAGAGTAATACGATAATTTGTATATTTCAAGACTTAGGCTCAAAAACATGACGTTAAAGGGTGAAAACTCGAAACAGCCCTCGAACGGCCCCGTGGGTGGCACCAATACCTCCCACGGGATAAACATAACTCGTAGGAACTGACCCCGTAGCCACGGGTCTCCCGGTTTGAGAGTACGAGGGTAATTTGCGTATTTCTACACTTTATCAAAATATGACGTTAGAGGCTGAAAACTCGAAACAGACCCCAAACGGCCCCCGTGGGTGGCACAAACACCTCCCACGGGACCAACGTAACTCCTAGGAACTGACCTCGCAGCCGCGGGTCTCCCGGTTTGAGAGTAATACGTTAATTTTCATATTTAAAGACTTAGGCTTAAAAACATGACGTTAAGGGGTGAAAACTCGAAACAGCCACCGAACGGCCCCGTGGGTGGCACCACCACCTCCCACGGGACCAACGTAACTCGTAGTAACTGACCCCGCAGCCGCGGGTCTCCCGGTTTGAGAGTACGACGGTAATTTGCTTAATTCTAGACTTAGGCTTAAAAACATGAGGTTAGAGGGTGAAAACTCGAAATAGCCCCCGAACGGCCCCGTGGGTGGCACCAACACTTCCCACGGGACCAACGTAACTCGTTGGAACTGACCTCGCAGCCGCGGGTCTCCCCGATTTGAGAGTACGACGGTAATTTGCTTATTTCTAGACTTAGGCTTAAAAACATGACGTTAGAGGGTGAAAACTCGAAACAGCCCCCGAACGGCCCCGTGGATGGCACCAACACCTCCCACGGGACCAACGTAACTCGTAAGAACTGACCTCGCAGCCGCGGAAATCCCCGTTTGAGAGTAATACAGTAATTTGTATATTTCAAGACTTAGGCTTAAAAACATGACGTTAAAGGGTGAAAACTCGAAACAGCCCCCGAACGGCCCCGTGGGTGGCACCAACACCTCCCACGGGACCAACGTAACTCGTAGGAACTGACCCCGCAGCCGCGGGTCTCCCGATTTGAGAATACGACCGTAATTTGCCTATTTCTACACGTAAGCAAAACATGGCGTTAAAGGGTGAAAACTCGAAACAGCCCCCGAACGGCACCGTGGGTGGCACCAACACCTCCCACGGGACCAACGTAACTCGTAGGAACTGACCCCGCAGCCGCGGGTCTCCCGGTTTGAGAATACAGCAGTAATTTTTGTATTTATACACTTAAGAAAAACATGGCGTTAGAGGGTGAAAACTCGAAACACCCCCCAAACGGCCCCGTAGGTGGCACCAACACCTCCCAGGGACCCACGTAACTCGTAGGAACTGACCTCGCAGCCCCGGGTCTCCCGGTTTGAGAGTAATATGGTACTTTGCATATTTAAAGACTTAGGCTTAAAAACATGACGTTAGAGGGTTAAAACTGGAAACAGCCCCCGAACGGCCCCGTGAGTGGCACCAACACCTCCCACGGGACCAACGTAACTCGCAGGAATTGACCCCGCAGCCGCGGGTGTCCCGGTTTGAGAGTACGACGGTAATTTGCTTATTTCTAGACTTAGGCTTAAAAACATGATCTTAGAGGGTGAAAACTCGAAACAGCCCCTGAACGGTCTCGTGGGTGTCACCAACACCTCCCACGGGACCAACGTAACTCGTAGGAACTGACCTCGCAGCCACGGGTCTCCTGGTTTGAGAATACGACCGTAATTTTCGTATTTCTTCACTTAAGCAATACATGGAGTTAGAGGGTGAAAACTCGAAACATCCCCCAAACGGCCCCGTGGTTGGCACCAACACCTCCCACGGGACCAACGTAACTCATAGGAACTGACCTCGCAGCCGCGGGTCTCCCAGTTTGAGAGTAATATGGTAATTTGCATATTTACCGACTTAGGCTTAAAAACATGACGTTAGAGGATGAAAACTCGAAACAGCCCTCGAACGGCCCTGTGGGTGGCACCAACACCTCCCACGGGACCAACGTAACTCGTAGGAACTGACCCCGCAGCCGAGGGTCTCCCGAATTGAGAGTACGACGGTAATTTACTTATTTCTAGACTTAGGCTTAAAAACATGACGTTAGAGGGTGAAAACTCGAAACCTCCCCTGAACGGTCCCGTGGGTGGCACCAACACCTCTCACGGGACCAACGTAACTCATAGGAACTGACCTCGCAGCCGCGGGTCTCTCAGTTTGAGAATACGACCGTAATTTTCATATTTCTACACTTAAGCAAAACATGGCGTTAGAGGGTGAAAACTCGAAACAGCCCCCAAACGGACCTGTGGGTGGCACCAACACCTCCCACGGGACTAACGTAACTCGTAGGAACTGACCTCGCAGCCGCGGGTCTCCCAGTTTGAGAGTAATACGGTAATTTGCATATTTAAAGACTTAGGCTTTAAAACATGACGTTGGAGGATGAAAACTCGAAACAGCCCCCGAACGGCCCTGTGGGTGGCACCAACACCTCCCACGGGACCAACGTAACTCGTAGGAACTGACCCCGCAGCCGCGGGAATCCCGGTTTGAGAGTAATACGGTAATTTATATATTTCAAGACTTAGGCTTAAAATCATGATGTTAAAGGGTGAAATTCGAAACAGCCCCCGAACGGCCTCGTGGGTGGCACCAACACCTCCCACGGGACCAACGTAACTCGTAGGAACTGACCCCACAACCGCGGGACTCCCGGTTTGAGAGTACGACGGTAATTTGCTTATTTCAAGACTTAGGCTTAAAAACATGACGTTAGAGGGTGAAATCTCAAAACAGCCCCCGAACGGCCCCGTGGGTGGCACCAACACCTCCCACGGGACCAACGTAACTCGTAGGAACTAACCTCGCAGTCGCGGGTCTCCCGGTTTGAGAATACGACCGTAATTTGCGTATTTCTACACTTAAGCAAAACATGGCGTTAAAGGGTGAAAATTCGAAACAGCCCAAGAAACGGCCCCGTGGGTGGCACCAACACCTCCCACGGGACCAACATAACTCATAGGAACTGACCCCTCAGCCGCGGGAATACCGGTTTGAGAGTAATACGATAATTTGTATATTTCAAGACTTAGGCTTAAAAACATGACGTTAAAGGGTGAAAACTCGAAACAGCCCTCGAACGGCCCCGTGGGTGGCACCAGTACCTCCCACGGGACAAACATAACTCGTAGGAACTGACCCCGTAGCCGCGGGTCTCCTGGTTTGAGAGTACGAGGGTAATTTGCGTATTTCTACACTTAAGCAAAATATGACGTTAGAGGCTGAAAACTCGAAACAGCCCCCAAACGGCCCCCATGGGTGGCACTAACACCTCCCACGGGACCAACGTAACTCGTAGGAAATGACCTCGCAGCCGCGGGTCTCCCGGTTTGAGAGTAATACGGTAATTTTCATATTTAAAGACTTAGGCTTAAAAACATGACGTTAGAGGGTGAAAACTCGAAACAGCCACCGAACGGCCCCGTGGGTGGCACCACCACCTCCCACGGGACCAACGTAACTCGTAGGAACTGACCTCGCAGCCGCGGGTCTCCCCGATTTGAGAGTACGACGGTAATTTGCTTATTTCTAGACTTAGGCTTAAAAACATGATGTTAGAGGGTGAAAACTCGAAACAGCCCCCGAACGGCCCCGTGGATGGCACCAACACCTCCCACGGGACCAATGTAACTCGTAGGAACTGACCTCGCAGCCGCGGGAATCCCCGTTTGAGAGTAATACGGTAATTTGTATATTTCAAGACTTAGGCTTAAAAACATGACGTTAAAGGGTGAAAACTCGAAACAGACCCCGAACGGCCCCGTAGGTGGCACCAACACCTCCCACGGGACCAACGTTACTCGTAGGAACTGATCCCGCAGCCGCGGGTCTCCCGGTTTGAGAATACGACCGTAATTTTCCTATTTCTACACGTAAGCAAAACATGGCGTTAAAGGGTGAAAACTCGAAACAGCCCCCGAACGGCACCGTGGGTGGCACCAACACCTCCCACGGGACCAACGTAACTCGTAGGAACTGACCCCGCAGCCGCGGGTCTCCCGGTTTGAGAATACGACCGTAATTTATGTATTTCTACACTTAAGCAAAATATGGCGTTAAAGGGTGAAAACTCGAAACAGCCCCGAACGGCCCCGTGGGTGGCACCAACACCTCCCACGGGACCAACATAACTCGTAGGAACTGACCCCGCAGCCGCGGGAATCCCGGTTTGAGAGTAATACGGTAATTTGTATATTTCAAGACTTAGGCTTAAAATCATGACGTTAAAGGGTGAAAACTCGAAACAGCCCCCGAACGGCCCCGTGGGTGGCACCAACACCTCCTACGGGACCAACGTAACTCGTAGGAACTGTCCCCGCAGCCGCGGGACTCCCGGTTTGAGAGTACGACGGTAATTTGCTTATTTCTAGACTTAGGCTTAAAAACATGACGTTAGAGGGTGAAAACTCGAAACAGCCCCCGAACGGCCCCGTGGGTGGTACCAACACCTCCCACGGGACCAACGTAACTCGTAGGAACTGACCTCCCAGTCGCGGGTCTCCCGGTTTGAGAATACGACCGTAATTTGCGTATTTCTACACTTAAGCAAAACATGGCGTTAAAGGGTGAAAACTCGAAACAGCCCCCGAACGGCTCTGTGGGTGGAACCAACACCTCCCACGGGACCAACATAACTCGTAGGAACTGACCCCGCAGCCGCGGGAATCTCGGTTTGAGAGTAATACGGTAATTTGTATATTTCAAGACTTAGGCTTAAAAACATGACGTTAAAGGGTGAAAACTCGAAACAGCCCCCGAACGGCCCCGTGGGTGGCACCAACACCTTCCACGGGACCAACAATACTCGTAGGAACTGACCCTGTAGCCGCGGGTCTCCCGGTTTGAGAGTACGAGGGTAATTTGCGTATTTCTACACTTAAGCAAAACATGACGTTAGAGGGTGAAAACTCGAAACAGCCCCCAAACGGTCCCGTGGGTGGCACTAACACCTCCCACGGGACCAACGTAACGCTTAGGAACTGACCTCGCAGCCGCGGGTCTCCCGGTTTGAGAGTAATACGGTAATTTGCAGATTTAAAGACTTAGGCTTAAAAACATGACGTTAGAGGGTGAAAACTCGAAACAGCCCCCTAACGGCCCCGTGGGTGGCACCAACACCTCCCACGGGACCAACGTAACTCGTAGGAACTGACCCCGTAGCCGCGGGACTCCCGGTTTGAGAGTACGACGGTAATTTGCTTATTTCTAGACTTAGGCCTAAAAACATGACGTTAGAGGGTGAAAACTCGAAACAGCCCCCGAACGGCCCCGTGGGTGGCACCAACACCTCCCACCAACACCTCTCAAAACGACGGTAATTTTCATATTTATACTTGGTTACTGATAATTTTAACTCATATATGCAATTTTTCAGCTTGATTAAATGTTTTGTAAAAATACTTGGTTACTGATATTTTTGTTTTTTGTATCCTATCATTTGTAGGATTTTTGCATGTGGATCAAATGAAGGAGGTAATGGTTTACAACATGATGATTATTTATATGTTGTGGACATTCAGGATAATGTTTTTTATGTGTTATAGTCGTGCAGGCTTTTATTGTTTAGTTTTATGGTCGTCCGGGCTTTTATAATTTGATTGTTGAATTTTATAGCCGTGCGGGCTTTATAATAAACAGGTTTTTCATTACAGGTTTTGGAATGTCAAGAAAATAGAGGAAACTCTGCCCAATTTTTTTTGGTCCGTGAATTATTAAGACGTGTAATATTTTTAAGTTTGTATATATATTTGTTTATTAACAACATTCTAAATTCTCAATTTGTGATTTTTTTTATTGTTTTGCCTATAATAAATATTTGTAACACCTCGTAGCAACCGACGGTGCACTCACAGGACCCCCAATTTTAGGATTGGACAAAAAAAATACATTTTTTTAAAATTATAGATATATATGGTCATGGACTTTGTCCATGACCATCTTTATTTTTTTTTGTTGCGCTTAATAATGGTCGCGGCCAAAGTCCGCGACCATTTTTTTTATTTTTTTGTCACGGTTATGGGTCGCGGACTAGGGCCGCGACCAATTTTTTTAATTTTTTTTTGTCACGCGCGTGGGTCGCGGACTTTGGGCGCGACCAATTTGTCACGGTTATGAGTCACGGACAAGGTCCGCGACCAATTTTTTTTAATTTTGTTTGTCACGGGCGTGAGTCGCGGACTTTGACCGCGACCAATTTGTCACGATTATGGGTCACGGATAAGGGCCGCGGTAAATTTTTTTTTATTTTTTTTGTCACGGACGTGGGTCGCGGACTTTGACCGTGACCAATTTATCACGGTTGTGGGTCACAGATAAGGGCCGCGACCCGTCACGGCATGGGTCACGGCCAAAGTCCGCGACCATCTGCCGTGACCCCTCTTGGCCGTGACCATTTTTTGGTCACGGACTTGGGCCGCGACCCACGAAAATGGTCACGCCAGAATGGTCACGGCCAAAGTCCGCGACCCACAGTTTTGGTCAGGGATTTTGGCCGTGACCAATCGCCAGTTTTGGTGTAGTGTAAATATTAGAACCCATCCAAAGATCCCTGCCATCAGAATCACTAGGTGGATAAAACCCATGTTTGTTTCTATTAAACATAATGTTCATGGTTCTAGTATGGGTAATCCAGGAGATAATGGAATTAGAGGGATTATAAGAGGATCTCGGGGATATTACATTTTTTGTTTTCCAGAATACATTGGCCACTCTACTAGCGTTGAGATTTTAGCATTACTTAAAGTTACCAATAAATGATTGATGATTTGTTTTGATTCTTTGTGTTCTAAAATTGATTCTTTAGCAGTAGTGAACATGGATAAAGGTAGTTAGAAGCATCCTTAGACTTCTAAAAGGATCATTCAAGACATGGTGTCATTATTCTCTTATAATCATATTCATATTGCTCATGTTTGGAAATTAAAAAAACTCTATTACTGATGGCCTATCTACTCTTGCTTTTTCTAACAAAATTTCAACGTCTTATCACAGATCCAAAAATCTCCCTCAAATGATCAATGGCCTAGTTAACTTAAATAGGCAAGGTTTACCTAGTCCCAGAATTTCTTAAGTGTCTAGTATCCTTAGTCATATAAATTCTTATTTTCTAGTTTGTGGTAAGTTTCATCATTGCTTGTAAATGGCACTTACGAGAGACTCTTTCTCCTTAATATAATAAATGTGGGGATCCTTCCCTATTTCTAAAAAATAAAAATAAAAGACTACTTTTTTTTTACTTTTCGTATTTTTGTTAATTAAGATTTCATAAAAGTTAAAAAAAAAATCAGAAAATAAAATAAAAAAACAACAAGTAATATATTTGGCTTTTTAGTTAGTTGAAAAAAAAAATTAGATTTATGCCTTTTTTTAGGAAAGAGTAGTTTTAGCACCAGCTAATCACAAAAATACAAAAAAAGTTGAAAAAATTCGAAAAAATATATATATTTTTTAAATTAGTAGAATTATTTTTTTAGTAAGTAGTCCTAAAAAAATTTAAAAAATAATAAATTCAAAAAATAATTTAATTTGTAGTAGTAATTTTTGTATTTCCAATAAAAAAATTCTAAAATTTGTTACATAAGTGTGCTTGGTCATTTTTGTTTTGTATAAAATACATCACTAGTGTAGGTGGAATTATTTTTATTTTACTTTTTTATTATTTTTTTGTGTTGCACTTTATGCTTGGTGGAATTGTTTTTGTGTTTTTTGTTGCAAACTCAAAGAGAAGAAGAAGTGAAGCGAAATTCGAAAAAAGTGCAACGGTGATTGAATGTGAAGAAAATTTATGGGGATGACTAAAACGTACGTGGCGTTTCCCCTCAACCAGCGTTAACTTAAACTTCGGCCTGACGTAAACAAGTGACAGTAAAAAGCCCACGCATGAGGTACATTCTCTGTGCTCAGATGTGGTTTAATTTCACATTTAATTTAGCATGTTACATAAACTTATGGGCAAAACCAGTGTGAAAAATAAGGTAGGGGATTTCATCACCCATCCTTAGGCCGAAAATCATTAATTAACCAAGTATTTGAATATCCCGAGCCATCAAATTCAATTTAAAATCAAGTAGATGTTAACCTTAGGATATCACATAACTCATAGATGTGATACCCCTCCCAATTAAATACCGGGTGATCAGTCCTTTATTAAATTAAAAAAAATATTCAGTTAGCTCGTTCTTAGCATCACTGTCGAAATTCATTAATTACTAACAACCTATTTTAATTAAGCGAGTGTCAAAATTTTAATCTTATTTATCATACACTAATATAAATAAATAAATAACCACCATCATCATTCCATTCACCAACATTTTACAAAATGAAATCACTGAATAAAATAGATAGGTCTGAATAAAGAGATGACATCCACTATCACTGTAAAGAGATGACATCCACTCTCACTGTAACAATGTCTGAATAAGAGTGGGTGGCATGCCCGAATGAAAAAGATATCTCAAAATGAAGAAATGATAAGCATGGAGGTGTCTACTACCGAGGTTCTGCAACATCTACAGTAGATAAAACACGTCAAATGATATGAACTCCTAAGCCTAGTGTCCCTGAGGCTGAGCGCCGAAAATTATTTTTATAAAAATGATTTTAAATGGGTCAGAGCCCAAGTAAAACAGTTGAAAAGGTTTAGCAAGCAGTTAAAAATGCGACAAGATAAGATATTAAATATATGTTAGTTCTGCGTGCCCTCACTTGAGATCCTTACCCATAAACTAATGTGCACGCCTAACGTACTATGCTAGTCCACCTAGTTATGCCACCTGCCTAACTATTCTAGCTTAAATTTCTTCACATATAATCGATTATAGTGCCCACCTATATTGTCCATATAATATGGTACAACATATTCCCCATCCTTTATACTCATTAGGAATCTCTACTAAATGTTTAAGTTCTCGTCTACTTTGATTAATTTAGATATCACAATCTATCTTACTTACTAACATAATCGTAGAAGAATCAATCTCACGTACATATATACATCACTTTTATCATATATACGTATACGACACCCCTAGGTGGAGACATATGGTGTGGTCATAATACATCACTTTTATCATATATACGTATATGACACCCCTTGGTGGAGACATATGGTGTGGTCATACTCTATATCAAGTCTTGATACATCACGTACTAATCAAAGACGTCGGCTCAGTTAATCTCCCTTTAACCATAAATCAAATCACACAATATTGGAGGCGAATATAGCTCTATGACCTTGGGATATACTCATACCCAACGCACCCAAATGACTGCTCACACCCTCATTCACCCAAGTGGTGCTCAATCCCTATGGTCTATGTCCTAAGGTTTATGTCCACGATGAGAAACCTCTCGTTATAGAAAGTAGCCTTGGTATGATTACACATATAAATCAAATAATAGGTATACGCACCACCCATATATATATATATATAATCATAATAGGTATACACGTGACCTATATAATATGCCCGTTAGGTAGTATAATATCTCTCAAATGTTTTATGTAACATAATACTTCTCATAGTAATTTTCGTGTGATACTCAATACCCAAATGGTTGCCAAGTGTCCCTTAAGTAAATTCAGTAGGCAATCCCACTCTAGGCTTACTGGTCTTGGACCAACATTCCTTTACTTTTCCACAATAAGAAATCAATATTCGAATGAGCGTTTATTACCCGTTAAGATAAAACAATTATTAGTCTAAAACTCTCCTCGTGTAACTAATCTCAAACCCAACAATTGTCTTCTGGTAATTAGAATATCCCTTAATATGTTCTTACAATTAAATCAAGGTCAACCCAAACATTTTCCATAAGTTCTAAATGGAAAGGGGGAAAACTATGCAATTTTGGGTAACCAAATCGATTCGGCCTTGGTCTGAATCGATTCGCCTTTCAAATCGATTCTGCCAAGGAGCCGAATCGATTCGTATGCTAAAAATCTCATCTTCTTCGCATATTAAATTATAGGATTCACCATTTTTAACCTCAAAACCTCCACGATTCATTCCCAAACTCCAAACTAGGCATACTAACCATTATATCATTACATATACATGATTTTTATAATGATGGAATCATTAAATCTTCAAAGAACACTCTTTAATTCAATAGTAAACATTCAAAATCCTATTTTTCATTCATATTCAGGAACTTCAATATTTATCAAGATTTCCTCCAAATTTTCATGTTGTTTCTCATCAATTTCAGTCTACATGTGTAAGGAATTAAATCTAACACCATTCCTACCTAAGAAAATGATTTATACGTCAATTTATAAAGCAAATTTGCATGAATTTCAGAAGATTATCACCCTACTCGAACATGGATGATATATCAAATCATAGGTTAGCAAGATTAAACACTTTCCTCTGTTTGAAGGTCTAATTCCTTGTAGAATATTGGTATGGTTGTGATCATCTCCTCCCGATCTGCGCGATGGTGATGTTTGTGGTGCAAGCGTGGTGAAAATTGGCCTTGGGATTTCCTCTCTTATTCCTCATATGGCCTTTCTATAACTAGTTAACTTCTATCCCTTGAAGAACAATATAAGGACATAATTCTCCAATTGAGTCTCAAAGTACTTTTGACTCAATTTCGAACAAAAATGTTTAAGTCATAGGATAGTTTCAAATTGTATTCATTCAAGCCTATGATGGATTAATTGAAGACGTAGCGGCCAAGATATTAAAGCTTCATCAAATGTCGTGTGTATTGTGCCTCATTTCTACGTCATCAGCATGGTTATATACATATATATATACATATATATATATATATATATATATATATATATATATATATATATATATATATATATATATATATATATATAACAATTTATTATTAGGTGTACTTGATTTAAATTGTTGTTTATTTTTTGGAAGCTTGATTAAAACTTAAAAATAAAGTTTCTGGGCTAAAACTGAAATTTTATACTTTCTGGAAGTTTGTTAGATATTGTCGTTCGAACAAGTTTTTCGTTTGAACGAGAATGTCATTAGAACCAGGTTTGCCAACGAGTTACCTGATTGGCCACTAGAATATCGTTTGTATTATAGTTCGAACGAGAATGATGTTCGAACGAGAATTCCAACGAGTTCAATTTTTATACACTGGAACTTCGTTATAAGGGTCGTCTGAACAAGACTTCGTTCGAACAAAAGTCTTGTTCGAACGAGATTTGGCGGGAAGAGTTTTATTGGTAGTTTTTGATAGTTTTTACTTTTTCCCACTACTTTTCCCCACTATCTTTTTTACTGATTTATCTAGTGCGGGAACCATCTTTTTCAACTTAACTTTTTCATACTATTCCAACTCCTATAGAGAGTTTTCAGAGCTCAATTTTCCAAGAAAAAGTTCATAGTTTAATTGTCTGTTTTTTCAGGAAAAATTCATTAAGCACTTTTGTTTCACCCATTGTATCCGTTTATCCAAGTTCCTCTCTATATAATCATTGCTTGGAGTTTTGGCACTGAGTTTTATCTCTAACATTGGAAGAGCGTTTGGGTTTACTTCAAAATCCCTCAAAGAAGAATAATTTTATTTTAGTTGTGGCATTATCACATGGTGAAAGGCACTATGTGTGGTTGATGGTTGTTTCCTAGAGCCTCATTAGTGGATTCCAAGGTTCTTGTGGAGTCCAGGATTGTCAACTAAGGGGAGGTCGGTACAAGAAGGAGTATCGGGGCTTGAAAGGAGTCGAGTCGAGTGTTGTGAGTCTTTTTGCTTGTATTTGTAAAATACCATACTTAGTGAACTTAAGGCTAGGGTCGTCCGAGGTTTTTTCCCATTGTGGGGTTTTCCTCATACATCGCGGCATAGTGATTTATTGTTCATTTTATCTTTCGCAAAATTCACCTTAGATGCATGCTTATGTAAAAAGATAAATTTTGTATTATATCACTACTTGTTTAATTTGGTGAAAATTAACTTTGGGTAATATTTCATTAATTTAATTCATGTCATTAACCTTAATTTGGTAAAATTTGGTTTGGCCTAATTTGAAAAAATAAATATTTATTGTTAGGCAAATTTCTAGAACTTTGATTGAATTAAGTTGTTTAAGTGAAATTAAAATTTTATGTGTGTTTCATCCTATTTCACTTGGTTTAATTTTAATTTGAAAAGAAATTAAAATTTGTTGTTTTTGTGTTTGAACCATCTCGCTTCCGCATCCATTTATAAAAGGAAATAATTTTTGAAAAATTAAAATTTGGGGGCATCGTGTCCCAACAAGTGGTATCAGAGACAAAACGATAAATTACTTCGGTAAAGATCGTTTAAATATTTTTGGCTAAAATGGAATTTTCCCCATTCTCAAAATTTCCTATTTTCGATAGTTTCTAATTATGCATACTAGAAAGTGCGAATGAAATCGGCACTAAAATCTATTGACGAGAGAGTTTGGTTATCTGTTGTTAACGGGTGGTCAACACCTACACATTTAGTAGATAATGAGCGTGTACCCAAACCCGTCGATAGATGGAGTAAGAGTGAACTTAAACTTTCTAATTTTAATTCCCGAGGTTTAAATGCCTTGTTTAGCGCGGTCACACCGGATGAATTTTGACGTATTATGACATGTGAAACCGCTAAAGAAGCTTGGGATATTTTACAACTCACTCATGAAGGTACTAGTGTCGTTAAAGCTCCAAAACTCCAAATCCTCACCACTCAATTTGAAACCATCAAATTGAACGGAAAAGAAACATTTGATGAATTTTATGCTAGACTTTCAGATATTGTTAATTCATCTTTTAATTGGGGAGAGAAAATATCCAACAACCGAGTAGTAAAGAAAATTTTAAGGTCCTTTCCCGATAGATTTATTCCAAAAGTGACTGTTTTAAATTCTTTACCAACTTTAGCCTCTACAAAATTAGAAGAGCTCGTAGGTGATTTACAAACCTATTAACTAGACATGTTTCTCTCCAAAACTGAAAAGAAAATAGAAAAGGGCGTTGCTTTGAAAGCCCGAAATGAGGAAAAATAAGTAGTAGAGAGTGAAAGTCATAGTGACTCTGATGACATGGCTATGTTTGCTAGGAAGTTTCAAAAATTTCTTAAATTTAACAAAGATAAATTTAAAAATGATTTTAATAAATATAAAACTTCTAAGCATGACAAAGCCGAAAAGATCCCTAAGACTACTAAATAAAATTTAAATAGGGACGAGCCAAATAGGTGTTTTGGTTATGAGGTTTATGGCCATAGGGATTTTGAGTGCCCCACCTAACTAATGAGAGAGGTTAAGCTACCCATTTCATACAATGCAACCCTTAGTGATAGTTATAAGGAAGAGGGACCCGATTCCCCCACTATGCCCAACTTTGTGGATTTTATGGCTAGTCATGTGAGCACCGATAGTGAATCTTCTCATGAAGATATACAAACACCTGACACTTATGAGGTCATAGTTTTTTATTCCCTTGTTTCTTTATGGTAGTGAGTGAGTGAGAGAGAGAGAGAGAGAGAGAGAGAGAGAGAGAGAGAGAGTGAACTTCAAAATGATTTTCAAGAATTAAATGAAGAATATATTAAATTGAAAAGAACTAATTTGAAGTTAGAAACAAGTTTAAGAGAGAGTGTCAAGGTCGTTGATTGGGAGTTGGTTGAAGACCTTAGGACACGAGAGAGATCTCTTCGAGAGAAGTTAGAAAATATAGAAGGCGAGGGAGATAGCCTTAGGGGTTTAATGGAATCCTTTAAAAGGAGCTTATCGAATGTGAAGAGAAAAATATTTTGTTAGAGTCTGAAATTTTAAAATTAGAAAATAAACTAAAAGACTCTAACAAAGTCAAATTTGAATTGGAGTGTCGTTCGGAGAAATTAGATAAAGTATTAGGAACAATCCAAATTAAAAATGACACTTATGGTTTAGGCTTCGATACTTGTAATGAATTAACTCATAAAGCCAAAACCCATGTTTTAGGAGAATTATCTAGGAAAACCTTTAGAGATCACTCCTTACTAAAATCTTTTTTCCGTGACTTTAGGTGTTCACATTGTGGTAAAAAAGGTCATCTTAGGAAAAAAAAATTGATCTTAAACAAGGTCCTAGAAAATCCCTTCGTTAGGCAACCGAGGTAGCCAAGATTCCTACACCCCGAGTTAGTCACTCATCATTAGTTTAGGTTAGGAGATCCGACTTGGTAGCTTTACAAAATAGGGTTTTTTATTCTCATTTATTTTCACATGCTTCCTCCCTTGCTAAATCTAAAGGTTGAATGTCTTAGTGTTTGCATACTTTAGCTTTTTTACTCCATGCTATATAATCATGCTAAATGTATGCTTGATTTAATCATTTTCTAGTCTATGCTTAATCACATGCTAGAATTATGATTTTTGTTTATCTTGTGTATTATATTTATTTCATTTTAGTTTGCATTAAATGAAAAATAAAAAAATATATTTGTTTATCATTTGTGTTTTATTTGTTTTGTAATTTCAGCATAATGAAAAATACAAATGATTTTGTTTGTCTTTTGAGGGTATATTTTTATTTTTATTTATAAATTTCAAAAACTCAAAAATATTTTATTTTGTCTGTATTTTAGTTTGACACACTTTATATGGCATGTACTTGTGTTAGAATCCCTACTTTTTCACTCCCATGTGGCTAGAACTTTTGGTTAAGATTGTCAATCCTTAAAATATTCTTTACCATGCTTACATGGAGTAGTTGGATTTTGTGTTGCTTAAATGGATTATATTTTTATATGCCTCTATTCACACATGCACGAGCTCTTTTCAAATCTAATCGTCACATATTATATTTGAGCTTTGTGAGGTGTTCTCATATCAATCTTGTCATCTACATATTTTTTACCTAGGAGGACTAGTGTATGTCAAAATCCGTTGCACGTGAGATTTTTGAGATATACACAGATATATAAATGTGCATGGGGAAGGGCTCCGAAAGGATTTATTATCCTTTGCGAATAGTAAGCTACCATTTGAAATGGACCTAAAACAAATATGTGGTCCAAAGGCCTAAAAATAGAATAATGGCAATAAAAAGAAAAATAATTGCCAATGCCTATTTTTATTTGATATATTCATTCAAATATATATGCTTATTGAGGGAGATTCGATGGTATATCAACAGTTTGCACGATGTCCATTTATCCTAGTTGCATTTTCAATGTCATGATTCTATTTGGTTTGTAGAATCATCAAAAATCTAGGGTTGTATGTATTGAGTATGTTTGTTCATTGAGTTCAATTTATATTGTCACATTAGGTTATATTCAAATGTGATAAAGTTTGCAATCAATTGAGAACTCCGTGAACATGTTTTAAGTGATTGGGTCTAAATTTTATTGTTACTAGTTCACATCCCTACACTTCCATTTTCATATGAAACATTTTTTCCATACGAGTATGAAAAACTTATTGTATTTTGTGTCATTTGTGAGTTTATATCTATATATATGTGCGTATGCATTATTGATATATTTAGAGTATGTATATATATATATATATATATATATATATATATATATATATATATATATATATATATATATATATATATTTCTTTTGTCTTTGCCTTGCTTTCTAGTCCATCTATGCATCTACTTCATTATTGGTATCTATCTTAGTGCATTCTTGTTGATATCATATGATTAATACTTTGTGTATCATATTGGTATCGTTTGTATGGATTAATTATGATTTTGTCGCCCATATGCTTTAAATGTTCTTATCACCTTATGCTTTATCATGTCTAAATTAGTTAATATCCTTTGTCTATTCATGGACAAAAAGGGGGAGAATGATAGGGGGAGAAATGGTGTCCATTCCTATTATAATCGTAACTTAGTTTGGGGTATTTATCTTAGGGGGAGTCGCGACCTTCTTAGACTGATCATAGTTGATAAAGGGGAGAATTAATTTAGGGGGAGTATTTATTTTACATGCATTTAATACTCGTGATATCCCTTATGCGTTTAATAGTTTGCTTAAGTGTGCAGGAATTTTTCTTAGTGGTAACTTTCATCATCGGCAAAGAGATTGATCAATGGGTCTTGACACAAGTTTGGGTGGGATGTTTTATGTCTAGTAGAGCTTGACGGCCCTTTAGGATTTTTGTTGGTTTTTTTCCCGGAATAGACAAAGGGGGAGATTTGTGCAACACCCCTCACTTTTAGGGAAAAATTAAATTTCATAAATGGGAGAAATTTGGAAATTTGAGAATTTTCTCTGAATAATAATTTTTGGAATTTATGAGAGTTAGATGATTTCAGAGGTGTGTTTCATTTATTTTTTTAGATTAAGTAAATGAGTTGGAGTATTTTAATTATATGTCGCAGTTGAGTAAAGCGACAAAAGATAATATTTTAATTGGAAAACCACAGTGAGATGTATTGGCTTAAATTAGTGGGTTATGTTCAAGTGCCTCAGATGGAGATTTTGAGTGTGCGGTTGGTTTCGGAATGGTCGAGGTAGTCAGAATAAAGTATTTGGGGGTAGTGTTTAGGCTTCGAAAACTTTTAGACAAATAGGGACTCGTAATTGAGTAAATGAGCCATTTTTGGGTTTTAAAGGGATAAACCCTTCTTCTCCCCTATATAATGAAGGGAGAGTGGGAGAAAAGAAGAAAAAGAGAGAGAAGAGAAGAAAGGAGAAAAAAGAAGAGAGAAAATTAGATTTCCAACCAACCTCCGCGGGATTTGACTTGGGGTCGTCGGATTTTATCCATGAGGCAGGTGTTTACTTGCTTTATTTATTTTTGAGCATAAATCTTATACCATAATGTGTAATAACAAACCCTAAAGATTTTGGTTTGGGTTTTCGAAAATCAAACTTTTTTTTTAAGTTTAACGAGGAAACCTCGAAAAATATCATATTGGAGAAACTTAGGAATTACTTGAATTTAGTTGTTTATTCTTGGTTCTAGGATGATTAGAACCTATTTCCGTTGGGTATATATAGTAGGTGTAGTCATATGTTGGTGGGATAAGAGGTAAAAAGCTTGGATATGTATTAATGGAGGTTTGGGATTTTGGAGAAGATGCTGAATACTGACCAGCGCCTTTTCTGATGTGATTCATCCAAGGCGAATCGGTCTGGCTCTTGGTCCAAAAATATAATTTGTAGATCTTTTCGATACGGTCGCGTGGGCTCCAATCGCGTATTTGTTTGATTTTTTTTGGATTTAAAGTGATATTTCTACGGAAGGGTGTCCGGCATCGAAATCGTTAGTCAGAGATTAAGGCTAGAAATATTTGGAGATAAATATTATAGGTTCCCAAACAGAGGGTTAGGACGTCTAAAGGACTAAAGGAGATATAAAAATTTTGGGTTCATAGAAATAAATATGAGTTATAATGTAAATGGAGATTTGGATGATATTTGGGGTTTTGGAGAAGTTATAAACCTTACAGATGGCTTTGGACAAGCCGAATCGATTCGGTTTGAAACAGTAAGAAGGTTGAACATTTTCGAATCGATTCGGACAGGCCGAATCGATTTGGAGGCAAGCGAATCGATTCGGACCAGCCTAATCGATTCGGTCCTGGCAGCGTTTTGAGATTTTCTTCCTTAAGGTTAAGGGAAGTGAAATTATAAATTTGGAGATTCATTTTAAGGGATTCTAAATTTGAAATCAGGAATCCTATACAATGGTATTGAGGGTTAGTAAACCTTTGATCGAAAGATGGAAGCTCGAGTTAATTTTAGTGTACAATCCGGGGTATGGACTTAAGGAAGGTTTAAATGAGTAAATTTCGCGGGGAGTCTTCGGCAAGCGGTTATAAATATATTTATCTAGTTAGAAAAATGTGGGCCGATTGTATTGGAGTAAATCCTAGGATGTGCGTAGGATGAAATTATTATGAATTGGTAAATTCCAAATTTTATTAATAAATCCTTAGAAAGTGATATAGATTATATATACGATGGGATTAAAGTATATATTATATAATACGTAAATGTGTATATATATATATCTATGTGTGGATGGTATATATATTTATGTGATGCATACCCCTTCTATGCTATCATGGGAAGTTGCGCAATGTGGGTGAGGCCCCTGGCTTGAGGAGCAAGGAGCGTATAGTCCCCAGGTCATAGCGTCCATTTTATATTGTGTGGTTTTTATTAGGGGTGAGACGTGGTGGGTATGTTTCTTCTCACTTACGAGGAGAAACTATGATCGCTTCCCATACGTTTTGATTTGGCTTTTACCAAGTGAGATTACGACCGTTGATACCCAGGATGATACGTTAGCAATTCCTTGGTAGATGATAGCATAGATATCTCATCCTCGAGTTATATCTCGTTAGGATGGTTATTATACTGGTATGTATAGTATATTATTTGTGCATGAGAACAAGATATTATATATCTCTATTAGAGTAAAGAGATAAAATGAAAAAGGATTAATTCTCTTTCCGGGAGATTATATCCGGAGGTGTATAGTGATATACATATGAAAGTGGGTATGATATTGTATATATATATATATATATATTCATATGTTGTGTACTGAGGGTCTAATGGATTTCGACGATCGACACTACCAAATAGTAGTGTATCGGGGGATCCTTGTTTGGATTTCACTTCACGAGACACCCCACGCACGAACATGGCATAGTGTTGAGACTGGGGAGAAGTTTAGCCCTAATTACTCAGTTTACTTAGGGCTTTTAAAGTTTGGGGGTGACGAATTATCGAGGCAGAGTTGCTTAACTAGGATGTTTAGAGGAATACATTAGGTGTGCACTATTAGAAGAGAGGTGAGGGGTATCTCATGGAGTGCGATACCAATTTAATTATGAGATAAAACATATTTTCATAAATAAAGCATTTATGCACTTGCAAAATATTTTCACAACTCGGGGTCTGACCCGTTTCTATATTTTTCCTATATATATATATATAGGTATATAGACACAGGGACGCCTAGATGATGATCCTTTCGAGTCAAACGTTGTTGTAGCAGCTGTGGATGCCTGCAGGTTTATTTGTAGACGCTTCTATTCTTGTGATCTAGATAGGAAGCATTGTAGTAGCATTCGGGCTAATAACCCAACATTATTTATTCAATCTTTTAATGCCTTTTAGGTGGATTTTAATCGGGTCTTATTATTGTTAAATCGAGTGTTCGGTTATTTTATTTCATTTCAATTCTCTAGATAAACTGTGTGAATGTTTTATTTGTATAGTTTGTTTAAAAATATTAGTTAAATAAAATTTTGACGCTAGCCTAATAGGTTATTAGTAATTAATTTGGTTTTCGACAATGATGCTAAGAATGAACCATATGAGACTCCAGTTTTAATTTGGTACAGGAGTGATCACCAGGTATTTTATTAGGCGGGGAATCACAAATGGTATCAGAGCATCAGGTTCTAGTGTATTTAGGGATCTGTGTGGATATACTATGCTTTCAGCGTTAGTCTCGATTTTATATAGAGCCTTACAGTTAGGATTGTTGATTCCTATTACGAGATTTCGTTCTCCTGCCATTATATCAGATTTTAGTAAATATTTTGTGCACCCGTTCGAGACTCCTATGCTGATCGATGAGGGATGAAAATAGAAGCCCATTGCAGGGGTAGCAGAAGGCGGGGCTTAGTGGGAGCTGAAAGTTGAAGTAGGGGATGAGGACTGCAACAGAGGTCACTCCCTTTATGGCATTTGCTAAAGATTGTTACAACAACTACTAAAGTATAGTAGTTATAAGTATCCAAGTACCACTGTAGTAAGAAGTGGTGCTAGATTTGACTTACCCCATGAAGTTAAGTCATACGAAGTTAGTGTAGCCTTACTCAGTGGAAGTAGAAGGCTCAGAAGCTTTGGCTTAGAGCAGGGTATTGATATACCCAGATGTGAAAATTAGAGGAAAAATTTTCACTTGTGGGAACAATGTTAAAATGGAAAAAGGATGGTCACCATATATGGGAGAGGAGGATGTTTTTTCTCGTAGAGGGATCTTACGGATGGTTTTAACCAAGAGTTCCCATAAATTAGTAGGAAGGAAATAATGCAGTCTTGAATTATTCCCATAAGGATCGATCAGAGGCCGAAAGTGAATAAAAAGTAATAGGGATAAGTGAACTTGGTACCGAATTAAGGTAGGTACAATGAAGGTAGGGGCCTTCAGAGGAATGATAGGCTCACTAGTAAGTGTTTCTAACACTTATGAAGAATTTATGCTTAAGAAACCCCATCGGTGGACATCCACCTAGGGAAATTCATTGAAATAGGATTGTTGAAGCTGGTAGTGGAGTCTCCTCCTAACGAAGAGGTTAAGGGGACTATGAAGGTGATTGTCAGGATCGAGGCTAGAGAGTCCAATAATACTGATAAATTTTACATGGTTAGTAAGGCCAGAGATGGAAATGGGGTGATGTGGAGTATTGAGCCAAATGGTTAGTCCTTACCCAGTATGAATTAAAGGACAAGAGTGGGGTGCCTGGATGAGGCATTAAGTTAAGTACATTCGGTTCAGTTAGGGCAAGTATCTCATGTTTGGGAACCATTTGGAATAGCTAGGGAGATTGGCGAAGTTTTTGTTATGAGTTTCACCTCAGATGGAGGAGGTATATTTGGTGTGACTAGATAGAGTCACGGTATTTCGTTAGCTCTAAATTCGGGTGTGTCCTTTGAGATTTTTAGCGCTATCAGTAATTTTATGTAATGTAGGTCTATATGATTTTTCGCAGTAGCAGATTTCTATTTTCCTTCATTTGGTGTGAAAGTGGGTGTTGATATTTTGAATATATATCTGGTTTGTACTACTCATTTATATGTGATTATACGAGTATGATAATATTGAAGTATAATATGTTGTTAGTTGATCGAAGCGATAGCAGGCTAATAATTACAAGACTATCGTGTGCGCAGTTCCAGGGTGGAACAGGTTGTTGCGATATCACATTTGGATACAGATTGAGCTAACCTTTATATTATGTTTAAATGGAACCTCGACGAGTAGATGTTTCATTATCATGCTTTGAGTTCGTGGCGACCCTATAGATGTGATTTAAGCTATACATGATTTGTTTGTTATCTATGAGTTTAAGCCTGTTATTGTTTACGCAAGGACTTAGTGTTAGTACGAGCGCTTGGTGGTATCTCTCCTGGATAAAGATGGGAGTTCAAACCACATTTTGTTGAAAGAGGGGATAGGGTTATCCTGGTTTCATATTTGAAGCTAACAGATCTCCACGACCGACAAAGTTAAGTAGTAGTGTATTGGAGGGGTTCCTTGTTTGGATTTCACTTGCGAGACGCTCCATGCATGAACCTTAACGACATCGGGAGTGGAGAGATGTTATAGGATGCAAGGATATTATTTTTGATGGTAACTCACCTAGTGTGGAGAAAACACTATGGACGGAAGGCCGTGCAATGATTTCATGCTTATGGATATGGAAGTGCTATAGAAAAGTACTAAAATGGTTCTCTCACCGCAAGCCTGTGAGTGAGGTAAGGCAAAGGAAATCAATTTTTGGCTTAGGGCTAAGGCCTTGTTCAGAAGACAAATTTTGGGAGGTAATGTATTGTGGGTAGGATGTTCGTAACACCTTTGCTGAGAGTAGGTGCCCTGATTAGTTAGATTTTCCATTTCATTAAAATTTAAGGATATAGTGGTAAAAGATTGTTAGTAGGTTAGCGAGGTAGGATTTAGGATGTCCCTCTATTGTGCCTGAGGACATTATATCTCGACGATTTACAATGCGAGGAAGTAGTGTAACAAGAGGGTTCCTTGTTTGGATTTCACTTTGCAAGACGTCCCACGCATGAAATCGAGTAAACGTCGAAAGTTGAGAGAGGCCTTGGGCACTAGGGATATTTTTAGGATAGTAATTATTTCACGTGGGTAGGAAAACGCATCGATCTTAGGATTTTTAGGAAGTGAGTTTCGTAGAATTAGTGGCGCCGATGTGAGAAGTTGGTAGGGAGTTAAAACAAGAAGATTGGTTGGTTAACCTTGAGAAGGATTGGATTTTCAAGTATAAGAAGAATTAAATTTTGCGGGTTAGGAAAACCCTTGTGTGAGTATTACGCCGAGGAAGTAAGGCCCATTATTTAAAGAGAGTGTTACGTGTCAAACGTTCACAATGGATGTGCAGATGTGCATAAGCAAAAAGGGCGTATGGGCACCATAGTAGATTGGATTATTTTATACCTCCATGGATAAGAGGGGGCATGGTATATATAAAATGAGAGATTATGCCGTAAGGCACTTATAAGAGAGATTAAAGTTAGTTGAATGGAACGTCATAAGAGGTACGCGATAATACAATTGTATAGGTGCAACAAGAGTTTGCGCACCTAAAGTAAGAGAGAAGACTATCGAAAGTAGTCCAATCTTAGTGGAGTTTCCTTTTCAAAGGAGATCAGTTGTGTATGAGCAGATTAGTTGTGCTGCTGTGGATGAATGGATTCTTAAGAGTGTTAGCAAGAGTATCAGCTTTTTGAGACGTTAGAGCCGTAGTAATAGGCTCGTCCTCCTTATAGGTGGTTGTAGAAGAAATATGTGTAACGCGTCGTGGTTGTGCGTAAGCATGTAGAAATTTAAATGAGCTTGTGGTGAAGCTAGTACGTTTGAGCATACACCTTGAGATAGGCGGAATATGGTAAGGGACCATCATGTTAGCACCTTTCGATTTTGGGGGTACTAGGACGTAGTGAAATTAGCGATCCTATAATGGTGGTGTAGGTTATATCCAAATTTTGAGGGCGAAATTCAGTTGTAAGGGGGAGTATATAACACCCCGCACTTTTGGGGAAAAAATTAAATTTCATAAATGGGAGAAATTTGGAAGTTTGAGGATTTTCTTTGAATAATATTTTTTGGACTTTATGAGGGTTGGATGATTTCAGAGGTGTGTTTCATTTACTTCTGAGATTAAGTAAATGAGTTGGAGTATTTTAATTATATGTCACAGTTGAGTAAAGAGACAAAAGATAAGATTTTAATTAGAAAACCACATTGAGATGTATTGGGTTAAATTAGTGGGTTGAGGTTAAGTACCTCAGAAGGATATTTCGAGTGTACGGTTATTTTCGGAATGACCGAGATAGTCAGAATAAAGTATCCGGGGGTAGTGTTTGGGCTTCGGGAACTTTTAGACAAATAGGGACTCGTAACTGAGTAAACGAGTCATTTTTTGGTTTTAAATGGATAAACCCTTCTTCTAACCTATATAAGGAAAGGAGTGTGGGAGAAAAGAAGAAAAAGAGAGAGATGAGAAGAAAGGAGAGAAAAGAAGAGAGAAAATGAGATTTCCAACCAACCTCCGCGGGATTTGACTCGGGGTCGTCGGATTTTATCCACGAGGCAGGTGTTTACTTGATTTTTTTATTTTTAAGCATAAATCTCATACCATAATGTGTAATAACAAACCCTAAAGATTTTGAGTTGGGTTTTCGAAAATCAAACGATTTTTTCGGAAGTTTAACGGGTAAACCCCGAAAAATATCATATTGGAGAAACTTAGGAATTACTTGAATTTAGTTGTTGATTCTTGGTTCTAGGATGATTAGAACCTATTTCCTTTGTGTATATATAGTAGGTGTAGTTATATTTTGGTGGGAGAAGAGGTAAAAATCTTGGAGATGTATTAATGGAGGTTTGGGATTTTGGAGAAGAAGGTGAATAGTGACCAGCGCATTTTTCCGAATCGATTCGGCCAGGGCAAATCGATTAGGCTCTTGGTCCAAAAATAAAATTTGTAGATCTTTTCGATACGGTCGCGTGGGCGCCAACCACGTATTTTTCTGATTTTTTTGGATTTATAGTGACTTTCTACAGATTGGTGTTTGGGATCGAAATCATTAGTCAGAGATTAAGGCTAGAATTATTTGGAGATAAATATTATTGGTTCTTAAATAGAGGGTTAGGACCTCTAAAGGACTTGATAAGATATAAAAACTTTGGGTTTGTAGAAATAAATCTGAGTTATAATGTAAATGGAGATTGGGATGATATTTGTGATTTTGGAGAAGTTAGAAACCTTAGCAGAAATTCAGCTTTGGACCAGCCGAATCGATTCGAACAAGCCTAATCAATTCGGTTTGAGACAGTAAGAAAGTTGAACATTTTCGAATCGATTCGTTCAGGCCGAATCGATTCGGGGGCAAGCAAATCGATTCTGACCAGCCGAATCGATTCGGTCCTGGAAGCATTTTGAGATTTTCTTCCTTAAGGTTAAGCGAAGTGAAATTATAAATTCGGAGATTCATTTTAAGGGATTCTAAATTTGATATTAGGACTCCTATACAATGGTATTGAGGGTTAGTAAATGTTGTATCGAAAGAAGGAACCCCGGGTTAATTTAAGTGTACAATCTGAGGTATGGACTTAAGGCAGGTTTAAGATGAGTAAAGTTCGCGAGGAGTCTCCGGCAAGCGAGTATAAATATATTTTCTAGTTGGAAAAATATGGGTTGATTGTATTGGAGTAAATCCTAGGATGGGAGTAGGATGGAATTATTACAAAATTGTATATTCCGAATTTTATAAATAAATCCTTGTAAAGTGATATAGATTATATATAGGATGGGATTAGAGTATATATTATATGATACAGAAACGTATATATCTATGTGTGGATGGTATATATATTTATGTGAAGCATACCCCTTTTATGCTATCATGGGAAGTTGCGCGATGTGGGTGAGGCCCCTAGCTTGAGGAGCAGGGAGCGTATAGTCCCCAGGTCATAGCGTCCATTTTATATTGTGTTATTTTTATTAGGGGTGTGACGTGGTGGGTATGTTTCGTCTTACTTACGAGGAGAAACTATGATCGCTTCCTATACGTTGTGATTCGTCTTTTAGCAAGGCAGTGTGAGATTCCGACCGTTGGTACCCAGGATGATACTTGAGCAATTCCCCTGTAGATGATAGCATAGAGACTGCACGCTCGAGTTATATCTCGTTGGGATGGTTATTATACTGGTGTGTATAGTATATTATTTGTGCATGAGAACAAGATATTATATATCTCTATTAGAGTAAAGAGATAAAATGAACAAGGATTAATTATCATTTCGAGAGATTATATTCGGAAGGGTATAGTGATATGCATTTGAAAGTGGGTATGGTATTTTATATAATTATATATATATATATATATATATATATATATATATATTCATACGTTGTGTACTGAGGATCTAATGGATCTCAACGATCGACACTGCCAAGTAGTAGTGTATCGGGGGTTTCCTTGTTTGGATTTTGCTTCGCGAGACACCCCACACACGAACATGGCATAGTGTTGAGATTGGGGAGAAGTTTAGCCCTTATTACTCGGTTTACTTAGGGCTTTTAATGTTTGGGGGTGACGGATTATCTAGGCAGAGTAGCTTAACTAGGATGTTTAGAGGGATACGTTAGGTGTGCACTATTAGAAGAGAGGTGAGGGGTATCTCATGGGCGTGCGATACCAATTTAATTATGAGATAAAACATATTTTCATAAATAAAGCATTTATGCACTAGCAAAATATTTTCACAACTCGGGCTCTGACCCGTTTCTATATTTTTCCCTCTCTTGCTATATATTATATATATATAGGTATCCAGACACAGGGGAGCCTGGATGATGATCCTTTCGAGTAAGACATTGTTGCAGCAGCTGTGGATGCATGCAGGTTTATTTTTAGACGCTTTTATTCTTGTGATATAGATAGGAAGCATTGTAGTAACATTTGGGCTAATAACCCAATTGTATTTATTTATTCTTTTACCGCCTCTTAGGTGGATTTCATTTGGGTCGTATTATTGTTAAACCAAGTGTTCAGTTATTTTATTTCATTTCAATTCTCTAGATAAATTGTGTGAATGTTTTATTTGTATACTTTGTTTAAAAAGATTAGTTAAATAAAATTTTGACGCCTGCCTAATAGGTTATTAGTAATTAATTTGGTTTTCGACGGTGATGCTAAGAATGAACCATTTGAGACTCCAGTTTTAATTTGATACAGGAGTGATCGTCCCATATTTTATTAGGCGGGGTGTCACAATTTGTAAGGACACAATTCTCCAATTGAGTCTCAATGTAGTTTTGGCTCAATTCCGGACAAAAACGTTTAAGTCATAGGATAGTTTCAAATTGTATTCATTCAAGCCTATGATGGATTAGTTAAAGACGTAGCGACCAAGATGTTAAAGCTTCATCAAATGTCATGTGTATTGTGCCTCGTTTTTACGTCATCAACATGGTTCCATTGCTCCTAAGGTATGAATTCATTTTAATATATATGTATATATATATATATATATATAGTAGCTTGGAACAATTTATTATTGGGTGTACTTTATTTAAACTATTTTTTATTTTTTGAAAGTTTGATTAAAACTTTAAAATAAAGTTTCTGGGCTAAAACTGAAATTTTATACTTTATGGAAGTTTGTTCGATATTGTCAATCGAATGAATTTTTCGTTCGAACGAGAATGTCATTCGATCGAGGTTTGGCAACAAGTTCCCTGATTGGCCACTAGAATATCGTTCGAATTGTCGTTCGAACGTGAATTCCAACGTGTTTTTTTAATGAGTTCAATTTCTATACACTAGAACTTTTTTAGAAGGGTCGTTCGAACGAGACTTCATGGGAACGAAAATCTCGTTCGAACGAGATTTGGCGAGAACAGTTTTATTGGCAGTTTTTGACAGTTTTTACATTTTCCCACTACTTTTCCCCACTATCTTTTTGACTGATTTATCTAGTGCGGGAACCATCTTTTTCAACTTAACTTTTTCATACTATTCCAACTCCTAGAGAGAGTTTTGAGAGTTCAATTTTCCAAGAAAAATTTCATGGTTGAAATGTCTATTTTTTCAAAAAAAAATCATTAAACACTTTTGTTTCACTCATTTGTTTCGTTTATCCAAGTTCGTCTATATATAATCATTGCTTGGAGTTTTGGCAATGGGTTTTATCTCTACCATTGGAAGAGTGTTTCTGTTTACTTCTAAATCTCTCAAAGAAGAAGAAATTTGTTTTGGCTGCGACATTCTCACATGGTGAAAGGCACTATATGTGGTAGATGGTTGTTTCCTGGAGCCTCATTGGTTGTTTCCAAGGTTTCGATGGAGTCCGAGATTGTCAACTAAATGGAGGTCGGTACAAGAAGGAGCATCGGGTCTTGGAAGGAGTCGAGTCGATTCGAGTGTTGTAAGTCTTTTTGCTTGTACTTGCAAAATACCATACTTAGTGGACTTAAGGCTAGGGCCGTCCGAGGTTTTTTCCCGTTGTGAATTTTTCCTCGTACATCGCGGCGTAGTGATTTATTGTTCATTTTATCTTTTGCAAAATTCACCTTAGATGCATGCTTAGGTAAAAAGATAAAATTTGATATTATATCACTACTTGTTTCATTTGGTGCAAATTAACTTTGGGTAATATGTAATTAATTTAATTCAAGTCATTAACCTTAATTTGGTAAAATTTGGTTTGGCATAGTTTGCAAAAATTAAATATTTGTTGTTAGGCAAATTTATAGGACTTGGATTGAATTAAGTTGTTTAAGTGAAACTTCAATTGTGCGTGTGTGTGTGTTTCATCCTATTTCACTTGGTTTGATTAAAATTTAAAAAGAAATTAAAATTTGTTATTTTTGCGTTTGAACCATCTCGCTTCCGCATCCATTTATAAAAGGAAATAATTTTTGAAAAATTAAAATTTTGGGGCATGGTGTCCCAATAAACAAACTTATCAGATGATATAAGCCTATGAATTTCATAGGTCCCCATTCCTCAAAATTACAAAAGATCGAAATACCCCCCCCCCCCCCCCCGCGCCACTGGGTGTCGATTTGGGGTGAAATTGCCCCGGGATCCAAACTAAACCTCCCAATACAGTTTTCAGACGGTCTTAACCCTTCGGAACACATTGGCACACTCAAAATGACCATATGGAATATCGAAAATAAAATTATATTTTATTTCCCAAATTAAGTCCTGACACGATTGACATGCACATCCCGACTGAAGTGACCGTAATTTTCGCATTTTCCACTCACGACAATTATAATATTTCTGTATCATTATTATTACTCATTATCTAAGTAATATTCAGTAGAAATAAATATTAACTCTTATCTCAGTAATTAATATTTATTTTACTGAATTAACTTCCAAATATAATTTAATTAATACTAATTAATTCCCAATATACAAATCAATGAAATTATGGGGAGTTACATACTTCCCCCTAATAACGGAATTTTGTCCTGGAATTTGGAAAAAGGGAATACCTGGTTTGAATAACTCTAGATGATTTTTTCCCATCTCACCCTCGTACTCCCAATTGGACTTGTCATCATTATGATTCCCCAACTTAACCCGTACAAGTAGAATTACCTTCGACATGAGTGTCCTCTCGCTATGGTCTAAGATAGCAATTGTCCTCTAGTCATATGAAATATCAGTTGAAAAATGATCTAATCGAAAACAATGTTAGTTTGAGTCAACTCATCACAAAGATACCGCCCCAGCAAAGAAATATGAAATACATCGTGAATCCGATGCAAATGCTCCAGTAACCCAAGCGTGTATGCAACTGGTCCAATCTGCTCAATGATAGGGAATGTCCCTATGTATCTCGCTGCAGTCTCCTTTTCTTCTCGAACCTCATTATCACCTTCATAGGAGATACATATATCATCACCTGATCCCCTATATTAAACTTCAGGAAGTACCGCTTAGCATATTCTTTTGTAGGTCCTGGGCTATCCGTATACATTCCCGAATCAACTTAATCTTGGCTGATGTATCCTAAATCAACTCCGGGCCAAGAAGATTGTTGTCTCCCGCCTCCAACTAACAAGAAGGTGAAAAACAAGGTCTATCGTACAACACCTCGAATGGTTCCATGCCAATCGTGAACTAGTAGGAGTTATTATACACGAACTCCACAAGTGGAAGATACTATTCCCATAGCCTCCTAAAAACTCTCCTAAAATCGAGACATACAAATCATGTCCCTATCGAACATAATATTTAATGTCACCCCATGCAATCTCACTAGCTTAACAGTGAAAATATGGGCATATTGTCCTATGGTATAATCAGTCCGAACTGGCAGGAAGTGAGCTACCTTAGTCAAATGATCAACTATCACCCATATGGAATTGCGACCTCACTGTGAAGTAGGTAACCCATTAATAAAATCCATGTAAATGCTCTCCCATTTCCACATCGGAATTTCTAATGGCTGTAGAACCCCTGTCGGCTTCTGATTGTCCACTTTCACCAACTGACAAATAGTACACCTTGAAACAAACTTGGCGATGTCTCTCTTCATTCCACTCCACTAGTACTGTTGTCTCATGTCTTGGTACATTTTATCCCTTCCAAGATGTATTGCAAACTATAACACGTGTGCGTCTGCCATCACTACGTGTCGTAAATCTTCCCCCTCAGGGACAATCAATATCCTGTTGAATTGTAAACCTCCCTCTAAACTAACGGTGTATGACTCGGCTCCCCCAGCTAGTAGATGTCTAATCCAATCATGACAAAATGGAAATGTTGCCTATTCTTATACCACCCTAGTGACAATATGGAGGGTGACAGTCATGACTGACATAAATGATCGGGCAACTTAATCCAGATGTCCCAACTCCTTCTATTTCTCCTTACACACCTTAGCTACATCCCCTACTAGCCTATAACTCAATGCTTCTGTCACCGCGTTAGCCTTTCTTGGGTGATACTGGATATCTAATTCATAATCCTTCACAAATTTAAGTCAATTATGCAGATGCATATTCAACCCCCTCTTAGTGAACAAGTATTGTAGTGACTTATGATTTATAAATAGTAGAAACTTCTCTCCCAATAAATATTGCCTCTAAATCCGCAACGCAAACACGACCGGCGCGAACTCCATGTCGTTGGTAGGGTAATTCCTCTCATGAGGCTTAAGCTTGAGGGAAGCATACGCTATAGGCTGGTCCTCCTATTGTAGCACACCTCTAAGACCCTATAGGGACATGTCAGTGAAAATAAGATACTCTACTCCTGCCCTGGGGAGTGCGAGTACGAGTGTTAAAGTCAACTTTTCCTTCAGCTCATCAAAAGCCAACTAACAAGTGTCATCCCAAACAAATGGTACACCACCATTGTGAGTCAAATTAGTCAATGGACCCACAATATTCAATAATCTCCCAATAAACCGTCTGTAGTACACGACTAACTCCAAGAAACTGCGCACCTCTATCGGTGTCGTGGGCTATCCCCACTCCCTCACCCCTGACACCGTACTCATGTCAATCGATATCCCTAACTCAAAAACGATATGCCCCAGAAACTGTAACTCACATATCCATAACCCACATTTTTCAAACTTTGCATACAACGGATGCTCACGCAGTGTTTGCAAGGCCCGATGCAAATGCTCGGCATGATCCTTCTTATTTCGGGAATAAATCATAATTTCATTAATGAAGATGATAATAAAATGATCTAAGAACTATGTGAACACCCTATTATTCAAGTCCATCAATACGATCGGTGCATTGGTTAGACCAAATGGCATAACCCAAAACCCACAAGACCCATATCTCTTCAAGAAGGCAGTCGTAGACATGTCATGCTCCCGAATACCCAACTGGTGATAATGGAATCTAAAATCTATCTTAGAGAAGTAGGTAGCTCCTCTCAATTGATCGAATAAGTCATCGATTTGGGGTGACGGATACTTATTTCATATCGTGACTTTATTCAACTCCAAATAATCAAAACACAAGTGTAAAGACCCATCTCTCTTCTTCACAAATAATATGGGGCACCCCAAGGCAATGTATTATGACATATAAAACCCTGCCCCCAATAACTGCTCAATCTGATCTCGTAGATCCCTTATCTCTATTGGATACATACAATACTGTGCACTTTCTATTAGTCGAGTTCCCAGTGCCAAGTCAATGACGAACTAAATCTCCCTAATAGGGGAAATCCTGGTATTTCCTGAAACACATCAGCAAATCACATACACCTGGGATCGAATCAAGGGAATACTCCACCACCTGAGAGGTCTCCTACTTTATGTAGTACAAATGAGTGGAATATCCTCCCTTAGGACGAGGCATCGCCACTAAGAACATCTCCTGGACGAGGATCACAAAAACTATACTTCGACAATAGTAGTCAATCATGGACCTATACTCAGCTAGCCAATCCATGCCTATTATGGCGTCGTACTCTGACATATCTAATACAAGAATATTAGCAAGAAAAACTAATCTCCTAATATCTATACTCACTCCCTGACAGATAAAGAATAACAATGTCCCATTACCTAATGGCGAATCTACACATGTAAATGTACTGTCTATCATTTCTAAGAACCCGGCGATCCGTGAAAACCTAGTAACTATGAACGGGTGTGAATCCCCAGTGTCAAATAAAATGTGCCAAAATATTCCATGGATAATAAACATACCCTCAACAGCGAGTGGAGCCTATGGAGTTGTATCCTAATGGATGTGAACACGTGCCCATTGGTAACTTCTCGTGTTGGGGTAGGACTGTTGGAACTACGGGCGCTACAGGTAAGGCTGGTACGGGTGCTAGTGCTGGGAGGGCGGGGGGAGGGAATAGGTATCTAAGGATCCTGATGGCCTCCCTACTAATGCTTAGCCCTTCCCTTATCAGGGAAATACTGTCGCTTGTGACCAGTCTTACCACAAATGAAACACCTGCCCGTAAAATATCATCCCCTCTAGCCCTATTGGCCCTGACCCTGCTATCAATTTCCACCCCTACCTTGGCCCTGATGAAATCGCTGTTGTCCCGGCTGCCCCTACTAGCCCTACTTGTCCTACCTTATTCCACCCTCTCCCTACCGATAATCCCATGAACGAAACCTCTTCACAACATCCCCCTGGTGGGGCCCTACTCACTCTGCCTCTGTTGACTCTGAGACGAGTGTTCCCCTCTAGCACTGCTATCCCCAGTCCTGCCCTTCAGGCTGGACTCTCCTGCTCATTTTCGCCCCATAATATGGAAGTGGATATGCTAGCAATGTAATAGAGCAACATTCAGTACCTCAATGTATGTCTTCAAGATAGGATTACCCAACATATGTTGTTGGATCCTCCAAATAAGGTTATCCCAAGGAAACGTAATAGAGAAGCATTCAATAACTCGTATAGTGACTTTATTCAACTTCCAATAATATTTTTCTTTAAGAAAAGAGAGGAAAAGCCCCTCACTGATGGCTTACAAAGAAAGAGATAGAGAAGCCTGAGATAAAGCCTTACAAATATCTAGTCTTAGGACCATTGTACGGTCTAGTCTTGAAAGCTATTTGCACATCTTCATTAACCAAATCAATAATATTTGAAGTCTTTATAATTTCCCCCTCATATTCCTTTTTATTCCGAGCACACCAAATTCTCCAGCAAATGTATCAAGGAAGGCTAATTGAGAGCATAGATTTTATACTTTTCCCTTTTGAATATAACCACCAAGACATGAGAAGTCTTTTAAGAGACGTAAAATTAAAACTATACCCCCATCAAACCCAAAAAATTATTCCACACTTGTTGAGCAATGATACTAGACCCGAATAGGTGATCAAAATCTTCTTCTATCAGATTGAGGCAGAATCTACACTTTGAAGACAAGACAATATGCATTATTTTTAATCTCGAGTCTATAGGTAGAGCTTGTTGAAGAAATTGCCACATAAAGAAGGAAAACTTAGGAAGAGTTCTTGGATTCCAAATGATTGAAAAGGAGAAAAGGTTGCAATCTATGTGATGAACCAGGTCCCATGCTGAAGAAATTGCCATCTGAGTTAGGTTTCCAAATAGTTGGGTTGATGTCGTCAACATTATCATGATAAGTGGCCCAAATTTTTTACATCCTGCGCCATATTGAACTTGAATAAGCAGGAGTGCCATAAAAGATGGAATTTGCAAGAAACCTATATCTCTTATGCATGTAATTTTCCCAGATGCCTTCACCTTTGTATAATAAGGAAAACAATTTACAAGAATATGCATTTATAATGTAAGCAAATATTTTGAGACCAACTCCACCTTCTGCATAAGGGAGGCATAAAACATTCCATGGAACCCATTTGTGCTTTGATTTGTCATAGAATTACCCCAAATGAAACTAGAAAACATTCATTCAAGTCGATGGATAACAGCTACAGGTGGGTCAAGCACACAAAAGATATGGAATATCATTGATTGCAACACTAATCGTAGCAGTACCAAAAGTCCACTGTCAGAAATGAGTTTTCCATACCAGCCTTTAATCTTCTCCACAATCGATTCTTCTACACATTTAAAAAGCGTAGAATTTTTCCTACCTATAAATAAAGGGACACCCAGGTACTTAATGGGGAGCTTAGTTTCGATAAAAGGCGTTGCTGATTTTATAATCTGGCAGTGAGCTTTGGACGTAGTCACTGGACAGGAAAAATAAGATTTCAAGATGTTGATTAATCGCCCAGTTGTCTATTCATAGTTGCGTGGGAATTGTTTTAAACAACATAAACTTCTTTTCTCACCCATAGAAAAAATCAGACAGTCATCTGCTCGTAACCTGTTGGAGCGGAAAATTTTTAACCGTTCCTTGTTGCATTAGTTGATGAAGACCCCTTGACAAAATCTCAGCGACGATGATGAATAATCTAGGAGAAATAGGGTCTTCTTGCAAAACACCACACTTTGATTTAAAAAAACCACAAGCTTTGCCATTCACACAGATAGAGTACCAACAATTTGATATTTCAAGCCAAACCAAGTCAATCCAAGTTTCAGAAAAACTAAATGCCCGAAGAGTTTTGGATATACACATCCAAGATACACGTTAATATGCCTTGGACATATCCAATTTAAGTACAACATTGGATCCGCGGATTTTTTTGTTAAAATTTGACAAAAGCTCTTACGCCAAAAGAATGTTATCCATGATGTTGCGCTCTTTGACGAACCCCGCTTGAGAGGTGGAAATAATTTTTGGAAGTAATTGAGCAAGCCTATTATTCATGATTTTTGTAATTATCTTATTACAAAAATTACATAAACTAATAGGCCTGTAATCACGACAGAAATGCGGGTTTGGCTTTTTTAGGATAAGAATAATACTTATAGCGGACCAACTTCTAGGGATTTCATGACATGCGAAAAAAATGAAATAGCATGAAAAATATCACTTTTAATAATTTCTCAACAATTTTGGAAAAACCAACCATTAAAACCATTCGGTCCTGTGACACTATTTTTATCCATCCCAAAAATGGTGGATCGAATTTCTTCTAAATTCGGGATCTTGTGAGCATATCATTATCATCATGAGTAATAATAGAAGGAATGACCTCTAAAAGTTTAAAGTTCGTAGGACTATCGGGGGATTGAGTGAGAATATCTTCAAAACGATTTGCCAACTCCTCTTCAATTAATTTCTCATCCTTAATTTTAGAACCATCCTCTTTTTCAATTCTATGAATAACGAGTTTTGATTTTTTAACCTTAGACATAGTATGGAAGAAACCAGTATTAAAATCCACTTCAGAGGCCCACTTGACCCTTGCTTTTTGTCGCCAAAATTCCTCCTCAATACCCATTTCTTTGTTGAACAGAGCCTTAGCTTTAAAAAATTCCATTTTATTCATCGGGCTTGGATCAACATCATAAATACTTTCTTTGGAAATAAGAAAATCTTTCGCTATCTTCACTCTCTGATGGATGTTTTTGAACACATTTGTTGTCCAGGACTTAAGAGCATTTTTCAATCTCTTAAGTTTGGATGAAAATATGTAGAGAGGTTCCCCATTAATTTCTTGATTCCAAGATTTTGAGATATTTCTAAGAAAATCTTCATGCTTAGTCCAGGCATTAATAAATCTGAAAGGTTTTAGGAATCCCATCCAAAGCCGATTTTATTATGAGAATTAAAGGAGCGTGGTCTGAGTTAGTGCGATGCAGGTGTTCAACTGAAGAGTTAAGCCCATTAGTACACCAAACTAGATTATAGAATATCCTATCAAGCCATGCTAGGATGCAATTAACTCCCTCTCTATTATTACACCAAGTGAATTGAGAGCCTTTATAATCAAATTCCAAAAGACCAACATTAGTAACACAATCATTAAATTCTTCTACGGTCAACTTATTAATTCCACGGCCCCCCACTTTTTCAGCTTGATTTCGAACTACATTAAAATCAACAATAATGATCCATTTCTCCTGAATTGAATTTGCCAAATTTTCAATATCCAACCATAATTATCTTCTCCCCACAAGTTTGCATTTAGCATAGACACATGATAGTAGAAATGGATTTGAGAAGTTGGCAAGATCCAGTTTAATGGAAATTAATTGATTTGTGTCTTGTATAACATCAAAAGAGCAATCGTATTTCCAACCCAAATTTTATTGGAGACATTAGACACTCCACCAAAGAAATTAATTCATCGACACAAACTTATTAAACTTCCAGCATCGATTTTAGGCTCCATTAAATAAACAATGCCCAAATTATGTGACTTTATTAACTTTTTAAGTCTACGAACTGATGGGGCATACTAGTAGACCTGGTAGAGTATTCTTTTGTTTGAACCCAACTTTTCTTGGTACGTCTTGAAATGGTGACTTGAATTTTCCGAACCTTAAACACCTTTTGGAATCTTGAGCCAATTGCCACTGAGAAATATGCTAACTATTTTTTATTGGGGATAATTTTTCCAAGCTCTTCACTATCAGAAACCCATGCTAGTTTGGAGTTGTTTGCATCCTGGATATTTCTTGTCAAACGTCGAGGGGAAACATTGAGATTCATTAAAAGAGTAGGGTCTGGAGGGACTGATCTAAGTTTTGGAATATCATCCATATCAAACTCAATTATTTCACCATCTTCCAAGGCTCCATTGATACTTCTTGAGTTAATAATGTCCAACGAATATGTTAGAATACCATCTGCTCCCTCAGAAAGAAGTTTAAAACTGTTAGAATAAATAATCTTTGATGGTTCAGTAACTGAGGCAGGGTGAAGAGGAGATAAGGGCAAAGAAGTGTTTGTGGATGGGAGGAGAGATCGGGTCGTAGAAGTTTGAAGTGGTTGTATTTTTTGAGGTGGTTTAAGAAACGTGGTTTGGGTTTTTTTTGGAAGAGTAGTTTTGGTATTTTTTGTAAGAGTGGTTTTGGTTTGAAAATTTGTTTGGATTACGGATTCTATGGCATGAATATTTTTGTTGGTTCCAAGAAACTTGGGAATAGTATCTGCTTTCTGAGATTTTTGGAGTTCAGCATCTGACATATCCTTTGATAATGAGAAATCGACCACCGCCTTACCCTTGCCAATTTTCTCTAGCATGATTCATCGGTCCACACAACCAGAACTCACGTAACCAATTCTCATATAGGAATTACAAAATTAAGGACCATCCTCATAAATAATTGATTGCCAAAAACCTAGTTTTGATCCACATCCTATCCAAACCCTATAAGGTAAGGTATTAGCCAAATCAACTTCAACAAAGATTCGCTCTTGGCTTTGTCTTGTTACCAAGGAAGTAGCTTCATCAAGCTTAAGAGGCTTACCGATCAGGTTAGCAATGGAAAAAACAACTCCTTTCTCAAAGAAATGAACCGATAAGTATGGCATAGTGATCCACAATGGCATGATAGAACAATCTTGATTCCTACTAAAATATGGTGTCCATTTGGATACCACCATAGAGTACTTAAAAATGGACCACTGCCCAGGCAAAAAAAATCACATGTAATATTCTTCAGAGTTGAGTCTGATCAGTATATGTTTATCATCCAATAACCCAATTAAAAAACCACCTTTAAGAGAGAAATTGTGGAAAACTTTACGTATAGCCTCCAGAGGAGGCCTACCAAAAGATAATTTCCCCACAATAGAGTGTCTAAATGAAAGCGCCAATCGATGAATGTCATCATCTTCAAAATCAATGGCAACGTATCCCTTGTAGGAGCAAGGTTGTTTGATAAGGGAAGAAGATTGATACGGTTCAAGCAATAGGGAAGAAAAAGATTTCTTTGCATCCCTATTAAGATCAGGGTATTTGAGGGGATCACGAGGTTTGAGGGGAATAGGATGAGATGCAGAAGGGTTGAAGTTGATGGGTTGGCTGTCCAGAGAAAGAGCCTCCATTTTGTAGGTTCTTCAATCAAGTTTTTATGTTTTGAGATTCACGTGAGCCGCAATGAAATAACCATGTATACTACACTAAACACCTTTATACATGCACACACTAATAATCCATCACTCTCACATACCTTTTTCTCTCTCTTAACCATAATATCACCAAGCCTACTCCGTCCACTACCCAACTCCAATAATCAACACACAAGCGTAAAGACCCATCTCTCTTATTAACAAATAATATGGGGCACCCCAAGGCAACGTATTATGACGTATAAAACACAGACCCAATAGCTACTCAATCCGATCTCATAGCTCCCTTATCTCCATTGGAGACATATAATACGGTGTACGAGCTATTGGCCGAGTTCCCAGTGCCAAGTCAATAACGAATTAAATCTCTCTACTCGTGGAAATCCCAATATTTCCTGAAACACATCCGCAAACTCACATACAACTGGGATCGAATCAAGGGAATAAAATACCACCTGAGAAGTCTCCTACTTTATGTAGTAAAAATGAGTGTACGATCCTCCCTTAGGATGAGGAATCTCCACTAAGAACATCTCCTGGATGGGGATCAGAGAAACTATACTTTGACTATAGCAGTCAATCATGACCTTATACTCTGCTATACAATCCATGCATATTATGGCGTCATACTCTGACATATCTAATACAAGCATATTAGTAGGCAACCTAATCTTCCAATATCTATACTCACTTCCCTACAAATAAATAATATCAACGTCTCATTACCTCGTGGTGAATATACACATGTAAATGTACTGTCTGCCATTTCTAACAACCCTGCGATTCGTGAAAGCCTAGTAACTATGAACGAGTGTGAAGACCCAGTTTCAAATAAAATGTGCCCAAAAGTTCCATGGATAAGAAACATACCCTCAACAGCAGGTGAAACATGTGGAGTTGTAGCCTAGTGGACGTGAACACGTGACCATTAGTAATTTCTCCTGCTAGGGTAGGACTACTGGAACAACGAGTGCTACATATAAGGCTAGTACGAGTTCTAGTGCTGGGAGGGAGGGGTGGGGGGAATAGGTGTCTAAGGATCCTGGTGGCCCCCTACTGATGATGAGCCCTACCCTTATTAGGGATATCATGTCGCTTGTGGCCAGCCTTGCCACAAATGAAATACCTCCCGTAAAGTTTCCTCTCCTTTGGACCTACTGGACTCGACCCTACTGCCAACTTCAACCCGTACCCTTGCCCTGCTGGCCCAGATGAAAATGCTATTGTCCCGAATGACCCTACTGGACCTACTTGCCCTACCTTAATCCACCCTGTCCCTGCCAATAATACCTTGAATGGAACCTCTTCGTAACATCCCCCTGGCGGGGACCCTACTCACTCCGCCTCTACTGACACTGAGACGAGTGTGCCCCGATAGCATAGCTATCCCTAGTCCTACCCTTTTAGTTGGACTCTCTTGCTCATTTTCTCCCTATAACATGGAAATGTTGATCCTAGCAATGTAATAGATCAGCATTCAATATCTCAGTGTATGTCTTTAAAATAGAATTACCCAATAGATGTTGTTGGATCCTCCAAATAAGGCCATCCGTGAATAATTGTATCCTCTTCTCCCCTAGAGGTACCTCTCCTGGAATGAAGTTAGCTAACCTTGTCAATTCTTCCTCATACTCAGCCACGATATTCTCTTCTTATGTGAGATCTAATCATTTCCACCTCATCTCTATCTGGATGGAGGATGGAGGATGGAAAGTATTTATAGTCAAACCGCTCCCAAAACTCCTATATTGGCATACTGTCTCCCTCCTCCACGGTGGTAACATACTCTCACCACTCTAATGCCGCCCCATATTGCTTAAATGTAGCTAGAATCTACCTCTGAAATGCGATGTATTTCTTCCATTGGCTATCAACCACTACATCTGAACTCCCCTAGAACTTGGGAAGGTGTCAATTCTGAAAGGCATCTCTAACTTGCTTCCAAGCAGAAGAGAATACATGCATCTGAGATGGTACCACAACCCGTGCCGAGTTTGGTGCTTGTTGTGCTATTGTAGTCAGTGTTGCATTAACCGCCTATGCAACTATAGAGGCAACCTCTGCAGCATTCATGGTACCTTGGGTTAGAGTTAGCTGAGGCTTTTGTGGTGCCTCTGGGGTGGATCGTGTTGAACATCGAGGAGGCATCTGAAATGAGAGAGAATTTTCTATCAGTCCACAATTCAATATTTCTTCAAATGGTTGAAGATGTAAATGCGTAATAAAGAATACATCAGTCCTAATAATAGGTCTCTATATAAAAGGATGTTATGATGAAAATCGTAGTAAGACGCACAAATCCTAAAGATAATAGAGCATGATTCTCTTATACCGTCTGTGGCACCCCTCCAAATAAAATACCAAGTGATTAGTCCTTTATTAAATTAAAATAGAATATTAAGTTGGTTCATACTTAACATCACAGTCAAAATTCATTAATTACTAACCACCTATTTAAATTAAGCCGGTGTCAAAATTTTAATCTTATTTATCATGCAACAATATATTTAAATAAATAAATAACCACCATCATCATTACATTGACCAACATACTACTAAATGAAATAACTAAATAAAATAGATAGGAATGGAATAAACAATATAGTCACAAACTCCAGTACAATAATCCATAAACAAAAAAAGTAGTCCAACAACTGAAAGTAAAGAGATGAAATCCACTATCATTGAAACAATGACTGAATAAGAGTGGGCGACATGCCCGACTGAAATCGATATCTCAAAAAGAAGAAATGATAAGCATAGAGGCATCTACTATCGGGGTCCTGCAAAATCCACAGTATCTACAACACGTCAAATGATCTAAACTCCTAAGTTTGGTGTTCATGTGGCTCGGCATCTAAAATTGTTTTTACAAAAACGATTTGAATTGGGTCAGAGCCCAAGTAAAATGGTTGAAAAAGTTTAGCATGCATTTAAAAATGCAACAAGATAAGATATTAAATACATATTAGTACCGTGTACCCTCACCTAAGATTATGATCTCTCAACTAATGTGCACGCCTAACATACTACACTAACCCACCTAGTTATCCTACCCGCCTAACTAGTCTGACTTAAATTTCTTCGCATCTAATCGCTTATAGTGCCCACCTGTATTGTCCATATAATACGGTACTACATATTCCCCAACCTTTATACTCATTAGGAATTCATACTAAATGTTTTAGTTCTCATACACCTTTATTAATTTTGATATCACAATATATCGTATTTACTAACATACTCGTAGAAGAATATATCACATGTACATATATACATCATTTTTATCATATATACGTATACAACACCCATAGTGAAGACCTGCGGTGTGGGCATACTCCACTATCAAGTCCCGGTACATCACTTTCTAGTTAAGGACATCAACTCGATTAATCTCCCTCAAATCGTAACTCAAATCACACAATATTGGAGGCGAACATAGCTCTAGGCCTTTGGGATACGCTCCAAATGACCGGTCACACCCTCATTAACATAAATAGTGCTTAATCCCTAAAGTCTATGTCCTAAAGTACAAGCCAATATCACCCCAAATGGTATCATTAGAAGAAGATTGTCCATGACGCGAAACCTTCCATAATAGCAATTAGCCTAGGTATGATTACACATATAAATAAAATAATAGGTAGACACACCACCCATATATATATAGAGAGAGAGACAGAGCCAGGCTATAGTACATCATGCTCTATACATCACCCATGCATCACGCCTAATTCTATCCTTAAAAACGTTTTTTTTTCAAATTTTATATTTTTACCTTCAAATTAACCTTCCAGTGAACCCATATGCAAAAAATTAGGTCAAAAAACTGCTAAAAATACCTTATTTATAAGGGTCTGCGCCAGTAGTTCTTTGTGGATTTTTTAAAAATAGCTACAAAATGTATTTTGACCTAATTTTTTGTATATGGGTTGATTGGAAGGTTAATTTCAAAGGAAAATTTGAAAATTTGAAAAAACGTTTTCTAGGGCCTAGAATTAGGTATGATGTACGGTGTGATGTATAGTGCATGATGTAGATGAGCCTTCCTCTCTCTCTCTCTCTCTATATATATATATATATATATATATAGATAATCATCATAGGTATGAACGTTAGATACATCATATGCCCCTTACGTAGTATAATACCTCTCGGATGTTCTACGTAACATAATACTCCTCATAGTAATTTTCATTTGTTCCTTAATACCCTAATGGTTGCCAAGCCTTCCTTAAGTAAATACAATAGGCAATCCCACTCTAGGCCTGCAAGTCTTGGTTTAACATTCCTTTAGTTTTCAATAATAGGAAATGAATATCCGAATGAGCTTTTATTACCCCTTAAGCTAAATCAAATATTATTCTAAAACTCTCCTCGTCAAACTAATCTCGAACCCAACATTTGTCTTTTGGTAATTAGAATATCTCTAATATGTTGTTACAATTAAATGAAGGTCAACCCAAAAATTTTCCACAAGTTCTAGCGGGTAAACTATGCAATTCTAGGAAACATAATCAATTCAGACTTGGTCCCAATCGATTCGCGTTCTGAACCGATTCAGCCAAGGAGCTGAACGATTCGCCTACTACATGTCTCATCTTCTCCCCTTATAGCAGTTACGGGATTCACCATTTTTAACCTAAAAACCTCCATGATACATTCCCAAACTCCAAATTAAGCATAGTAACCAGTTTACCATTACATATACATGATTTCTAACATATTGGAATCATTATACCTTCAAAGAACACTCTAAAAATTAACTAATTCAATATTAAACCTTCAAAACCCTAATTTTTCATTCATGTTCAAGAAGTTCAATATTTTTCCGAATTTTCTCCCAATTTTCATGTTGTTTATCATCAATTTAAGTCTACATGTGTAAGGAATTAAATCTAAATCCAGTCCTACCCAAGAACATGATTTATACCTCAATTTATAGAGCCAATTTGCATGAATTTCACAAGATTATCACCCTACTCGAACATGGATGATATATCAAATCATAGTTTAGCAAGATTAAACACTTTCCTCTCTTTGAAGGTCTGATTCGTTGTAAAAGATTGGTATGGTTGTTATCCTCTTCTCTTGATCTATGCGATGGTGGTGTTTGTGGTGCAAGAGTGGTGCAAATTAGCCTTGGGATTTCCTATCCTCTTCCTCCTATGGCCTCTCTATAACTAGGTAGCTTCTAACCCTTGAATAACTAACTTATCGAATGATATAATCCTATTAATTTCGTAGGTCCTCCTTCCTCAAAATTACAAAAGATCGAAATCCCCCCCCCCCCGGGGTGTCGATTTGGCATAAAATTGCCCATGGATACAAACTAAACCCCCCAGTACACTTTTCAGACTATCTCGACCCTTCCGAACACATTGGCACACTCAAAAAGACCATATGGAATATCAAAAGTAAAATTATATTTTATTTCCCGAATTAAGTCCCGACACGACTGACACGTGCGTCCGGACTAAATTTATCTTAACTGTTGTATTTTACACTCATGATAATTATAATATTTCCTTATCATTATAATTACTCATTCACTAAGTAATATTCAATATAAATAAATATTAGTTCTTATCTCACTAATTAATATTTATTTTACCGTTATAATTTCCAAATATAATTTAAATAATCCCAATTAATTCCCAATATAAAATTCAATGAAATTACGGGCGGGTCACAATAAGATACCTCTTAACGAGGCTAGAATTAAAGCTACTACAATGCGAACAAGTCAAATGGGTTCCATTTTATATTCAATAGGATTGATGATATTTAATAAGTCTTCATACCTACCACCTACCTGGAGGAAAAAGTGGTATTTGAAGTGATAATCATAGGTTGTCATGTTTTAAATTCTGCCTTGTGAAAGGGTATGAATTGTCTAATTATGGAGATTAATTCAGAGACTCCAACTATCGTCGATTGGACTCGAGAAAACTAGATTTTAAAATTAAAAGTCCCCCCCCCCAGCTAAATTAGATAATTCGGTTTGCTTTTTGTTAAGTAGGAATTACGTGGTTAAGTCAAACTATTTTCTTGTAATTTTATTCACATAAAATAATATAAAAAATATTTACAAAAATATAAAAAATTTAAAAAAAAAGGAAGAAAGAAAATTTTAAGTGAGCTTAGTGTATGAAAATATGATTTTAAGATCCTATCAGTGGTTTGTCGAGCGTGGAGTCTAGCATTCGTGATACATGCACGGGTAGGTTTTCGATATTCACCTAGATTGGAAATGAGTTAGCATAATGTGAACTTATATATCACCTTTACTCGACTAGATCTAGTCATCCTTCATGTATATGTCTGCCCGATCACAATGAGAATAATTTATAATTCCATTCGGAAACAATCCAATAGTTGCCCGTGTTTTGAGGTACCAAGAAAAAGGATCCCTAGCATCACGTGTGTGAGCTTGAAGATATTTTTGGCAGCATTAAGTATTCATAACTCATTGATGCGATTGTTAAATTTAAATTGTTTCCATTCTCATTGAAAGACAAAGAAAAGAGTTGGTCTAACTCCTTAAAATATGAGTCCGAATCAAATCAGTGCTGCATTTTTATAAACATTCTTTCCCAATAAAAATACGACTTCAATATGTCACCCCATAAACACATTTTTCTAAAAGGGGAAAAATCTTTATGGATGTATTTGGAGCGATTCAAGAACTTGCTATTGAAATATCTGCACCATTGGATTGAAATGGGATGCCAAGTCCAAATTTTGTATGAGCGGTTCTATTGTAATACTCTAACTATTCTCAAGTCAATACGAAATGGTGAGTTAAACGCGAAAAGTGAGGTCGACACGTGAGAATTCCTAGAATCCATAGAGAATATGTCCCAGCGATGGACACCCACTAAAGAATCTAGGTCCACCACAGCCAACGAGGGTTTTGCTCACCAAGTCGAACAAATTTAAGATTTAAAATGACAAAGTGCCCATATTGTCCCGACATTTGAAAGATTTAGAGATGATCAAAGAGACCAATCGAATCTCACCTGCGACCGTTAAACATGTAGGTTCCCCTATATGTATACTTTACGATGCATTTGACCACTTAGTCGAGAATTGCCCCGCCCTTCCGACTAACAAGGACCTCACCAAGAAAGGCAATGCCATCTTCAAAAATATGCCAAAGTATGCGCCAAATACCAAAAGCATTGACTAAGATAAATAATAGAACAATATAAATTTAACCCGGCCTAATCCTAAAGGGAATAGGCCTAAAGGGCAATATTTTATTCCAGACAATGTAGGTTCATCACAAACTCAAGATGATGTCAAATCCATCATCGTTCTTAGGTCCCGCAAGGAACTAGAAAAAAATGTTTCACCACCCACCGAGAGTGAATCCAAGTAACGTAAGAGAAGAAATGTCCTTCTGTGAATCCAACTTCCTCCCCACCATCATCTTTCGAATATTTTATAAAGACATATGTTCCAAAAGATCTATTTCCCCAATGTTTGGTGCCCTAAAATAAAATGATACAAGTTGACAAATGTTAAGAGTATTCAATCAAGTATAAATCAATATCAGACTACTTGATGTTATTCAACAAGTCCCGTCTTACGCAAAATTTCTGAAGGACCTTTGTACCTTCAAAAGAAGCACTAATGTACCCAAGAAAGCTTTTCTCGCTTATTAAACAAGCTCAATAATTTCCTATCAAACTCCCATCAAGTTCAAGGATCTTGGAACTCTGATAATCTATATAATGGTTGGGGAGCGGAGAACATCATTGAGAAAGACATTCTAGATTTAGGGGTAAGTGTGAACCTTATGCCATACACCATGTACAATAAACTAGGTTTGGGGGAGTTAAAACCAACAAGCATTACCTTATTCTTAGTCAACCATTCTACAAAAGTTATGAAAGGTATAGTTGAGGACGTACTAATTAAAGTGAGTGATTTTGTATTTCCCATCGACTTCATTGTCTTGGACACCCCACAAGTGCAAAATCTTGTTGGAAAAATCCTTATTAGTTTGGGTAATCCTTTCCTCGCAATACCTGATGCCTCTATTAAGTGTCATAGTGGGAAATTGAATCTGTCATTTGGGAACATTACCATGGAATTGAATGTGTTTAATTTAGGCAGGCCCTCATCCGATGTGGTAGAGAATAAAGTTAAGTACATTCAAGAAGTGAATGACGTCACTACCCCACGAGATAGTGACACAGTCGATATACGTAATTGACCACCTGATTTGTCTCTAAATGTGAGTCTTGTAAATTCTGACCAAGAATTTGGCCTGGTTAATAAGGATCTTAATATTAAAATTCAATCTTTATCGGACTAATTTTCCCACTTAGATGAGAGAGACTAGAATGATATGATAGATCAATTCCTTCTATGTGAATAAAAACTCGAGACTTTTGAAAGTATGCTGACAAGCGAAGTTTTATTTATCAGTGATAAGATGGTGGAGAAAATCATTCATGCATTTCCACTTGCTGACGCATGTTTAGTCAAACCGCATTTTCCTCTTCCACCATGTCCATATATGTTATTTGCGAATTTGGATGAGGTCGAGGACATAACTAGAGTATTGTCCGATTTGGAGCCCAATTTCATTCTTGAGTTTGAGGGAAACCTGGTCTTAACGTGTCATTCATAAATTCATTATTGTAGTTGTTTTGAGTCCGACCATCTAAGTTATATTATTACTACACATCTCAAGAATTTCACTTATCACATTCATTATGTGACTTAATATGTGTGACACCCAGCTTAAAATAATAACGGGTGGCCATCCCTATACTAATTTAAATCAGTAATCTCAAGTGGATCATTCTCAGCATCAACTATCCATACTAAAATAAACCTAGCTAACGACTCAGTACAAAAGTAAGGGGATGCCAAAAATTCAAAACATACAAAGAACATCAAGCCAACTGCATAACAAATACTGAACATAATAAAATATACACACATGCTACGATAAAAAGGAGTACTCATATAACACATAATAAGTACATAAAGAAAGTATACCCGAATATGCTGTCGGGTCACAGGCAATACAACAATCTATGGGAAAGAAATATAAAATGATGCATAAACTCCTTAGGAATAAACCCGATACACAAAATGAATCCTATCTAGATTTACAAATGGTAGGAAGCGACTATAACAAAATCCCGCAACAGTCTACATCTACTACGGCTCCCTAGACACTGGATAAAAAAGCATCAGCATTATCCTTGCGGTTAGACACCTCAAGTATACAATATATATATAGCAAGAGAGAAATATAAACGGGTCAGAGCCCGAGGTATGAAAACATTTATCGCAAGTGTATAAATAAAGCATAATAATTATAAATGCAATATTTTATAATTATAGTGAAGTCGCACTCTCATGGAACCCCGAACTCAGCCCTCAACTAAAGAGCTCTCCTAAACGGATACCCCTGAACCTTAAATATGTTACTTGACACATTCTAGGGACCGTTTAATCTAAAAAAAACTATAGTCTATGCCCACGAAAATTCCATCTTAATTATAACCCAAAATTGTAACATTCTATCGGCCCCTAAGTTTACACCCGAATTTCTACCCCAATAGGTATAGGTCTGCATACCTATCTCTTCACTAGCGTTTATCAAAATTCATACTTATTAACTTCAACAAGTTATTACTCTAAAATAGTCTTACATCCTCTTCATAAACCTATAAAGAAGTGTTACCCCATAATGCATAACCCTAGTACCAAGAACTAAACTTCTCTCCATTCCCAACGTTACATTACGTTTCGTGTGTGGGGCGTCTCGCAGAGAGAAATCCAAACAAGGACCTCCGATACAATACTCCTTGACAACTTTGTTTGTCGAGATCCATTATTGCCTCATCACACTACACATGCACATTCCGTTATTTATGATGAACAACTATTCCTAAATCCATTAAATAAAACATCACACATAACCCTTAGGGTCTATATAACATGATTCTAGTTATATAACACAATCATTCAATCCTATCAAGCATGTACACATACCACACATAATGCGCCCTTTGACATACTCATAACATATACGGTTATAGGATACAAATCTACTGCACAATGCTATCATCTTCCAGGAATTGCTCTCTTTATCCCGGGTTACCATCTATCGGATTATTATCACACCGCCATGGTAATAAAAAGAAAACACAACGTATGGGAAGCGGTCATAGTTCCAAACCGGAAGTGAGAACGAATCATACCCAAGACTTCTCACCCCAAAATAAAATCACACAATAAACAATGGACGACTATGACCTGGGGACTATACGCACCCTGTTTCCCAAGTCAGGGGCCTCACCCACATCGCGTAACCTCCCATGATAGCACGTGTTGGGTATGACCGCACAGTAAGTATATATATATATCATTCACACTCTATATATATACATGCGATCACATCATATATACAAACCATCACACACGGTAGATACACACACACACACACACACACACACATATATATATATATATATATATATATATATACCTTGTCCATATGTATGAAGATAATCAATTCGGCTATAGGTGTATATAGTCCTCATTATACTAGCCGACGTTAACGCATACTTACCCAACTCATTATATGATACGATCCCTCACTTGAAGCATATTCATCCATTACCCCTATGATATGAATAGTCTCCCAATACATCCAACATTAAGGTTACTATCTAAAAATTTAACGTATGTAACAATCACTATACGCCCCATCTATATCCAAATGCACATCGATATATAATAATTATCCCGACAATAGGTACACACATAACTAATAGACGGTAAACCTTAAGCTCAATCCTAAATTCATTTCATGATCCCATCATGCATTGGAATCCCCATTTTTAATCGCACACACACACACACACACACACACACACACACACACACACACATATATATATATATATATATATATATATATATATATATATATATATATATATATATATATATATATATATATATATAGTAACTATCTCGATTATAATTACAACACAGCCTATTTTAGTCGATAGTACAATCCAATCATTCTGAATTCCGCCTACGGTTCAGTTGTTCCTATGAACCTTTAGCATTACCGCATTTATGATTTATTCCTTAAGTTTATCTTCACTAAGGATATGCGACCTCTCTCTCTCATTGGTCACCAATTATATCTAAATAGAATCCTATCGCTATAAGGACTCGACGCAAAAGTCGACCTAACAATTTCATGACATACCCTCACAACTCCCTCGAAGAGTCCTCAATCTTACGTCATAACTTAACTCACTTCTTATCTACGAATATGATTCCCATTGCTAATGAGAATCCCCACCACATCGACACGACAAACTCCAAAACATATGTATATATGTTTCCAAAATGATTCGATACGTCCCAACAATCATATCATGTGAGAAACCCCCTGTAAATATCCAAAACATATTTCTCACATCAAATAGGAAGGTTCCTAATCGATAAACCCAATTGAAATGGAGTAGAATTCATTCTAGAAAAACTCTACGAAATAGCCCTATTTCTGAATCGATTCGGCATGGCCCGAATCGATCGGTTCCAAAGGCGAATCGATTCGCCCCTCTATGCGAATCGATTCGGTCCAAAGGAATTGTGAGTCTGTCTTAAGCCGAATAGATTTGGTGTTGGGTCCGAATCGATTCGGTCACTCAGACTTGTAAGCCTTCAACTTTTGAAATCAATTTGAAAAGGGAGACGAGTCGATTCGGCCTGTTCAGCAGCTACAAAAATGGCTTCTTTCCTTTAAGACTAAAATTCCAAAAACATAATTTATCATCTCCTCTCTATTATTGTTCAACCCAATTATGTTTCTAAAATCAAAAATCATCCTACATCTCATCCCATCCCATCAAGTTATACACCCTAAATCCCATACATAAACACCAAATGCAAGATTTTACCCCAAAACCTAGGTTTTGATATACAAATCCCAAAGTCCATAATTTTACCCACAAATCATGAAATAAATTACACACATATATTATTTAACAAGATTAAACACTTGGCTTATAATTGTAGAAGCTGAATCATCCTTGAGACCGCATATCGGCTGTAATCTCCCAGCTTTCTCCTCGCTCTTCTTTCTTTCCTCTTCTCTCTCTCTCTCTCTCTCTCTCTCTAAGGCTTTCTCTCCCTCTCTCTTAATCTCAAGATTAAGATTTTAAATCTTCCAAAGGCTTTATAAGCCTAATACCCAAGATACCCAACTTTATATGGTAATACACACTTTAAATGACTCGTTTACTCCAATTTGAGTCAAACTAGCTTAAAATATTCCAGAACTGAAATAAAACCAAAGGATAGTCATTTTGACTATCTCAACCCATCCGGAATCAACCGCGCACTCAGAATCGTCATCCAAAATACTTTATAACATCCTCAAATTTTTAACCTCAATTGCCAAATTTAAATTTCTCCAATTTAAATAAATTTTATTTCTCACAAATAAATTAAATTCTCAGTCCCAAAATCACGGGGTATTAGAGACTTCCCCCCTTACAAAAATTTCATCCTCGAAATTTTGATAAGACTATGACTCTGAACCTCAACTAGTTCCTACGTCCCCTACCCTCTAGATTACCATAGTTATTTCTCCCACTTCCCACGGTGAATTAATTTATTTAGAAATTGAATTTAGTTAACTAGGCCGCCCATACACCCTGTACATGAGCCCAATTACATAAACTTGACTCGACTCCACTTGCCTCAACTCGTAATATAACTCTCAGCAAATTAATTTATAATAGCGTACTAAGTTTGTAAAATTTTGAAATTTCCAATGATTGAACTCTTCTCAATTCCAGACATACGTTACTTTCATGTGGGGGAGGTCTCGCAAGCGAAATCCAAATAAGGAACCCTCCCAATACACTACTGTGTAGATCTGTCGAGAATTGAAACCAGTTGAATCAGGACTAAGGTTTTATAAAAGATTTTTGAACCATATATATTGCCTGAATGCCTATATAATAATATAATATAAAATAATTTCATATCTTTCAACACACCAATCAAACACCTCATGTTCATGAAACAAGGCCCCAAAAAATACAATAATCTTAATATCACCCAATTCTCAAAACGTACACAACCATGAGCTAAAAAAATCCTTTGCTCAACAACGATCCTGCTAAACCCTGAATCTCTTCAGTAATAAAATTCTTTACGTCGCATCCAAGCATCGCCATAAGATAGGCCCTTACATAAATAGAACAATACACTCACGCGCATCTAGCCTAAATATAATAATGGCAACCTTATTGATTACCACCAAACACGTTTTAACAGTTCGCACTTTCAAAAAAACAAAAGCACAACTCTATACTAGCCTATCGTAAATCATCTATTCTCCTGAAATATATCATCCAAGTGCCACACTTTCTCACTCCTTCCTCTCAGGAAATTTTATACACACTATGGTTATAGCGGCTAACCACTCATTAAACCTTACATGCGATGCTTCCAATACCGTGTAAAGCCTGACCTAAGCCCAAAGGAAGGTATTCTACATTATATCTCCATATTCTAACTGCTTCACTTCGTCTATGGGTCCCTGTCCAAAGTCCTCTACTTCTTCCAGGACAAGCCCTCTTCCTAAGGCCTATTTCTCCTTAAAAGAAACATTTCCCTGAAAATCCTTCATGTCCATCCTAAGGGACAAAACACCATTTCGATCCTCGACAATACTACTTAAAATCATGTCACAGAGATGATCTTGCTTCGTTGGATCAACTCCCGTAGTCCTACTTGATGAACCCGAGTCCCCAAATTTCTTACTCCCTTTAAATGAAGACGATACTCCTAGAAATTTAACAATGTCGCATTCATCACATCGGTAGAAGTCAACAATGTCGGGTTCCCTATTGAATACTGAGGAATTCACCAATCTAAACCTCCTAAGAACTTCACTATTCGCTTTTCCTTCGTATTTACCCTATCGAGCACAAAATTCTCCATTCGAGTAAATTCTCTTTCTTACTCAGCTACCGCTCAATCACCTTGAGTCACCTCTAGAAATATCGTCCTTATCTCTGTCTGAATCGAGGAAGGAAAATACCTCTGAGCAAAGCATAACCAAAAATCTGATTTGGGCATTGCATCGTTATCCTCCTCGATGTGGTGATTTACTCCCACCATTGGAGAACTGCACCCATTAGTCTAAAGGTGGCGAGTATTTGTTCCTTCACTTCAATTCCTTCACCATCCGAAGGTACCTTTGTATCCTTCTTCCACCGACTTGTAACTATTGCATCAACTCTCCCCCAAATTTTTGGAGGATGTCCTTTTCGAAAGGATTCTCGTACTCTTTCCCACGCAGATGGCTCTACGTAGTCTTGAGTTATCAAAACTGCAGGATGACATGCCATCGCATCAATGCCAGCATCTACTGCTTGTGCCACAATATTGGGAACTTTGACTAAATCCGTAGTCCCTTGAGGCATGTGGGGTACTATATTCCCAGTTCCTCTCCTTGCCCTACCTGGACAACTTCTTCTTGGCGACATCTGAGATGAGGGAAACTGTATCAGAACGTCATTCAAGTGATTGCACATTGCAGAAAGAAATAAGCGTAGTAAATACAACAATCCTAATGATAGGGATCTACATCAAGAATGTTAAGGGAAGAATGCAAAAAACCCACACAGATCCTAAGACACTTGAACCTGATGCTCTGATACCACCTATGACACCCTGCTTAAAATAATAATGGGTGTCCAGCCTCTACTAATTTAAATCAAGAATCTCAAGTGGATCATTCTCAGCATCAACTATCCATACTAAAATAAACCTAGCTAACGACCCAGTACAAAAGTAAGCGGATGCCAAAAATTAAAAACATACAAAGAACATCAAACCAACTGCATAACAAATAATGAACATAATAAAATATACACACATGCTACGATAAAAAGGAGCACTCATATAACACATAATAACTACATAAAGAAAGTATTCCCAAATATGTTATCAGGTCACAGACAATACAATAATCTATGGGAAAGGAATATAAAATGATACATAAACTCCTTGGGTATAAACTCGATACACAAAATGAATCCTATCTAGATTTACAAGTGGTAGGAAGCGGCTGTAATAAAATCTCGAAACAGTCCGCATTTGCTACGGCTTCCCAAACGCTGGACAGAAAATCATCAATAGTATCCTTGCGGTGCCACACCTGAAGTATACAATATATATATATATAATAAAGGAGGAGGGTTTTTTGGTCTCCCCCAACTGATGGCTCAGATTAAATTTGATGGATTTGGTCTTTATCAACTGATGGCTGAGATTTAATGTTAATATGGATACAAGATCATGCAGGTGAGAGAAATTTAACGGCAGAGACACACACACATACACACATGATTTGTTTACTTGCGTAAGACACAAACACTATTCATGATGATGATGGACAGAGCACAAGGCTCAAAAATCTGTAAAAATATTCGCTCTCCCCTCTGTCCATAAGCAAGAAACCTTACACCTCTTTGATAACCACCGGCACCTCGAGCCATTCAATATCTCGAGCCTCTCAATATCTAACCCACTCTAAAGAGCTCAGGAAAAAGAACCATCATCAGTTTACATATTAATAATAAAAGTAGATTAATATTTCTACTCATTCAAAAGTTAGGTCATTCAAAAGTTAGGTCATTTACAATGAATGTTCCAAAGTGATCCGAAGATTGAACCAAGGTGAAATAGAGGTTGAACGAAGGTGAAATAGAGGTTGTTCTCTGACTTCTGTGCCATAGTAAATACATTGTGGAAAATATTGTAATTTATGCAACTTGAAAGAATCTCATGTCTCGGGGATGAAAAAATAGGTCTCGAGGCTAATAAGCTTTTGAGTTCTGTGTTTAACTTGAAAAAATTCAATTTTCTTTCTTTCTTTCTCTCTCTCTCTCTCTCTCTCTCTCTCTCTATATATATATATATATATATATATATATATATATATATATATGTTCAGCCGCTTCTACTTCCAACAACCCTAAAAAGGTCCCCAGCGCCTCCTCTCCCTACTGGAGTCTCACTCGCCTCCCACTTATCCACTGCCACAGAGGCCAAAATAGGTATGTATCTGCCATGTTGTATCAAAACCAACCGGTGTCGGTGCCATATTGTATTAGTTTCTTTGCTCCTCTCTCCCCACTGACGGTTCAACCCAAGTTAGAAAACCCATTTCGGCTATGATTGTCCCCATCTTTTACTGATTGTATGTTAGTAATGATGGAAAATTTTGTAGATTCATTTGGAAGTAGGTGCTCTTGGTTTGTTGCTCATGGTTTTAAAATGTGTTTCCAAGTTTGGGGATTTTTTTTTGTTTTAGTTTTCTTTGTGTTTTAAACTATCCAGATTAGTTTTACTTTGTAGTCAACCACAGTACTTTGTGCAACAAATGATCTTCCATTTTTTTTCTATCTTTAATGTTGAACATGCTGAATAATGTTTATGCTAATGTGATAATATTTTGTTTGCAGGTAAAGTACTGAATGGTTGATAACAGGGGAAGTAAGCCTCCCAACATTTACCACAGAACCGAGTCACAACTCAAGTGAGTATCGGGTCAGATGATTAATTTATTTACCTTATTTTCTATATTTGATGGTACATGCTTTATTTACTTCAATGGTATATTTTGTGATATACATTTTGTAGATTTGCTGGTATTCACACTTTTGACATATTCATTTTCAGATTTTGAAAGATCCGGTAAATAAAGTCGCAAATGGTGTTAATTTCATTTACGATGTGAGGGGTGAAGGTTTGGAAAAATAGTGAAGTTTTGAGGTTTTCTTTGTTGCTAAAATGGAGGTTTGGAAAAATAATTTATTCATGTGATTTTGGTTGTGATTTGGTCAATCCATTACTATATTTGTTCGCTTCTCTGTAAATTAGTATTTGATAGGTTCATTTATAAACTGAATTTATTATATAAACATCAAGAATAATGTAGTCTTTGTATCATGAGACAAGATGAGTAATGTGGCTCATATTTTTTTACCTACATGACACATCACTACCTTTTATAAATTGTTTGTGTGCCTTTTATAAATTGTTTGTGTTGTTGAATTCATTATTTTTTTATTATTATTATATGTTTTCCTCTAATGAGGCATCTCTATATGAGGATTGCAATGAGTATCATTTTTGGAGTGTAGTGGGTTTCATGGTTCTTTCAAGGTTGTTTAGGTTTTGAGGGTTTTAGTTCAATTTGTATTTTTTGACTGGATAACTTATTTTCATACAAACATGATAAGATATTACTTTTTTTATCACTCACGAAAATGACACGGCTAAATACCAAACGACATGTCTTAAATTCACTCGTCGAAACATAATTATAAATGTTAAGACAAGTAAAGATGTGATTAATGTGCAAGACATGACACATGTTATTTTGTTTAAAAATATTTGACACGGATATAACCTAGCGTGTTAATATCTTCAATTACACATGCAACGTTTAAAAATTGTTTTGCAAGTGTAAGTTAAATCTAATCTATACCATGTTTCTAAAAGAATGAGTACACAAAGGTTAATGTTTATTATGCATGTTAGAATGAAATGGACCAACTGATAATTGATAATTTTTCATACATTTTTAAAATTTTCATCCGTGCAATCAGCACGAGTACATACATGGTATTTCTTAAAGTGGCATTAACATTTAATATGTAGTGTTGAAAATATGTAAAATGAATAATACCATACATGGAATTCCAAAAAACTTCAACCGAAAAAATATAACATTTCATAGGTACGAGTGTGCTATAATCACATGCTCGGTCGAGAGTAAATTTATCACCGTGCCATCGGCACGGGTATACCCTAGTATATATATATAGCAAGAGAGAAATATAAACGGGTCCAAGCCCAAGGTGTGAAAACATTTATCGCAAGTGTATAAATAAAACATAATAATTATAAATGCAATATTTCATAATTATAGTGAAGTCGCATTCTAATGGAACCTCAAGCTCACCCCTCAACTAAAGTGCGCTCCTAAACGGATACCCGTGAACCTTAAATATGCTACTTGACACATTCTAGAGACAGTATAATCTAAAAAAAACTATAGTCTACGCCCACGAAAATTCCATCTTAATTATAACCCAAAGTTGTAACATTCTATCGTCCCCTAAGTTTACGCCCGAATTTCTACCCCAATAGGTATAGGTCTGCATACTTATCTCTTCACTAGGGTTTATCAAAATTCATACCTATTAACTTCAACAAGTTATTACTATAAAATAGTCTTACATCCTCTTCATAAACCTATAAAGAAGTGTTACCCCATAATGCATAACCCTAGTACCAAGAACTAAACTTCTCTCCACTCCCAACGTTACATTACGTTTCGTGTGTGGGGCGTCTCGCAGAGAGAAATCCAAACAAGGACCCCCGATACAATACTCCTTGACAACTTTGTTTGTCGAGATCCATTATTGCATCATCACACTACACATGCACATTCCGCTATTTATGATGAACAACTATTCCTAAGTCCATTAAATAAAACATCACACATAACCCTTAGGGTCTATATAACATGATTCTAGTTATATAACACAATCATTCAATCCTATCAAGCATGTACACATACCACACATAATGCGCCCTTTGACATACTCATAACATATACGGTTATAGGATACAAATCTACTGCACAATGCTATCATCTTCCAAGAATTGCTCTCTTTATCCCGGGTTACCATCTATCGGATTATTATCACACCGCCATGGTAATAAAAAACACAACGTATGGGAAGCGGTCATAGTTCCGAACCGGAAGTGAGAATGAATCATACCCGAGACTTATCACCCCAAAATAAAATCACACAATAAACAATGGACGATTATGACCTGGGGACTATACGCACCCTGCTCCTCAAGTCAGAGGCCTCACCCACATCGCTTAACCTCCCATGATAGCACGTGTTGTGTATGCCCACACAATAACTATATATATATATATCATTCACACTCTATATATACACGTGCGATCACATCATATATACAAACCATCACACACGGAAGATTCATTCACACCATATATACACACACACACACGCACACACACACACACACACACACACACACACACATATATATATATATATATATATATATATATATATATATATATATTATATGAGAGGGGGTGTTTTACTGTTCCAAATAATCTACGACTGGAATTGAATTTTTGAGAGTGATCTAAGGGTTTCAGATTGTGCCACGTAGGATTATTCCATTGTGATATGGCAAATGGTGAGAAAACACCGGTGACTCCTGATACAAACCCTACCACCACCCGACATTTCAAACACCCCACATTTTATCTCTCACGTTTTTCATTTCCCCACAAAACAAATCCCCCAACCTTATTTCAAACCCTTGACCCCAGCATACTGCCATCGTCGTCTCCGCTACAACCCCCAGCACACTGCCACTGTCGCCGCTACACGCGGCCACTCCCTTACCCAAACCCTATAACCTCTAACAGCTTCCTCCCGCCGCCGCTACATTCTGCCACTCCCTTACCTGAACCTTACAACCTCTAACAACTTCCGCCCCCTCCTACCATGAGGTAGATCATTTTTTTTCAATTTTTGTTGTGAAGGTCTAATAAATAGTTTGTGTTTTGTTTTCTATATTTTTTTTGCAGATCCAAATCTATTCAACCTAATCAGGTATGCCTTCTTCTTTCTTTGATTGAGATTTTTTGGACCTTTTCAGTTCATTTTAGTTTTTTTTAGATCTATATATCTAAGATTTTGAACCATTTTCTGGGCCTTTTTAGTTCATTTTCGTTTTTTTTTTGGATCTACAAATCTAAGACTTTGAACCATTTGTTTCAAAGTTTAGATTTTTTAAAATTTCGAATTGGGGATTTTTGGGGTCTACGAAACTGTTGTATATTAAAATTTTGAGGTTGATTTAAATTGATTAGTGTTTTTTTGTTGGATCTACATATCTAAGACTTTGGACCATTCGTTTCAAAGTTTAGATTTTTTGAGTTTTTTGAAATTTCGAATTGTTTTTTTTTATCTACGAATATGTTTTTTTTATCTACATATCTAAGACTTTGAAACATTTGTTTCAAAGTTTAAATTTTTTGGGTTTTTTTAAATTTCGAATTGGGGATTTTTTTGGATCTACAAATATGTTGTATATTAAAATTTTGAGGTTGATTTAAATTTATTAGTGCTTTTTTGTTGGATCTACATATCTAAGACTTTGAACCATTTTTTTCACTGGTCCATATATAAGGTTTCTTATTTTCTTTCTTTCTTATTCATTTTTTATTTAATTCTGCGGCCTTGCTTTCATAATTAATGCATCAGTGTGCCTGCTAAACTCCTATTTTTGACTATGCTCACCAACAATGGTAGGGTTCTTGGATAACTGACACACCTCCATTTAGTTCATCATTGTTTTTTATGATTTGGTACCTCCGAGTTTCTTAAAATTTGGTACTTCTATATTTCTGTTTCAGTTGAGATTTAATTCCATTTTTTTATAAAGTTTTAATTTTTTTTATATGTACATTGTTTCTACTATAATTTATAGTTTTCTTACATTATTTTTTTGACTTTAAATACAGATAATCTATAATCGTAGATAATCTATAATCGTGCTCCTCCTGAGTGGCGTAGGTTTTTGGAGTACTTGGTTTTGAAAGGATGGATAATCTCTCTCTTCATATATTATTTATTTGTTGATTATTCATAGTTCAAAATTGAGGTTTATTTTTGTTTTACAGGTGTTAAAGGTAGGTATACTCATAACTCATTGTTAGATATAACTTTTTTAATAGTAGCTATACTCATAACTCATTGTTAGATGTAACTTTGTTTTATAATTTGGTCCCTGCCCTTCGATTTATCGCAAAAGGAAAGAAATCAGGTATATAATTTATTCTGATCTATCTCTTTCATTGCTCCCCTCTTAAAACTCTGTCCAACGAATGTTGATTTTTGTGGGGTTTTATTTTGTCGTTGAGATTTTATACCCGATGTTGGGTTGATTTGATTTTTTTATGTATATGAGAGTTTTTTTTCTAATTTTTTTTCTAATGTTTTCTGATCATCGATGCTCTAGACGATGAGATGGCTTTGTAGTTAGCATTTTTGTTTGTAGATGTAAAGATATCATAGCACCTGAAAATCCAACTCATGGTGGAATTTATTTTGAAGCAGGTGAATTTGGTCATCATGTTGGTCAGCAACTCCGGATACTATGATGAGAATAGGTATTTTTATATTTTTCTATGGTGTTAGTTTACCTTTTTGCACCTATTTTTTAGTATACCTTTTTTTTAGTTTAGCTCCTATGTTGAGAACATGTATTATAGTTGGTTTAGATGTTTTGCTCCTATGTTGAGAACATGTATTATAGCAACTGTTATAAAGTTATTACACAATGTTTATAATTGTTTTACCACTTGACCGTTATGGACGATACAGATATTGTTTCGGTGCGTAGGGTGTGGCGTGTCAAAGACATCAGTCAGGTCTGCTCTTTTTATTAATGTTACTACTATGTAACTAACAGTTAAATTAACATCATTTAGTTCACTATTTCAGGTCTGCTCACTATTTCAAGTCTGCTAACATCATTTCAGGGTGTGGCGTGTAACTAACATCATTTGGGTCTACCCTTTTTATTAAGGTTACAATTAGCATAAGCATGTTGCTATTAAACCCTTGAATTATTTTAATTATGTTGTATCAGTTCACTATTTCATAATCATTCTTAGTTCAGTACAACACACCCTTTGTTCAAAATAATCATATCTAATTAGTCGAGTAGATTGGGTAGTGAAAATATTCAAAATGGGCCATGATGGTCACATATGATGCACAGTATATATGCCCTTATAGCTGTCCTAGCAGAGTTGTTCTTTTAATATTGTTCTTTTAATATAGTTTAGTATGGTTTTAAAATTTTGAAAATTTTGTAAAATAAACAAGACACATATTGTACTTTTGAAAATTTTGAACCGTGCGTTAGTAGAAACGTGCGTTTATAAAACGCAAGGCATCATCCCTTATGTGATTTCATATATAATAAGGTTTCATTATTTGTTTCTAAATATATATTTATTTCCTTTATACTACAGTTGCAAATCAGATTTTAGTAGGAGGACCCCGAAGTATATTTCCAACTTCCAATATTTTAATGCCACATGCTGGACCATCGCACTACCACAAATAAAGGTGCTGCCGAACATCTTGTATGGTTATATGTTTGTGTTTCCCCCCTCAATTCTCTGATTTTTCCATCACTGGAAACATATTAGTGCGTTCCTATGATAATAGTTGAATCAGTTAAGTTCTTTCTCCTCAAAAGACTAACACTTTCTTTATCTCTCGATTGATCTCCGACATTGAGTTACCGACATGCATAGACTCACTCAGCAATGATTACTGCATCTAATTTGTTAGTTTTTTTTGTGATTTATGAAGTTGATCCATTTAGTAGTTGTTTCAACTGTTCAGAAGAAGTAGCAGTGTTGGTGATTGAAGCAGTGTTCGTACTCAAAAAGCTCATATAAATTTTATTTTTTTATGTTTCCCCCCTCAGATTTGGATACTAGTAGTCCTTCGGATTGTGTTTTTTATATGGTTAGTTTACATTCAACAAGGTCATATAAATTTTATTTTTTTGCAATTTGATTAAGCATATTAGCCCCGGGTTTGAAGTATGTTATGGTAATTCAATTTACTTAGGCATGTCATATTCTACATTAGGCATGCATAGGCATGTTATTGTAAGTTATGTTGTCTTATAGTTTTAGCAACGATTTTTCATAGTTTAATTTCTAATAAATGGGGCCTCAATTACATAGAATTGAACAATGAAAGGGAATATTTGCTTCTTTTATGTATGATACATATGTGGACATTATTTGGGATGTATGATTAGGTTCTCCGACTTAAAAAAGAACAAAAAACATCAAAGAATTTGGAGATGTCTCCCCTTTGAGGAAGGAAGGATGATTATTGGATATAGATAATTTCAGATTCAGGTAAGTTTACATTCAAATCTGGTGCGGATATTTGTATATCCTATTTTCCTATTTTACCTTTGCTCACAATCATACACACCTTTATTTTACCTTTGCTCACAATAATATAGACGAGTCTAATCCTTACTTGGATTATGAAATTTAAAGAAGTCCATTATCATGATTACTTATGCACATATCCAAGCTAGATCAACCTTACATATATATCCATATTTAATACTTCTGCATTTTAATTTTAGGTTGTTTTCTCTTTGGTAAATCTGCAGTAATATTTGTCTCGATGCACACTTCGATTGCCACGCTCAACTTGCTTCATCAATTCCACATTTGTCTTGGCCATTTTTTAATACTAAGGTATGTCCTTTTTTAGTGTTTATATTCTTATGGGTTACTATTATTTGAACTAATACCACGTGTATGAGATGAAGGCACGGAGAAGATCTTCATACAATCAAAACAAAACATACAAAGTATTAGTTCATATGCTATCTTATCGAAAGATTTTTGAATATTTTTACAAGAGGATCAATGTTGAGGGTCAATAATATTTACACCTCTAATATGCATATAAATAATTGGTATCTACTGTTATAATAAACACATCTACTGTTGTAATTATTGTGGAAGATTGCAGCTTTTGTTAGGCGAATTTGTTTTTTTTCTATATTGTTGGATTTGTCGTTATCCCTTGACAAGGGTGGATAGTCCAATAAATAAAGGAGACTCTGCCCAATTTTTTAAAAAAATTGACACTTTATTTTTTTAAAACAAAGAAATCTTCTCGCTAAATAGTATTTGTTTTCTTTTCTTTTCATTTTGTCATATTTGTTATGATAGAGATCAAGTCTTACTTCCTTAAGATTGTCAACTCACTATAAAAAAATAATAAATATATATAAAGTTGGGGCCTAAAGTTAGGATAATATGTAGTTGAGGCCTAAAGTTCTAACGGTTACTAAAGTAGACATGGCATTAAGTAAAAAACAGTCCAGAAATTTGTTATAAAAAACTAATTATGCTCACAAAGAAACTATTTGGAAATGTACCACAAATTCGAATCTAATTCTGATTTAATTGTTATTTTTCGCTTTTAATTTGTATTCAGATTCATTCAAATTTCTTTTGGCACTTTAGTTCTTATTTTCACTCTTAGTTTTTCAGGTGTTGTAATTACACTACTGTCATCTGGTTGTCATAAACCTGATACGTATGGTGTCTCAGTTTAACATAGAAGTTGATCATGTTTATTTTATAAGTTTTGTTAATTACTCTCTTTTGAGAAAATATTTTATCGTTATATTCTCTTGCATTAATTGTAACTTACATTTAATGCACAGAAGTTGATCATGTTGCAGCCTTGAAAAGCATGGTTCGAGGGAGACGTGGAAGATGAGAAGAGAGGGTGAGGTTTACGAATTGAAAGTAAGCGTATCGTGGTTTACATATTGCCTACTTGGATTGGTTTTAATTTATTTTTCAATGTTACATTTTGTATTCGTGATATGATGTTATCAAATTATTTTTGATCCATTTCACACTATCTATATTTAAGGTTTCATATAGATGATTTTGGGATTGTTTGGGAACATTGAAATCCAGTGACTAAAGTATGTTTAAATAAACATACATGAGTTTCAAGATGACACACACACAGATCAAACTCACACACAAATGTATTTTTTGAATTAGGTTTTTAAGTTGGGTGCTTATTTTTAATTTTCTTAGTAATTAGGATTGATGTGTATCTCCCCCCACCCCACCCCACATCCTATATAGCTAACGTACAATGTTTTTGGGAACAAACTAATTTTTTTCTCTTCATTTTAGGTTTTAATCCAAGACCAATCAAACATGGACTTAATTTTTATGCCACAAGACTTCTATGGGGCTGCTACGAGACTTTTTTTGGGCTGGGACTTTTATTGGGCTGCTAAGGGACATTTATGGGGCTGCTAGGGGACTTTTATGGGCTGCTAGGGGGCTGTTACGGAGCTAATACAGGGTTGTTATGGTAATTATTGGACTTTTATTGAAGCTTTTGTTAGGAGAATTTGTTTTTTTATATTATTAGATTTTTCATCCCTTGAGAAGGGTGGATAGTCCAATAAACAAAGGAGACTCTGTCCAATTTTTTTAAAACTTTGACTGTTTTTTTTAGACACAATGAGAATTTATTTGATGAATATTGTATATTTCATATTATATGTGAATTTGTTTGATGAATTTAGATTATCTGAATGTTGTTGGACTATTTGTTGTTTGTTAAGCAGGGTGAATAGTTTATAAACAAAAGAGATTATGGCCAATTGTTATAAATTACTCTTTTTTTGCCGTTTTGCAATTATGGACTTCGAAAATTTTCACCGTTTTGTAATTACGTGCTTTCGGAATTTTCGACGTGCCTTCAGGCACGGGTATTCCTCTAGTGTGTGTATGTGTGTGTGTATATATATATATTATAAGAGAGAGGGGTGTTTTACTGTTCCAAAAAATCAACGGTTGGGAGCGAATTTTTTTGGACAATCTAATGATGTGGGATTGTGACATATCACCATTTAACCATTGTGACATGGCAAATGAGCCATATCAATTCTCGAACTTTCCTTTCCCCCGTCTCCTCATTTTTTTACGAACCCCCTTCCAAATTCTCTCCCATTTTTCACTTGCCCCACATCCCAAATCCCCCACAACAGCCCCCCGCCTCTACCGCCCTCAACTCCCACCTCTATCGTTCGTTGTTTGCCGTCCACCGCCCGCCTCCCGCCTCCCATATCCCTCCTCTGCCAACCTCCTCCTCATCCACAAGGTAACCCCCCTTTAAATCCTCTACCATTTTTCACTTGCCCCACATCCCAAATCCCCCACAACAGACCCCCGCCTCTGCCGTCTGTCGTTCGTCATCCTTCGCCCGCCTCCCATATCCCGCTTTCGCTGACCTCCTCCTCATCCAACAGGTAATTTTTATTAGGGATTTGTGTCTTTCATAATCATCTCAGATTAAAACCCAAGATACCTCATTGTTTTATTTGGGCTTTGTGTGTTTCATAATCATCTCAGATATAAACCCAAGATACCTCATTTTTTTATTAGGGCTTTGTGTGTTTCATAATCAATTCAGATCTAAAACTCATTTTTTTATTAGGGCTTTGTGTGTTTCATAATCATTTCAGATCTAAACCTCATTTTTTATTAGGGCTTTGTGTGTTTCATAACCATTTCAGATCTAAACATCATTTTTTTTATATGACCACCTTCATAATATGGTTCTTTCTGAAATTAAAGCATTTATGTGAATGTGGATGAGTATTCAAAGGATTTTTAGGTTTGGTTTCTCTAAATCTATTATGATTTCATTTTAGTGGTTGGTGTTTTTTAACTTAATTTACAAACCCTAAAATCATTGTTTTTCTTGCTAGAATTTTAGGCATCTAACCCATGGATTGAGCTACAACAGTGATTATGCAGGTACGTGTATAAACTATGTATGATAACTAAATGTTTTGGCTTTAATATCATTTAATATTGTTAGATTAATTTGAGATCATTTAATATTGTTGGATTTGTTGTTATCCCTTAAGAGAGTGGTTAGTCCAATAAACAAAGGAGACTATGTCCAATTTTTTTAAAATGGACACTTTGTTTATTAGAGGCAATGTGAATTCAGCTGATGAATATTATATATTTGTTTGATGAATTTAGATTATTTGAAAGGTGTTGGAAAATTTGTTATTTGTTAAGCAGGGATAGTCCTATAAACAAGGGAGATTATGACCAATTTTTTTAAAATTACACTTTGTTTTGTTTTATTGGGGAACGATATTTTTGTCGTTTTACAACTACGTATTTTGAAAATTTTCATCATTTCATGATTATGTACTTTCAAATTTTCGCTAGTATATATATATATACTAACCCCCGTCCGTATATATGAAGATAATCAATTCGCCTATAGGTGTATATAGTCCTCATTATACTAGCCGACGTTAACGCATACTTACCCAACTCATTATATGATACGATCCCTCACTTGAAGCATATTCATCAATTACCCCTATGATATGAATAGTCTCCCAATACATCCAACATTAAGGTTACTATCTAAAAATTTAACGTATGTAACAATCACTATACGCCCCATCTATATCCGAATGCACATCGATATATAATAATTATCCCGACAATAGGTACACACATAACTAATAGACGGTAAACCTTAAGCTCAATCCTAAATTCATTTCATGATCCCATCATGCATTGGAATCCCCTTTTTTAATCGCACACACACACACACACACACACACACACACACACACACACACACACATATATATATATATATATATATATATATATATATATATATATATATATATAGTAACTATCCCGATTATAATTACAACACAACCTATTCTAGCCGATAGTACAATCCAATCATTCTCAATTCCGCCTATGGCTCAGTTGTTCCTATGAACCTTTAGCATTACCGCATTTATGATTTATTTCTCAAGTTTATCATCAGTAAGGATATGTGACCTCTCTCTCTCTCATTGGTCCCCAATCATATCTAAACTAAATCCTATCGCTATAAGGATTCGACGCAAAAGTCGGCCTAACAATTTTACGCCATTCCCTCACAACTCCCTTAAAGAGCCCTCAATCTTATGTCATAACTTAAGTCACTTATTATCTAAAAATTGGACTCCCATCTCTAATGATAATCTCCTCCACATCGACGCGACAAACTCCAATACATATGTATATATGTTTCCAAATCTATTCGATGCGTCCCCGCAATCACATCATGTGAGAAACCCCCTGTAAGTCTCCAAAACATATTTCTCACATCAAATAGGAAGGTTCCTAATCGATAAACCCAGTCGAAATGGAGTAGAATTCATTCTAGAAAAACTCCGCGAAACAACCCAATTTCCGAATCGATTCGCATAGACAGACTCACAGGTCCTTTGGAACCGAATCAATTCTCCCCTCTATGCGAATCGATTGGGTCCAAAGGACCTGTGAGTCTGTCTTAAGCTGAATCAATTTGGTGTTGGGTTTGAATCTATTCGGTCACTCAGACCTGTAAGCCTGCAACATTTCGAATCGATTCGGAAAGGGGGTCGAATCGATTCGGCCTGTTCAGCAGCTACGAAAATGGCTTATTTCCTTCAAAACCAAAATTCCCAAAACCCAATTTATCATATCCTCTCTGTGATTCTTCAACCCAATAATGTTTCTAACATCAAAACTCATCCTACATCTCATCCCATCAAGTTATACACCCTAAATCCCATACATGAACACCAAATGCAAGATTTTACCCAAAAACCTAGGTTTTGATATACAAATCCCAAAGTCCATAATTTTACCCACAAATCATGAAATATATTACACACATATATTATTTAGCAAGATTAAACACTTGCCTCACAATTGTAGAGGTCGAATTGTCCTCGCGACCGCGTATCGGCCGTAATCTCCAAACTTTATCCTCCCACTTCTTTCTTTCCTCTTCTCTCTCTCTCTCTCTCTCTTTAGGGCTTTCTCTCCCTCTCTCTTAATCTCAAGAATGAGATTTTTAAAATGTCCCAAAGGCTTTATACGCCTAATACCCAAGATAATCAACTTTATATGGTAATACACACTTTAAATGACTCGTTTACTCCAATTCGAGTCAAACTAGCTTAAAATATTCCAGAACCAAAATAAAACCCAAGGACAGTCATTTTGACTATCTCGACCCATCCGAAATCAACCATGCACTCAGACTCGTCATCCGAAATACTTTATAACATCCTCAAATTTTGACCTCAATTTCCAAATTTAAAATTCTCCAATTTAAATCAATTTTATTTCTCCCAAATAAAGTAAATCCTCAGTCCCAAAATCACGGGGTATTTCAATATGTAAACTTTGTCAATTGGGTTTACACCCAATTATTTCGAGTTTTGATTTATGATTAAATGAATGTGAGATTGGTTGGAAGTTGGTAACACAAATTGAAGATCATGGGTTATATCATCCTTTTACTTATATACTTTATTTGCTCTGTCCATAATTTTATTTTGGGCATACATTGAGGACAATGTAAAATTTTGATTTGGTAGTAAGGATGGTATTTTTGAAAAAAAGAAATTTAAAAAAAAGCTGAAAAAAATCAAAAATTCAAAACGATTTTCATAAAATTAAGTCTTGACACGATTCTTAATATAGAATTAATACACGAACCTCTCAACTTATGAATTGTTTGACACATTAGGCATATAATATGATCGAAAATGGATATTGAGGCAAAAGTTATTATGCTTAACAAATAAATGTGGAGATTTTTCCCGGTGAAATTTTTTGTGCCATTCTTCGCCTTCGAGAGATTTAAATCAATATGAGTTAAAATAACTCAAACTTTCCTTTAGTTTTTATTTCGTTGATGATCTTAAATTCTTTTTTAATCTATTATTGAAAAAAAGTCAAAATGTGAATCTTAAGCGCTAGAAGCCTTCGTAAGTTGTCTTAAGGCATAAATCAACTTAATAGAACTTGAAAAAAGAGATTACGCCATCGTTTGAAAGCCCAAAATTAAACCTAACTCCAATTTTTTTACATTATTCCATTACAAGCCCATTTGAGCTAAAAAGAAAATAAGACTTTGATTGAAAACTCATTATCATAACCAACTGTTTAAAGCCCATAAAAATAAGCCATATTCATTTTCTGAGAATACTAGGGTAAAATTATGTTACGAAAAGGGCAAAAACGAAAGGAAAAAAGATTGCAAGATAATGATGTGTGAAAAGTAAAGAATGAGAAAATGAAAAAAAAAGTAAGTGAAAAAAAATGAAAGAAAAAGAAAAAAGGAAAATGAAGGTTTGAAAAAGGGGCTAAAAGTCAAAATACCGAAAACCTCTTTATTCTTAAACAATTTGAACTCCAAAATTCATTCTTTCTTGAAAAAGATCCAGCCAACAATACCACCAAAGAAAGTCCTAATCTATCTCAAGGGAAGTTATCATAGTGTGGAGAGAAGATGGATATGATCTATATTTTTATTCAACATTTTCAAAAGGAATCATTTTTCCATTCATGTGATCGTATTCATACATTATTAAAATAAATCTATTTTGAACTATGTATATGTGAATTTTTCTCATTTAAGTTTACTCACATATACTGAGAGAAAACAAACTAATTTCGAATGTCAGATTGTGAGTGCACCCCGTCAGATTGTGAAATCAAAACGAACCTTTAGATAAGAAACATAACAATCGAATCTTTTGAAATGGATGGTTATATTGGCTATATAAAGTTTGCAATTAAACTTGATTATAGTTCTTTTATGTCTTTTTTATTGAGTCATGTTTTTAACTTTTGTGAGTATATTCACTACAAACTCTCACGATAGAAAACACGTCCACTAGGGATACCTAGTGGTTTAACACCTCGTTGTAAATGATAAGTGCAATCGTGATTCCTACGCAAGTTAGTTAGATTTTAAAATTTTAGTTTTTGAGCCAGGATTATCAAAGTTTAGGGAGGTGAGTATTTTATGAGTGCATTACTTGGTATATTTTATATTTGAATTCATACTTTGTTAGTCCCATTTTATTTCATTTAATAGGTTCTTAAGACCATTTTCTTAATTTTAAGTAAAAAATTGGCACTTTGATAATTTTATAATTTTCTCGTGCTGTTTTTTGAAAGACCTTTCCTATGGAAAATTTTACAGTTAAAGATGGAATTTGGCACAAATTGATGATCAACTCGGAAAAATTTCAAAAAAGTTTATTTTTACGATCGTTCGAAAAAACGTTGTTATTCTATGATTTGGATGAAACTCATAGTGCATATTCAGTAATAAAATATAAGAGTCCTGGAGATGGGGAAATTCAATCTGTTATTTCGATCCAACCACTAAAGAGGTGGAATGATCGGTTCCAACACCATTCGGCCAATAAAAAAGAAATCTACCACAAATCAATCACCTCAACCCTAGCCCAGTAAAAAGTACCATTGGGCTCACAATTTCATGCACAATTGCTGGAAGAAATTTTGAGTGTTTGTATTCAATTTGAGGGCCATATTTTTATTATTTTTTAGAGGATTGAAGATTATTGTGAGGTAACTTATTGTAATTTTGATTTATTAATGAGAATCTCTACACATTCTTGCGAAAAAAATTTCTTTCGTCATGGTAACTTAATTATTCCATTAGGATTAGAGTGAAGTTTATCATTGTTAGCTAATATTGTCACGTTAATTTAATTGTTATTTACCCCATACTATTTTAATTGTTATTGAAAATTCGGTATTAATTTTAAAAAGACACGAGAGCGTGTTTTAAAACCTTCAAAATTATTTTGTCAAATCAAGTTCTAAGATTTAAAAATAGTATTTTTTTTATGTATTATGCTTGCCCTTTGATTGTTTTGATAGTCCATACTTAAATATATTTGCGAACATTAAAACATGTATTTTCAAAGAAATAGGGATTCTAGCCGTCTATTAGAGACGCTAACAATATTTCAAACATAATCTTCATATTGTTGGAATTAAACGCGATGAGAGTAAGTTTAATCGGAGTTATAAAAAGGGAATGGTAACGTTAAATTAGTTTTGAATATTAGTTATGGCATAAATGGCCAACGAATCGTAATTCTTTCATATTTTTTACCACTTTCGTGTGATGCTCGTATTATTAATAGTTGCTTCTATTTTGTTTATTTCATAATTAATCTCTACCCTATTTCAGTCTAGTTGGACAATTTCAATCCTTTTAAAAGTTGTAATTGACACATTTTTGTGGGTTCGACCTATACTTACACTCGTTATTCTATAATAGCACGTTCACTTGCGGCATTTATAAATTAAAAAACATCAAAACATGAAACTAACAACAAGGGGAGAGGATCGTCATGAATTATAATCATTAACAAGGTTTTTAACATGATTTCAAACAATTCAAATTAACCCAAAATTCCTCAAGAAAAATTTATAAATACCTAATATATTTATTTCAATTTTTTATTAAACATGGATTCAATTAAAAAGTAGTTACAAACCTAAACATGGATTGTAATATAATTTTCATTAGTTATTTGATATCAAGTTCGGATTTTATCAACCAAGTTTTAACTTTCAACATGAGATTAATTAACTATTAATCCTATTCAATCCCAATCATTAACATCATATGGATAAATTCTCTAATAATATATAAAATCTAAAATCATATTGAATGGAAGATTTAAGAACCTTGAAGCATGATTAAAATGAAGAAACGCATTATTTCGTAATATTGCAAGAAAATTCTAGCCTTATAATGGAAGATTTAAGAAATCCTCTTGAATTACCATTGTTTTCTCCTCTCTAAACTTTGAAAACATATCCCAGATGATTAATGTTTCTAGGGCTATATTTTATGGATTGAAACATCTAAATGATGTAACTTAAGTTACTAGTAAACTCCAAATTTCTGCACCTCCTAATGAAGCTTACATTTGGGTCCTTAAAAGAGCCTAAAATGCTATATGGAATAGACCAAAATGTCACCTAAGGGTATACTTACCCTTGAGACCAATATAAAGTGATAAAAACACATAAATGGCACCCGTGTCACCCTCGAGTCCAGTCTAAATTATACTACCCAAAACCCATGTTGATACCTCATGGAAGCAATAAAGAGGCACACATAATCATTCTATGCGTACACGTAGCCCATAATTTTATAATTAATATCACTAATTAATTATTACTAACATAGATTACAAAAATCATATTGGACGTAATATTCAATTATAACCTAGATTATACCAAATTATAATTACCAAGTCACACAATTAATAAATAGTGGAATTTATAAATTTATTCTCACTTAATAAATAATAAGTATTGTCCACGAAGATGCTAGGTATTACACCAATCTTTCTGGCTAGGATTGACAATCTCCTCGAGGATCTGCTTAATTTCTCAGTTGGAAACCTCAACTTGGCCAGCCATCTGAGTTTGATAGGAGATACTAACTTTGTGAGTGACAACATACCTTTTGAAAATTGTTCGAAGACTCAATTATATTTAGGGTGACAAAATAGGCAAAAATATACTCCTCAAGATAGTTCACCACAACACGGGTGTCATTGGTATGATAAGGTATGGATACCATCAATTTCGACACATAGTGAACTGTAACTAAGATATATTGGAAACCATGATAAGAGGGTAAAAATACCATAATATCATTCCCCCACACACATTAAAGAGTTTAATGATAAGAATGGTCATGAGGGGCATCATGTGTCTACGTGACATATGCTCAGAATGTTGGCAATCGGTACAAGCATGGCAATATTGGTGCGTGACTCTAATAAGTGTGGTATAATAAAAATCACTTTGCAACCCTTTAGTTATGGTTTTCTTAGAGATAAAATGGACGTCGCAAGCACCATCATGATAGAATGATAAAATGCTTGGATGTTCAGTCTCGAAAACAAAACAACATGATTGGGACATTATTTGAAAGATACGGGTCATCCAAAGAGTAATACTTAACATTCACCAAGAACATATCTTTTTATTTTTTAGAAAAATTATTGAGCAATTAGACGGTAACTAAAAAGTTGACATTATATTCATGCAAAGGCGATTCAAAAATATCAAAGAGTTGCCCATTGGGGAATGACTCGGAAAATAAAAATTGATCGGTGTTAGACGTGGTGGATAGATAGGATAGATGATAAAAAAAAGACAATTTTTGTACCATTTTTATAAAAAAAATTCAAGGCAAAACTCTTAAACTAATAGAATTAACCGTTTCAATAGAGGTTTAGAATCCTTATTGGGAAGAATGCGCCAGAGCGTGGCATAATCAGTATAAATGATGACTGGGAATCCTTCGAAATAAGAACAAATTTTTTCAAGGGAAAACACGATAGCCAACAACTCTTTTTATGTTATGGTATGTTTGAGTTGGGCATCGTGGAGGCTTCTACTTGCATAATAAATCACATGATAATTCTTATCAAGTCATTATCCGAAATGTCTCTAAGGCTTAAGTCATAGACATCACACATGATCTTAAACATAAGAGATCAATTTAGAGATTAGATTATGAAAACTGAAATAGGGATGGTTTTAATCTTATCAAAGGAGGTAGTAGAAGAAAGATCAAATTCAAAAGGAATATCCTTCAATAAGAGGGTTGTTAAAGGTCAAGAAATTTTGGAGAAATACTTGATGAAACATTGGAAGAAATACACTTGTCCGAAGAAGGAGAAAATATCCTTGACAAGATTATCAATGGGAATAGTAGAAATTAAGTCAATTTTGGCGTTATCAACTTATACTCTGGCACTAGAGACGACTCGACCTAAGACATTAATCTTTTTCACCATTAAGTGCCATTTTTCCCTATTAAAAATCAAATTCTCATCTTGACATCGTTAAAGGACCTTGGTGAGAAAAAACAAGAATTGATCAAAGGATGAGCTAAATATGAATAAATCATCCATAAATACAACAAGAAAATGTTCTACCATGTCACTATAAATAATAGTGATACACCATTAAAAAGTCGTGGGTGTTTTTCATAAGACAAAAAGCATGCAATAATAGGCAAACATACTAAATGGACAAGTAAAGATCATTTTCTATCCTTCCTTCTGGTCGATGAGGATTTGGTTATATAGAGAATATCCATTACAAAAATAACCGAAGGCATAGCCTGCTACTCATTCAAGCATTTTTTCGATGACGGGAAGAGGAAATTGTTATTCCCTAATGACTTTGTTAAGCTTTCTATAAGTGATACAAATACTCAGAAGATTTTTGAGAGATGAGGTGGACGATTGGGGTGGTGGGGCATAGGGATGTTGAGGTACCAACTCTCTTTGTGAACTAAGTGGTGGGCAATACTCATAAGACATGGGTGGAATGGGTAGAAGTTGATGGTTGGTGTATGATAGTCTATTGTCAGGGACAAAGTGGTTTCGATGACTGAATTGATTGTACGGAGAGTGATTATTTTGAATAGAAGGATGATTTTGTCATGATTAATTTGACTGAAACTCGTCATAACCCCAAACATGATATTGTGGTTGTGATCGCGATTGATTTCGTACTTATATGAAAATAGGGGTTGTTCCTATTAATGAAATTATAAGTAAATCATGGTGGTGTGGGTTTCCTAATGGAATCAAAGGCACATGCCATCACCCTAGGGGGTTCAGTACCATCTTGAATTATGGGTAACATATGATACAAATTATCAAGACATAAGCACACGGTGCAAGATGAAGAACTATACCGTTGACACTCATCACTGATTTAGATAAAGATGTATTTTGTTTCATTGAACAAGAAAGAGCATCAACAGTACTAATCAATGTGCTTAAGCCTTTTATTAACGTTTTAAAATTATGATCTTGATCTCATTAGTCCTCCCTTAATGTGGTGGTTCAGATCTCGAAACTCATTTATGCCCTCCCAATCTTGTGAGCCATCGCCTATTTAAAGAAGAAAATTATAGGTGGTAGTGGGGCTCGAATGCAAGAACTTTAATTTATGCATTGACTTAATCATGGTGAGAGATAGAGAGATCAGGTTGTTATAAAATCTACGGACATGTGGGCAACTATTGATGAAACCTTGAAAATGGCTTCATGCCTCACAAAATTGCTTATCGGGGTTTTGTCAAAAATCTTAAATCGCTTGGCGCATTTCATTTCTTTTGCTTATAGTGTAAAATTTATAGATGAACTTCTTGATGATTTGTTCCTATGTACGAATGGAGTCTGGTGGCAATGAATTGAGCCACATGGATGTATTGTCATGTAGAGGGAATTGGAACAATCGGAGATGAACATTTTCTTCGCCTAAATTTTTGTTCTTAAATGTTGATCAAATAGTGAGAAATTTTTGCAAGTGAGTTTTTGTGAACTCACATTCGAGACCATGGAAGTTGGACAACATGGAAATGAAGGAGAGATAAATTTTGAATTGAGAGGCTATGTGGGGGAAAATAATACACGGCGGTGGATTGGCCAATTTCGGGGAAAAATAACCCCGTAGAGCACGTATGTTAGCCATGGTGGGCAGAGATGTAAGAGATCTTGGAATCTCCGCAGATGAAAAACATAAATATGGGATATGAGGCATAAGATCAACAATGCGAACTTGAGAACTTATGGTGGAATGTAAAGATATATTTCTAGAGGAGAGTTTTAATCGATGATCACGAATTTGGCAATTGGGCACAAAAGGAGTGAATTTTTTTTCCAGAATAAGAAAATATTTTTGTATTTTTTATATATCATAATGGAAATCAAAAATATATTTGGAGTTGGATTTTGGTATTTTTATGACAAAATATGAAAAACAATATGGGAATGTTGGGCGCTCTTGGACAATCATATGACATAGCGCAAACCAACTATCGAGGGATTTTGAATTGATGCGTACAATAAAATGACAAGTCCTAACTAGAAAACAACCAATTTTTAATCAATAATTAAGCGATGGGGTAGTGAAATTTTACTGTAATCGACGGAGATAAAATCACGAAGTTTATTAAGTTCTCATTTGAAAAAATGTGTGCCCTACATCCTTTACAAGACAACTAGGGATTGCCATATATATTTTCCACAAAGATACTACGATGAAATGGTCAACCGGTACAATGCTAGGGATAAAAAAAACAACCCATTTTATAGTGATTCCTCTTAAAACCCAGTTTCCCTGGACACTAGTGTGTATCAAAGAGAACCAATCAAGGTTTTGACAGTTAGATGGGACTATATGGTTTTTCCCGTAAGATAAATTTTCAAAAAGGGTCCTATGAACATCCCATCCTATGAGGGTAGCTGGTTGATTGGTTTTTAAATTTGGTGATAGCTAGGGTTGCACATAATGGGTAAGTGATTGAGTAATATAATGAGATTCATTCTCGTTTCAATGATTGGGTATAAGCTTTAACTTGATTAATTCATTACACCATTCTAAATTAAGACAATACGAAAATGAAAATTATGTACAAGCACAAAGGAGAACATAAAATTCACTTGCTTGCGAGACATTCACGAATGTTTATAAAATTATCTCCGACGAGGGGTGAAGATTGATCTAAGTTGACAGATGGAAAGTTCAGCTAACATTAGCCGGCCTCGGAAGTCCTACCGACGCAAAATAAATAGTCTTTTAAATCTACTCCTATGACGCTTTATATATAATTTTTTCGATTTCCCTTTTTTCTCCATTTTTAATTAATTATTACAATAATTGGTGTTTGAATCACCATAAATAAATATGCAATTCCTCAATAACCTATTAATGTTAATCTAATGAAATTTTCAAATGAGAAATGAAACGTAGAGGCCTTCACAAACTCCAATTCTTAAAAGCCGACAATGGCACCAATTGATGGGAAAAAAAAAATCTTTTACTTTAGCATTGTAGTAGGAATATTTATCTATCAATTTTCTCTTGAAGTACCTAGGGAATACACTCTAAAAATGAATGTAATGGAAAGTAAGGAGTGAAGTCAAATGAACTACTGACAATCATTTTAATGTTTTAAAACTAGGCCTTTAAGGGTTTTTGATTTATCGAAAATGGTGAACTAATGTTAACTACTAAAAATTAAAGTTGGGGCAAAATATCAAGCGTGAAAATGTATATGAGAGAAGTCAAGGGCAAGAATTAGCTATTTAATTCTTTTCTCATAATTTTCGAATTTTTCATTTAGAATGCCTCAATATAAATATTTAAGTCACTAGTTAACTCTCGTTACTACTAGTTCTTTTAAAGATAATAATTTTAAATACTATTAGTTTAATTTAATAAACTATTTTAAATGATGATTCCTAAATTTCTCTAATAAGTATTCTGCTAAGAATAAATTTTTCAAGTCATTTTTATCAGAAAAAATAATTTATCGATGCATAATATCAACATACAAAATAAAGTTTCAAAAAATTATTTCTAGTTTAATTGAAAATATGTTTTATATATAGAAATTCTTATTCTCTATCGAAAATAAATTCATACGTTCTCAAGTTATGAATTACAAATATCACAGTAATAATAATTGTATTTAAAGGGGCATAATAGATAATAATTATTTAACTAAAACTTATAAATTAAATTCATCATTCCACCCCTCGAATATGGATTTTAGCCAATTGTTTAGAGATCAACACAAATAGAAAGTGTTAGTGACTCCATGGAGGTTAATATGCAAAATATGAGAGAAGTGATACTTATTGTCAATTCTCTTAAACACTAAAAATATAAGTCAAAACAAAAATATGAGAAGAAGAGTACGTGTATATTATCAAAGTGGTTCACATAATATTTTTTCCAATAATTTCAAAACACATCCTCAATAATGTAAGACGCTCACTCTCATTTGATATTTTTTCCACACCAAAAAAACTCACCCCCTATAATCTTAAAATATATCATCCTCTTAAATATAATACTTTCTAAAATTTACACATTGAAAAAAACTAAAATATCTTCTATCCACCCCTACCTATTATACTTGCCGAAAATTCCTTTTTATATCATGTTCAAACCCTGAATTATAATCCTTTCCGTATATATACTGCTTTTTGTGTATAAGATTAATGAAGAGAGCATGTACATTAGGTTTTTAAGTATGGGTTCCCATACTACGCACACACAAAAATATAATGCATGTGTGGGGGGTCATATGGGTTTATTTTAAGAATGCTGAGCCTTTTGAATTTGTATCCTCAATATGTAATGGGTCTGTGGTGTGTGTACCTGATATAGGGTCGAGGAGAGGCGACCACACTCCTTGAGATTTTATGAAAAAATTACGAAAATTTTCTAGGGGTAAAAAATGTAAAACTGGAAATTTTATGTTAAAATTAATCAGGTTTTAGAAGTTTAGGGTCAAAATCTTAAATAGTATAAATTAGAACCACAAAAAAAAAAACCAAGATTTCTTCTCAACCCATGTCTAATTGATATACATTTCTTTCTCCACATTTATTTTCTTCTCTTGCACTAAGAGAGAGGGTCCTTGCTCCTATTGCCCCTAATCCCCTTGCTGCACCACCCTTGTTACCGCCCCTTGCATGTTGATACTGCCTACTATCGTAAAAAAAATGGTTTATCAAGGTTTCTTTTCTTTTCTTTTATGGATTTTATTATTTTGTATCATTGTATGTATAGTATATAGAGTACATATCTGTTTGTAGAATAAAAAAAAGTATAACATTTTATTGTACCTATTTGTTCCAACTTCCATGATTCTTAAACCTTTTTGTTAAAAAATTTGTTCTATAATATAAATTATATATTTGTTATAATACAAAAATATTTCTTTTGCTACAACTTATAATACAAAAAAATATTTGTTGTTAACATTTGATTAATTTATTTCAAATATATTGTTAGGGATCATGGAAAAATACTTTAAAAGAAAAAAGATTGTTGAAACTTCGATTGAACCAGAAGTGCAATCGCGAAATATGAGGTCAAATAATGGTTAAATGTTAATATTTAGGTGTAATATCTTAAACTTTTAGACAAAATACGTTCATATTGACCAATAAAGTTAGGCATAATATGTTAATAAAATGTATAAAACTCAAATTAAACTCGAATTAGCCCTAAAAATTTTTACTTGAATTAAATTCGAATTTTAAAGTAACTACATAAACTAACCAAAAAATTATATAAAACACAAATGAAACTTAAATTAACCCCAAAATCAGCTCGGGGCCTCCCGCCCCCGAACCCCTAGTATAGCTCGAGAGTTTGGCTCCCCCTTAAGAAAAATACTAGATCCGCCACTGGTGTATCAGGTAGGTTGTCAAGGAAAGAAAGGTGGATCTCGAATGGTTCAGTTTGGTTGTAGTTCGGGTTAGACGGGTTGCGAGTTTGGTTTCAGGTAATAGGGGTATAATGATTGGTGAGAGTACTACTTTTGGGTCGGGTTTCGGGTTAAAGGGGTGTTTTTGGTTCTGGCCAACACTTGTTGTTGGTTGCAAGTGGTTGAGGCTAGTGGGTTTGGGTAGGAGGTGGCGCAAGGTGTGTGTATTACTTGAATAAGTGTGTGCATGTTCGTGTAGCATAAACAGTTATATATGTTATGTGTATTGTACTCTCTCTCTCTCTCTATCTATCTCTCTCCCTCTCTCTCTCTCTCTCTCTCTCTCTCTATATATATATATATATATATATATATATATATATATATATATATATATATCCACACACATGTAGGTGTGTTGGTGAGAGACCTCCAAAACTTGAATTCTTTTTTCTCAGTTCTTTTACTATTCTTTTTTATTTTACACCTAAGTAACCCACCCACTCAACAACTTCCATCACACACTTCTTCCAATTTAAAAGTTGCGTATTTCTAAGGGCGCCATATTTTTTGCTCCAAAATACCACGAATTTGTTTTTATTACAAAATACCCCTTAATTCTAATAGTTACTTCTTAATACCACATCAAGGTCACCATTTATTAAAAGTTGTAAAAATCATTTACACACTTCCGTCCATCTCTCTACACACTCAAACCTCCAAACCTTTTATCTTTAACTTCCAAACCTTTCATATTCACGTTAAGATTAAACTAATTAGGTTGGTACATTGAATAAAGTAACCTTTCATCTTCAAATAAACTAAATGAGATGAAGTTTAGAATCGCCTTATACTATCTATATGTTTACACGCCTTACGTTTTATTTACCACCAAAGTTTAAGCCTCCAAAATGAAAAATTCCAAATGTAAGATTACAAGCTTCAAACAAACTTTTGGATCAAACTGATTGTAAGCATGATCACAAGGTTATCTCTAATAGAATCAACCCATTGATAATTGAAACGGATCGAACTGTTGGCATATCCATTTGTATGATCTTTTTTCTAATCGAAACGAATGAACCCAAAAATGTTGGAGTATAGAAATGAATGTTCTGTTTGAACTAGGGTTTCATTCTGTATAATTAACACAAATTAATTTCCTTGATTCTTCATGTTTATCACGAATGAATGCATTATGAATTATGTTTTCATTTGCTGTCATCATCACGAAATCTATAACTTATTTCACTATATTTATGCCGAATAGATCAACAAGTTTTTCCATGTTTCATTTTTTAGGTTCATATCGAATGAACTATAATTTTTCGACATATTTATTCCGAATAAATCTTGGTTTTACTAAGTTCTCATTCACTGCATTTATCCCGACATAAAACCTTACTCTCGGTGTATTTATGCCGAATTAACTAACAAATTTCGGCATATTTATGCCGAATGACTTATTTTATAAACACATGAATTATAAACAATTGTTTATAGATTTCTAAATATGTTGATAATATTCCAAGGTTATATAAAATAAATTGCTTATAGATTTCTAAATATTCCTCAAAATGAATTAAGTGAGCTTGATATACACAAACTTTTGGAGATCACTATATAGTGACTTATGTTTGTAAATTCTATGTGCAATGCTATATTTCATTATACTCATCAGTGTATTAATTATTTTAATGCAGGTCTACCATTGATAACCTAGTATCATACTCTCACAAGAATCAGAAGCCATTAACTTCCTCAGAGAGGAAGCATCGAGAAGATATCCATGTTCAATCCAATGCGACTGCTACTGGTACTCCGTTAGAGGACACTGTTCCGAATTTGATGGAGGTGGATGCCCCAATAGTGGAGATGCCAGAGGAGGTTGCGATGCATGATGAGGAGGAGGAGGAGATTGAGGATGACATTGAGGTTGCAGAGGATGATGACGTTAAGGGTGAGGAGGAGGTTGAGGTTGAGGTTGAGGTTGAGGTTGAGGAGGAGGGACATAATGCAGCAGGGGGTGATGTCGTGTAGGAGGATGAGATTGAGGTGGGTGCATTACCCAAACGTCCCGAAGTTTTTTTTATCGTTTTACACAAGATTGTTGCAGCATATAGCAAGAAGAAAAAGGTTCTTGAAGAAGGCACCTCTACCGCGGCTTACGAGGGCCCCGACGGTCGCAACTTTAAAACATTTTTAGCATAATTTGGCCTTTTGTATTTGGACCGGTTAATTGGTAATTACATTTCCCTACAACATTAAACCATTAATGTTTTATACAATTTATTACTTTAATATATATTGATAAATATTGTTCTTATATTGTAGGAGTAGCGGGTACCTTTATTGTGCATCAATCACTGGAAGAAGATTAGAGAGTGAGAATTCAGTGATCTTTCTGCAAGTGTACAAAGGGGTATCCAAACGGCTAAGTTGGGCGGGCTTATAGCATGTAGCCACTATTATATAGACTAAATCCCATTTCTACATTTGTTGAGAGGTGGCATCCGGAGACTAACACATTTCATATGCCATTTGGGGAGATGACAATCACCCTTGACGACGTATCAGGAATCGCGGGCGTTCCTCCCATCGAATTACCTCTATACGACCCACAACCCATAGTTAAGGAGGAGGATAAGGATATAGTGTTCCCGTCGGTTATGGAGCTTAGGGTGGATTTGTTGGGAGTGATCAAGGGAGTTGCCCTGGAAGAATGTGGTGAGTATGCGTTCGTCCAATTGAATTAGCTCACTGCGAATTTTAAGGAACGGTATCTGGATGCCAATACCTCGTGTGTAGACAAACACTATTTCACCAGGGCCTATTTTCTCTACATTATCGGGTGCACAATTTTCCCGACTAGTTAAAGAACAAGATTTTTGTGCTCTACCTTCATGTTCTTAGATATGTGAAGAAGGTTGGAAAAGTAGCATAAGGGATGGGTATCCTGGCTCATGTGTATCAGTAGTTGGGCTTTGCCTCTTGCTCAGGTATGAGTGGTTGCCTCTCTCTTATACAAGTGACTAATAATCTAAATTCATATTTTAGTTATGTATGTTTATCAATTTCCACCATTTTTTAAATAAATTTGTAATATGTGTGGTTTCCAGTCATGGATATATGAGCACTTTCCAGGGGTTGACGGATGTGTCGATATGGAGTTCGATGAAAAATGCCAAGGATTGCACATTGGTCATTGCAACCTTCCTCTCACACAAATAGATTTCAAAACCTAATAAATTATAGCAAGCAGTTGGATTATATGAACGTTGGTAATGTGAGTAAAGTCTTTGTATTGTTTGTAATGTTTTCTTTTGACTTTTATATTTTAAGACATTCAATTACGTATTGTTTCTATGTAGGTAATTTGGGAACCATATTGAGATGCTCGGGATGATTCACCATTTCACTAAGCATCATGGTATAGCGGGTTTATCTTTTGTTTTGAGGTGGGGGAGCCCTATTGCCCAAAAATATGCCTTAGACAATTCGAACAACTGCAAATCATACCTCGCGAGCCCATGACACCCTTGAAGGACGGTAGGGGAGACAATGTGTCTCGTTACAAAGTAAAATTCGATATGCAAATATAATACAAAGAAAAATGGCAAGACCACATTCTATCCGAAAAGTCTTAGTCTGTGCCCGTATCGAGCCCATGGGGCTATAGTAGTGATTATATGACTTGGTTCTGATCCAAATCCCATCCTAGAGTCCAAAACCCCAAGTTCTGCACAGTCAAACAACAATAAACATCATTCGTAAGTTTTATGTGTAAAATACTTCCTAGTGTTCTACTTTCGTTACTAATTTCATGTTATTATCTTTTTGATAGGCGGACGAGGTGTGAAAGGCTATGGATTTATTGAAGAATATTATTGACGATGAAATTGTTGTTGATCCATGTGTGTTAATTACACGTAGTGTCCAAGACTATGATATCCTAGTTGCGTCCATTGGCATAGGCAGGCCGATTGTCGTTGAGGAATGGATAGCAAAGAAAAGCAAGTCCAAAGTCAAAGGAAAAAGAGAAAGTAGTTGAGGGGTCCCATAGAATAAAAGAAAAAAATAGGATTTTTGATTAAATGTTTTGAAGTTGTAGCTGAGGGATATCAAATAAGTAACCACAATATGTTTTGAAGTTTTGATTAATTGTTTTCAAGTTGTAGTTAAGGGGTCCCAAATGTTGTGAACTTAATTCGAATTTAAATGCTGATTTGAGTTTGAAATTATATGAATATGTTGGTATATATTGTGGTATTACTATTGGTATGTATTGAACTTAATTTTATGAATATGTTGAAATTATATGAATATGTTTGTATAACTGTTGTTATTAACAAAAAAAGCTTGGCTTCATTCGTTATGTTCATAGCGAATAAGGTCACTTAATTCAGCATAAACATAGCGAACAGGGGACCATTTGAAGTTGGTTCGTTATAAACATAGTGAACAGCGACTTTATTAACAAAAAATGTTTGGCTTCATTTGCTATTTTCATAGCAATAGAGGTCACTTAATTTGACATAAAAATAGTGAACATGGGACTATTGGAAGTTGGTTCGTTATAAACATAGCGAATAGTGATCTTATTAACAAAAAAATGTATGGCTTCATTCGCTATGTTCATAGAGAATAAGGTCACTTAATTCGGTACAAACATAGCAAACAACAGGCTTTTACGTTGGTTCATTATAAGCATATCGAATAGTGACCTTATTAACAAAAAATGATTGGCTTCATTCGGGCTAAACATAGCAAACAGTGGACTTTTATTACAACATTTTAATTTGATTTCATTTAACTACACTTGAATATGTGTGTTTTGATTTAATTTGATACAACTACATTTCAATATCAACCAACTAGATTTGAATATCATAGAACTTTACAACATTTCAATATTTTAATTTTACAACATTTTAATATGATTTCATACAACTTCATTTCAATATCAACCAACTACATTTGAATATCACACAACTTAATTTCATTTAATATAACTTTATTTCAATTTCATATCATACAACTTCATTTCGCACCAAACTTTACATGATTTCATAAAATAAGAGACATCCTCGACTAGTTAATCTCGATAGGATGATCGTTGGTTGATACATCCTTTGGGTAGATTTTCCATAAGTCCACTACTTGATGCGCGTATTTATCAATCTAAGGTTTTTACTACGATGCAATGAACAACTATGTCGATGACTTGCTATCGGGGGAATTGGATAGTCGTACTTCAACTTGAAATCTACAAAGTGATTCCCGCAATGTGAGCAATCTCTATGAACATTGAATGCACGATTTGTTCATGTCTCATTGGTAGAAATGTGAGACACTGTTTCTTCGATATGAGAACGCATGCGCACTTGTAAGTTTTTGCCAAAATATAGCCATACCTGGTCATGATCATCCAAGACTTCGGAATACATGGGTTTGAATAATCATCCAACATATATAGAATAGTGTTTGAAAATAAATCACCAAAAAAGTATGCGTAAAAGTCATTATTTTCCATAAATTCTTCAATCAAGTCTGATCTCACCTGCCTCCATCCATTGGGTCCAAATCTGAGGCATTTAACACGCATCTAAACCTGCAATTTCCATTAGCAACAACCTCGATGATATCTTCTATGAAATATTTATAAAAGATCGGTATCTCATTGATAAACTGTTTATACGTAGCGGAGTAATTAGGGAACTATTGGGCGGGGCAGGTGAACTCTGTGAAATCAATTTTCTTTTTAGGCCTTTAGATCGCGGGGTGTTCCTTTTCTGTTGATTTCCTAGAAAGTTCGAAGACCGAGGGATCCATTTTAGTTTACTTCTCATGCTTTTTCTCTTTAGTAGTTGGTTTTCTACCTCTCGGGCGACCCTTGAAATTTTTAAGCACAGATGGATCAAATATCCTAGTGGTGGTGGGATAACCGATGTCCTTGAGTTTTCACAACATGGCCCTTTGATCATAGATAGTTTACCATTCCCACCTTTATTTAAACAGTATCATTTCTGGCTCATAGTCAACCATATGGTACTTCGTTAATTCAGACACCATTGTTAATTTGCGCCAATGTGCATCGACACCCCCCATAGTATTTCCCCACCCTCCATCTGGTAGATAACCAATTCATGATCGCACGGTAGATTATAGATGTTCCGTGCCAAGTGTAGGAACGATTTAACATTCATGCCAATGGTATCACAAGTCTTTTGCTCCTCAATAATTATGTCAATGGCATAGTGAGAAACCCAGCCTATGAGCTCAGGCAAGATAGGAATATTGTGGGAGTGCTTTAATTTTTGCATAGAATCCTAAAAATCCCTCTTAATATCGGTCACTTGCAACACAATGCACTTGTGCATGCCAAAAAAAACCTTGTCAAAAGGACGTTGAGAACTCTCTAAGTGCCTCTTGAACTTAGCATATGCTCCTTCACAACGATTAGTAGTTCAGTTGCCCCGGTGCCTAACCATATTTGTCTACGCATGAATGAAGCTCTCCTTTAGATTGTACCATCTGCAATTTATGTTGTAAAGCGTGTTCAAATATACAACCCAATCAGAGTGAAAAAGATCCCACTCTGCGATTAAATCGTTCTTTGTGGGGGATTCAACCAAATGCATCCAATCCCTCATGAACTTCTTCAATATTTCCTCATCGTGGATCTCTTTCCTATCATAGAGATCTACATTGCGATGAACGCGGAAGGTGAAAACAACAGTTCTCACCTTAGGGGGCACAACTCGCAATGCCTCCATGCATGCGTACTCCCAATCTATAATGAAAATCATGGGACATGCAAACGAATTGAATGAAGACTTCAAACATCCCGACGCCCACTAATAGTTCTCCACTTTCTCCATTGCTAAAATAGGGAAGGCAATATTAAAAGTCCTTCCGCATGACATTATATCAACCATCTCGAACAAAGGCATCTTGTATCGAATATACTTGTATATATAGTTGACAATGATAACAGAAGGAAAACACTTGTCTAGTTGGATTGAGGTTGGATGAGCCCAAAAAATGTCTTCCAAATCTATGGTAGGCTCATTGGTTGTATACCAATAGACGTAATATTTATCCCCAAGAAACTTCATTAACTGTTGCATCGTTATTCTACCCTGGCGTTGTAAATTATTTTTATGGTCAAAACATTACTCAGATTAAAACTTTTAATCATCGTTAGAATGGCGGTCGACTTTACCCCACTTAAGGACATCTCCTCAATATTTTTTTCCTCCAGCGAAGTAAGTCGATCGACGTATGCATGTCCAACTATCATTTTCTGCATTTGGTGCTCGTGAATGCCGCTAACGACTTACAACATCCACTATCCATTATCAAGCGAAATGCCCTTCGACAAAAATGGACAGTTGCACTTTTGGGTGGTCGTGTTCCTCTTCTGACTTTTATCCCCTTGACTACTCCTTACGTTCCCATTTTTCTTCCCGCGATGATCATGGTACTCACGACCTCTCTCACAACCCATGGGTAGACGCCCCTTAGGTGTTTAAGAAGGTGCAGCTTAAGTCCAAGCAACCAATTCTTGTCGAGTAGAAAATACCTAAGAATTAAGAATATAATGAATCGGTACAATATAATTAAAATATATAAATATATTACATCAATAATAGGCATTATAATACCTACTCCATGAAGAACCTCGCACTAACATCTACTAACACCACAGTACCTTCCCCATGACAGGTTATATCGAGGTTTACTAAAGCCTGATCTAATAACAAGGAATTGAAATCCATGAAGGCATCCTGCATAGGTAAAATTATTATTAGGTGGGAATAAATGGAATTTTAATCGCAACGTAATTACATTTGATAACAAGCTTGTAACATTTTCTATGTTTTAATTCTATTCGATATGAATATAAGGAACGGGTTTCACTATTTCGGTGGGAAGATGACGAATTATTTCTGATTGTTCGGGGTGAACATAACAAATTAACTCATCTGGTTCGAGGTCAAAGTGACGAATTATGGTAGATGCGTTCGGGTATATATACCGAAAATGTATATCTAGTTCGACTTGATTATAGCGAATGGCGATACTTTGAACAAAAAAATATAGAGTTGGTTCGGGAGGTTTACTGTGAATTTCTACCTTGAAATCGGGGGCTCGATCCTGAACCAACTGCACATTTTTTGCATTTTTTATTTTTTCAATCCTTATGAAAAAATAAATATATATGTAATGGGACCTAAAGTTAACCTAAAAAATGGGATTTGTAGAGTTGTTATTTGCTTTTGAGGTGTTGTCATTGTCTAATGGTGGAATATCCATTAGTATTTTAATATTTAAAGAACAAACCCTAGATATTTAATAATGTTATTGAAAATGGTTGGTGGGGGACAAAACTTTAATAATGATGTGTGGGGACAAAAGAAACAAAACTTTAATAATGTTATTGAAGATATTATTGAAGATGGTTCGTTGGATTAATGGAGACAAATTTGTTGGTTGAAGTGAAAATGAGAAAGAAGAGTTTGGAGTATAGTGGAAAGAGATAGAAAATGAGAGCTTGGAGTTTAGTGGTATTTTGTGTTGTAGTTGGGTCTATATATATATATATATATATATATATATATATATATATATATAGGGAAACGATCAAGTGAGGGCTCAGTTTGAGGACCCTGAATGAGAAACATTTATTTAAAATAGTAAAAAAAAAAAATTTGCGGTGATTTTTTTTTATGATTTTGAAACATTTCAATAAGATCATAAAAAAATAATCAGCGCAAAATGATTTTTTTTATGATTTTGAAACATTTCAATAATACCATAAAAAATAATCAACTAAAAAAAATCGATCAAACTTTGTCAGTTTTTAAGTTGTTAAAAAATGACAAAGTTTGACCGATTTTTTTAAAATAGTAAAAAAATTCATTTTGAGCTGATTTTTTTATATGGCCCTACTGAAATGTTTAAAAACTATATAAAAAAATTAGCTCAAAAATATTTTTTTTTTACTATTTTATGAAAATTGGTTCGCGTCAACGGTATGCAAACAGAGGTACTCACGAGATAATCTCTCTCTCTCTCTCTCTCTCTCTCTCTCTCTGTATATATATATATATATATATATATAATAATGCTCATGTGCGGACTAGTCCGCATTTTAAAATTGCGGACCGGACACGTGTCGCGTAAATGTGCGCCTAGAAATTAACACCTAAATTATAGGCACACTCTCTCTCTTTTCTGGGTCACCGCCAGGTGACACATGTTCGATCCGCATTCTTAAAATACGGACTAGTCCGCACAAGAGCAGGATTGTATATATATATATATATATATATATATATATATATATATATATATATATATATATATATATATATATATATATATATATAGTGGTGGCCCTTAGCAAAAATTTGATTTATATTCCTTGTTATTCCTTGTGTTATTTTGAAGCAATATTTGTTGTGCCCTTAGAAACTCTTTAAAATTCGAGGATACTCTTATCTGCTTTGATTTTATAGCTTAAAATCACTGTAAATAACACTCATAGACCCACGTTTTTTGGGTTCGAAGGAAAAAACGTCCGTGTAAAGGTGATGTCCGTCCACTTAAAAATAAAATTGGTGACTATTCTCCACCATTCACATGAATTCCATGTCTCAAAAACAACCACGTCCGAAACTCACCATCCTCAGACAACCACAACACCACCTCATTCCCGGTATAGTCTCCGTCTCTCTCTAAGGTGTGCCTAAAAGATGCCACAGTAAATAAGTGTTCCGTAAACATATAAATCATTTGTTTGTTTTTTTAATTATGCTTTGTATTTTTTGGATGTCGTGCAACTATAGGAATCTTTTTTTATTGGCGTTATGCCCCTCCAAACTTTGGATTATTTTATTTCAGATTTTTGAGTTTTTTAATTAGAATTAAAACACGCATACCAATCTATGTCAAACGGTTTCTTCTGCATTTCAAATTTGAGTGATGATCGGGGCAGTTTTGTGGGTTTACGGCAAGCCAGGGGTTTGAGATGTTGAATTGTGCGTGATATGGATTATAAGGCCATTTTTAGTGGCACTTTCTCTCGCAGTACTATTCTATCTTAGAAAATGAGGGAGTGAGAAAATTTCTCCAATTGTTATTTCTACAGCAAAGAGTACATGATGTGGGTGATTAAACTAGAAAAATTCTATCACCATTTCTTATCGTGTAAATGCAACAGGATTTTAGTTTAACCGGGGCAAATCGATTGAAAATTACATGTGCAAAAGTTTCGAGTGTTGCTGGGGGTTTGGGAGCGGTAGCCCCGAGACAATTTTTTTTTTTGGTTATTTCTAATTTTAAACAAATTATAACTTTACAATATCCAAACAATTACTCTCAATCATTATTAACAATTTGAGACTACACAAACATACATACAAATTACACAAATTTGAGACTACATATTTAAAAATTTCTCCCCATCTTACACAAATTTCTATATACACAACACAAATTTTTGCTTCGGATATAGCTTGTCTATTGTCTTCTCTTTTTCATTTAAAAAATTTCTCCATGACTTCCTATTTAAAAAAATACCACATATTTTAGACTATATTTATCACCACATATTTAAAAAAAATAATAAGGGCATATATTTTTGTGACACAAATTATAGAAATTTGACATTTTCCCCCAAATTACAGAAATTATAGAGATTTTTTGGAGAAATTACAGAAATTTGACATTTTTTTGAGAAATTGTATGAAAAATATATACCCTAATTTCTATACAATTTCTCAAAAAATCATAAATTCAACCAATCAAACATTCAATCAAAACCCTATATTTTACACAATTAAAATCTTACACAAAAATCATGCATTCAATCAAAATTATACATAGAATCAAAAATTTTACACAAAAATCATATTAATGTACAAAAAATACCTAACAAAAAATCATATTACAGTTGGCTGAGCGTGGCTCTGCTCTGCTGGTGGTGGCGTGGGGTGGCTGCCCTGCTGGTGGTGGGCGTGGTTGAGATAGGAGAAGAAATGAGGTAGAGTAGGAGAAGAAAGGAGTAGGAGAAGAAAGGAGTAGGAGAAGAAATGGGAATTTTAGGGCCAGCAGCTACTTCTTCTTTCATTTTGTAATTTTAATTTTTCAAGTAATTACAAACTTATACCCTAAGGTTTGAAAATAATTATAGTTATACCTTAAAGTAAGAAATCTTACCAAAAAACCTTGAATTTTTATTATTATTTTTTTTTTGGAAAAACTGAACCGGGGCTACAGCCCCCCTTGGTCCTATACTGCATCCGCCCCTGAGTTGGCTAATGTGATGTGGACCATCCACTTTCTCTTTTGGGTGTAATTTTTAGGGGGTAAAAATTGTCATCTAATTTCAGGTTGTTGGATCATTTTTAATCCAACGGACTTTATAAAATAAAAAATCCACATCACATTAGATGGGATCCCATGTTGGAGGAGTAAAATCCGCAAAGTATCTCATCAACATAGGAGATTATCCAGGTGGATAAGAAAAGAGTTTAAACCTCATTTTAGAAATTGTTTTGGAAACAAATTTTTGGAGATGGCACTACATGAATATTAATTTTTCCCGGCATAAATGAAATGCTGAAAAAAGCACTAAAAATGCCGGTAACACTTTTTGCGGCACTTTTTGCGGCATTTCTACAAGTGCGGCAATAGCCAATGTGGTAAAAGAACAACGACATTTTAAAAAATGCGGCGAAAAGTTAGCGGCATTTTCACAAGTGCGGTAGCCAATGTGGTAAAAGAACAACGACATTTTAAAAAATGCGGCAAAAAGTTAGCAACAAATTTAAGCATTTATATTAATGCTGGTAATAACCTTTTAACGGCATTAAAAAAGGTTGATAATAATCTTTTGCGACACCTATTAAATGTTCAACACACTTTTGGTGGCACTAAAAAAATGCCGAGAATAAATATAGCGGCATCAAACAAAATGTTGACATTATTTTGTAATATATGACTGGGAACAAGTGTTAAAAAAATCAATTATAAGAAGTATTGTATTTATGTGCAAATACATTACCAAAATATTAAATTAAGAGGGCAGTAATCAAATTAAAACGTCATTAAATTAAAACCAATAGTATTCATCGTAAATAAATGTAATTGTGCTTGGAACAATTATCCATTCACAAAATAAAATGTATCATTTGTCCAATAAAAAAAAGGGGGAAACATGAAGGGAAACTAAATTTTATATAATGTACGATCCTTCTTCATCAAAGTCAAACATCCTCTTCAACCTAAAAATAACAAAGTCAATTGTTAGCCATTGATACTTATTCTTTAGTATTTTAATTAAAAAATTAAAATTAAAAATTAGTACATTAGCAATATGCCACGCTACGGTTGAATGATGTACATATCCAATTGTGGACTTGTTTCCATAAGGTCTAGGCAATGATTCATTTGTTACAAATATTTTCTCAATATATACTTCCCAAAAGTCTTCACCCAGTGGCGTACCCCCTACTTTTGTTGAAGGGTCCTTACCCACAATGAATCCACGCGCCACAACCACTTTTGGAAGTCCGAAAGTAATATGGTCTACAATTTTAGGAAGTGCATTATTTGAGACCCTTTGTCGTTATTGATGGTGCTTCTTCTTCTTCTTTGATGGTTCTTTCTACAAACAAGATGAATATGCCATCAAACATATATTTCTGGAAAAAAATCGACGGAATTTTTTTTTTTTAAGACATCCCAAAAAATTTAAGACTATATACAACCAAATATGCCAACAACTCAATGTCAAGTATACATAAACTCTCCAAGAAAGCGTAGATATATTGTTCCCTTTAAAATCCTTTAAATTAGTAACATACCTGAATTGAAGTAGCATTCGTTTGCTCACTAACACGAGCAGCAGTCTTAGGGGCATCCAAGTGTTGAGAATTTGCAATCTACAAAAAATAAATTATTTCAATCATTAAAACATATAGCCATAAATTATGATTTTAAAAAGTAGTTATCTACTTGCCTGTTGAGATGAAGCTAAATGGTGATTTGATTGTGGTACCACTACAGATTGAAATTGGTTATTTCTTCTAATTGTTGCTCGGGTTGCAAAATAGACCTATATGATGGTATGTTTTGCTCGTTGGAGGATTGAGGAACCTGTTAACAACATAATTTAATACTAGAACATATATTTATATATATACACGATAATTAAGCACAAAAGATAAAAGTGTGTACTTATTAACCTGTTTGGATACAACAGAAGGGCAAGTCATCATATGTGTGCGTATCAACTCAAACTGAGCCTCTAAATGATCAAATTTATCCTAAAATTCAGATCGAATCTCAGATCTTAGTCGCTCATACTCTTTTTCATTAACCTTCGGTCGCTTAGTTCCATGCACATCAGTTGGAGATGGTCCATGCCCATAAGCTCGACAATGTCCGTGTTTATCAGGTCCCAGGACTTCATAAAATATCTCATCTTTACGACTGACGGATTCATTACAATCTGACAGAAGTTGATCTACTTTTTGCCTCATTTTTGACTGAAATGAAACGATTCTTATTAACATAATAATTCCATGCATAATTTTAAATTTCATAAATAATAATAAAATTATTTAATTGTTAATTTAATCCTCATCGATGTGTTATATATATTATGCTTTTAACAATATGACACAATCCCCTGCATGTTGCCTTTTATAATGGTTGATAAATAGAATAAGAATTTTGATTAATTGGTAAAATGACATCGTTGAGATTTTCTAAGAAATAAGGGAAGGAACATGGATGATATTTTTGTACCATTGCTTCAGCGGAATCCTTATCGATGGCCGAGTCATCGCTACTTTCATGTGTTTTGATGTAAACATCAACCAACGAAACCTTTTTCCCATGATCAACCTCCATCTGCATAAACCCAATGACTCGTAAGTCGTTACATAAATAAGTTTGAAAACATAAAATAATATTCACAATCAAAATCTTTTATAAAACACCTTATGAGAAACATTCGCATGACTCTTTCTTCCGAAAGTATGTGGTGTTCTTTGCTTCTTACGAGTTCGACGATTTCTTTGACTCGCTTTCTGTTACAAAAATTTATTTAAAATATATGTTTAACTTGAATTTATAAAACTTTACTGGTAGTAATACATTCATACCCTTGCCTCGCGAGTTCCCCAATACTTAACAAGTTGTTACCACTGCTCTAGCTTTACTCTAGGTGGACAATATTTCAATCTCTCTTCGTCAGTATCAAAGGCCCGATAATGTTTCTTCACCTCTGCTTTCCAATTATTCCATATCTTTCCAACCTTCTTTATGCACATTTTTTTGAATTCTTCAGGGGCATCAGTGTTTTCCTATATAATTACAATGAATAGAAAAACAAGTCATCTACTACACATGAGTTTAGCTTGAATTATGTTTTATCATTTTCAAAGTTATGGTTTGAGCTATTATTAACTTTGTTGTGATTGGAAAGACAACCCATGCATAGTTGAATTTTACCTAAAGAATTAAAAAATTTCAATTCATTTGCCACAAATTATGATATCTTTTGATTTTACCTTCACCTCTCCCCAAACATATTCCTTATATGGGTATAACTCCTTGCATCGCCAATCTTTGAAAGTCATCGATATAATAATAAAGTAGTAACCTTTTACATCGATTAAATAATCATCTTTAAATTGTCAATAGATAACATACAGTATTGCAAAGAGTATTCTAATAAGAGTTGTGTTATGTGAAAATTTACAAAAGAAACTTTACATGTTCCCATCATGAACTAAAATGCCTTAATGGGTAGATAGTCTATCTGCGATATCTCCGGCTGGCTGATAGAAATCGTTGAAGTGAAGCTCTAAGCGTTTCCCTATACCCATAATTCACCGAACTTCGCAATGCCTCTACGTTTAGTGGCATATTGTGCTGAAGCGAAACCGTAAAAATTGAAAAAATAGGTTAACTTCAATCTACACAGTTAAATAAGCACATATAAACCAAATAACTTTGATTACCTTCTTTATGTGAATGGGCATCTTGGTTATGTAACGGCTCACTCTCCGTCGAGCTACTATCGCTTTCACAGTCACTTGAGTTTGATCGTTCGGTCGAGTTAGAATTTGAAAGACAATGAGAACTGGGCTGAGATTGTGGTTGAAATGGTGGTTGGAGATTGGATTGTGAGTGCAATCGAGACCGTGAACGGGAATGTGCTTGTGAGAGGGATTTCCTCTGCCTCTGTGATGTCATAGCAACCTGCAATAATAAAAATTCACCACTGAGTTTACAAGAGTTATATATATATATATTAATAAATGATGAACAAATTTAAAATTTCCTTGATACCATCGAATAACAATAATAAAACTTCAACTCGTAGAATATGAATGTCTCAATAACAATAACGTATCTCATACAATATTCTGCAGGAGCCAGAATTTTCTAACCTATTAGAGAATAAAGATGATGGACTTATATTCCAGAACACCACCAGCATTCAAAGTGCATGCCTAATTGACTTAGGCTATATTAGCTCAAAATTCACATGATTTAATAATAGGGAGGCCAATTGTATTTAGGAAAGGATTAATAGAGGCTTGATTAATCAACGTTGGTTGGATATATTCCCTCCAGCCACTGTTAAGACCTTAAATCGCCCTCCTTTTTTGGTCTCTTTCTGCAATGTTAGTGACAAAATTATCAGGCCATTTTAATTCCTTAATATAGGGTGTAACCAAAAAGATTTCAATACAGTGGTACAAAAGTCTTGGGATGTTCTTATTGAAGGAATCCCTCTGAATGTCTTTACTCAGAAGTTGAAGCATCTTAAAATATCTCTCAAGGAATGGAACAAAGATAAATTCAAAAACATCTTCCAATAAGTGGCCAATATAGAAGATGATTTGGTGAAAAGAGAAGTTGAGTACTCAATGTACCTCAGTCAGTAAAATAGAGATTTAATACAAGAACCAAAAGTAAGATTGAATTAGGCTTTATTGTGTGAGCAGTAATATTGGAGTAAAAAATCTAGACTGAAATGGAATATAGATGGTGATGGAAACTCTAAATACTTTCATATTGTGAATAAGGCCTTGATAGAGATCCCTGAGGAACAAGAAGTCTTAGAGGCTGTGAAGTCTCTTAGTTCAGTCAGTGTTTCAGGTCCATATGGTTATAATGGAACTTTCCATGTCAATTTTTGGAACACTATAAAAAGAGATTTAATAGTTGCTGTTCAAACTTTCCTTTTAGTCAGAGATATAACCAAAAGTTTGGGTTCAACAAATATTTGTCTCATTCCCAAACTCAAAAATCCAGTAAGGTGAAAGTATTTTAGGACTATAAGCTTATGCAATTTCAATAATAAGATTATTTCTACAGTAATCTCTAATAGGTTGGGTGGTTTTCTGTATCAAATCATCTCTCCTTCTCAATCAGGTTTCCTAAAAGGAAGAAATATACTGTCTAACATCTTCTTGGGTCAATAAATAATGCATTTAATTGACAGTAAAAATGTAAGTGATAATATTGTTATGAATTTGAACATGACCAAAGAACAGAATAGGGTATCTTAGTGGTTTGTTATTGAAGTTATAAGAGCTTTTTATTTCTCTGAAAGGTTTATTGATATAATTTGAAGATGTATATCTTCAAATCAGTTCTCTTTAATTTTCAATGGTCAACCTGATGGCTTCTCTAAGTATTCAAGAGGGTTAAGACAATGGGATCCTCTATCCTCAAGTCTATTTGTTATAGGTGCGGAGGTGCTATAAAATCAATCCACTGTTGTAAGCAGAGAAACCCAAGCTCTTCCATGCTTATGTCAATCAGAAAAAAAAGATAAAGATTATATCCACCGAATTAAAAATGATAATGGTTATTGGATCGATAATCAAAAGAACATCAAAGATGAGGCTATCAACTACATCTTTAAGTTGTTTCAAGGTTCTAGAACTAACATGTCTGATGTTTCTCTGCTAGATAACATCCTAAATTTGGTCAATGATGCCGACAATGCTTTTTCAAACTCCATTCCTACTATTGATGAAGTTAAACAGGTTGTTTTTTATCTTTCTAGTGACAATGCTAAAAGCTATGATGGATTTACTGGTAAATTTTTCAATTAGTCTTGGGATGTGGTGGAACTTGTCATTTTGAATGTAATTATTGGTTTCTTTGTGAGATATAATCTGCCTACTGCAGTTATATCCACCAACATCATTCGTGTTCAAAAAAAGAATGAGTCTCTCTTTTGGGGATATGCTACCTATAAGCCTTTGTACCTTCCTAGTATAAAAAAGGTCAAGAATCTATTAATTCAAAATAATGATTATTCAGGTCAAAAGATGAAATTTAGTAAAATCTCATTTTACTGATCTAATCACTTATTTATTACTGCCACGAGAAAGATATCTTATCTTCAAGGTATCTTCAAAAAAAGACCCCCATTTACCTATTTGGGTTGCCCAATCTACACGGGAAGGAAAAAATATATTTTGTTCGTGAATTTGGTTCTCAAAGTTAGATCCAAGATCGCTGGACGGAAATCTAGAAATCTATCATCGGGAGTGAGAATAACTCTTCTTAGGAACGTTCTTAAATCTATTCCCCTCTTATTTATTGCTTCTATTACCCCCTAAGAAAGTCATCTATCGAATTGACATGACCATGGTCGATTTATTATGGGGGGACATTAAGGGCGTGCTTAAATTTCATAGGGCTAAATGGAAAATTTTAGTCTCCTTTATAGTGAAGGAGGTATCAATGTTAGAAGTTCGCAGGAAAACTTGTATACTTTGTTTCGTATTTTATTGGAAGTCTGAAATACTGTGTTCTAACTACAGTAGAGAATATGGCACATGTATTGACTATCTAAAGACGAGGCCTTTTTCCTTGGAGTTTGATTGTAGAAATCTGAATGGATTCGATTAAACAATTCATTTCGGAGCCGCTGAAATGGCAAAGTAACATGGGTGACATAAGCCAATGCAGCTAGATTTGTTGTAATTATCTTGTGAAGTGAATCTGATAGATGAATGGGAGGGCTATTGAATGATAAAATGTGTTTTTTGCCCCCACCCCATTTTGACACAGGATCAATATCCTGAAGTGACTGATGGTTGGAATTTCATGTTTTGATGACCCTGGGATAAATTTGTAGTTCTCTTTGAGAAGCCCTGTTTCGTTCATAGTGTTATTGTCATTAAATTTTTAAACTGTTTATTTTTCTTTATAGTCTGATATTCTTCAGCAGACATTTTTGCCCCCTGTTGATTATATCTGGGATGAGTTCATTGCCTTATCAACTGTTGTGTTATATGTTATTATCCATGTCCTAATTATTTATATGTGGTCTATGACAAAGATCTTTGTTGTCTAATGGGAAACCAACTAGAAGGGCTAGAGGAGCATCTTTCGGTGGTTCTAGTTCAGCTTCATCGAAATGAGGATCTGATAGAAGGATATCTTCCACCATGGTATCCCTGTTATCCCATCTATGTGAAATATTCGTGATGGCGTAAGCAATTAATAATATTTGTAATATTGCGTAATATTTTCTTCTCAAGTGTCAAGTTACAGGTTGGTAGTTTTGGATGGCCCAGAGTTCACATTTAAATGTTTTTAGTTTCCGTACTGTATGGCTTGATTGTTACACTTTTCTTGTACTTTTCACTTAATAAGTTCCAATAGCATTATTTTTTGCTAGTGAAAGATGACTATGGCCATTTTGTATCTATACACATGCTATTATATCAGTCTGTACATCTAGATCATCACATAAAGGTGAAATTTTTGAATGCTAGTTAGTATTTTATTATCTTCTTTTCTTCTGGTAGGCTTTCGTATAAAATTATATTATTATCAGACGTTAATAGTTGAATTATATTGTTCTAGTTTTGGCTTGCATTCTTCAACTCATTCCCATTTGTTTGACAGTATGTTTTAAGGGAAAATGCAAAGAACAGAAGTGGCAACGACAAATCAACATATATTCTGGTTTCTAAACGAGATGATCATCAGAGTCTTGATAAGTCTGCTACTACAGCTGCTGCATCTAGAACTGAAGTTTTGGAAGAGGAAAGTGGTATGACTCAGCTCATCAATGGATATCTAATTTGTTCAGTAATGACGAAGCAAATTTTACTTGACATCATAGATTGCATGAACCCACACAGGCACACACAAACACAGACACTCTTCTAAGATACAATGTTCTTCATGCGGGGACTTACAACTGTTATTTGCTTGGAATCAATGATATTTCAATCTTTTCCTCTTTACTTTTCTCTTGTGCTTGTTCGCCTTTTAAAGCACCATATTATAATATTCAGTTCTTATCAGTAAAAGAAGAAAATTTTTAAGTGGGAAAATCATACAAAGCAAGAGGGGTGAGGAATCCTCTCAAAGTACTCTAAATGTAAGAAAAAGGAGCAAAATTAAAAGAAATAAATATCAAGGAAAAGTCTTTATGTTGAGAATAGCTACTCCCCCCAATACTCCCTAGGCAGAAGATCAAATAGATGAATTTGTTTCTCAAAAGGTGAAATTAGCAATAGTTACTCTGTCAAATGCTCCCAAGGCTGAAGAACGTACATTTATGAGCATCACTTAAAAGGTGCAAGGGTAGTGCATGATTCTGGTTAAACTATTGTCTGATGGGAATATTGCCGCTGAGACCTCACTGGTTAGATTTTGTTTGATAGGGGCTTGATTAAACTTTTTGGATCCTACGTTGCATTGTTCTTTTTCATATGTCCTGTGCTTTGAATTCTTGGTTAAAGGTTGATCTGCATTAGTTGTTATTAGCATACTTTATTGTAGGTGGCTGACCAATAGTGTGATTTTTCTCGTATCTGGATTTTGGAATGATATTTTTCATTGGTAAAAGGTTGATCTGGCACAATAGGTCCAGCACAACTCCAAACAATATTCATAGAATTGTGAGTAATAAGAGAGCAAATGAAATTGTGAATAATCTAGAAAGGGACAATGAAGATGATTTTGAGGATGACAGAGAGGTTGTTGATGAGATTTTAAGGTATCATGAGAAGTTGAACACTAAAGAGGAGAATATTAGAGTGGAGGGTTTTGAGCAGAGTTCTGGGTGTTGGAAAAAAGGATTCTAGGAGAAATGACATCTATGAGTATAATGGTATCTGTGAGTTAAAAATTATTTTTAATCTTTGCCTATAGGAAAATTTAAAGTTTGAAAGGGACTAATTTAAAATAAATAAAAATATTTTTTAAGGGCCTTCCCCATTTTTTTTGTCTACACTAGTGGTAGATGTGACGAATCAATTCGTGGATGGGTGTAAAACTCGTGTTTTTTTTTATAAAGGATGAAGATTTCTCACTTGTAATTTGCCAATGAAACCATTTTCTCACTCTGTGATAAAATGATTTTAAATAGTTTGTTGTCAACATAAAGTTTTAGCTCTGTCAGGATTTAAAGTCCACGTGAAAAAATGTCGTGATTGGGGTTAATATGGAAGAAAGTCATTTAGAGTCTCTAGTATGAGGAGTGTGGCATGGAATGGATGAGTGGTCTTTAAACTATGCAGGTGTGTTGAATAAACTATCTACTGGTAATCGGCTCATTATGAAACAAGTAGGCTTAAATAGCACTCCTACCCTTGTGGTATTAAATATAAAGTTATCAACACTAAAAAATATGCTCGACGTCATGTATAATTAAGAGAAACAACCATTGTCTAACATCGAGTGTTTATAACATTATCTTTAGATGAGTCCACTCTAGGAACCTTGTTCCTCACTCATTCAATTGATTTAATTACTTTTTGATAAGAGCTCCTTCGCCTAAATGAAATGATGACTTGACCAGAATCCTCAACGAATAAGTACACCGCAACTGGAGTCCCACTTGGCTAGAGTCTTAAATAGCTCAAAATAAATCTTTTAACCACTCAATCCTTCTTAGTTAAGGGCTACCATATTTCGGTGCATGGTAAGTCGGACATTTTGGAACAGAGTTTAAAAGGATCAATATAAACAAAAATAACTTCAGATAGTCAGTTGGTGGCAAGTAGTCCTCGATAACTCTAGCTCATATATAGTCAAGAGTTTATGCAAGAGCAACTCTTAGTTGGGCTCTTAATGACACAAATGAAGGGATGAGAAGAGAAGAGAAGAGGATTATACAACTTCAAAGCAACTCATATTTAAGGGACTGAATCTAGAGGGGCATAAAGAATGGACATGAAGATGACTACCCTAAGGCCTGAAGAGTCCAATACCTCAATGAAAATTGAGGTGTTTAATGTGACGCGTATATTATTTTGTGGATACAAATTCCGAATTCAAAACATGACACGATGTGGACATGCCATAACAAGTTCAAAAATAGTTGGGCACGAATATTTTGAAGTAAAATTACATATCTTGTAAAGTATACTAGAATCTCAATTATAATCAATGGCAATTCAGTGGGATATTTAATTTCTCCAGAGGTGTGAGGGAGGGGGATACACTATCCCCCTTGTTATTTTTCCTAGATAAAGTGGTCCTAAGTAGGGGAGTCTCATACCTCATTAATTCTGGGAATTGAATCTTATTTTTACTCCTAGATAACATTTTGTAGCTCAGTGCATACATTTTCACACTCTAATAATGCCTCCTATTTTATTCCTTCCGAAAGGTCAACCACAGAGGAAGACGATCCAATAACTACTCCCCATTACACAAGGGCAGCCACTGATGTAATGTCAGGATCATACCAAGTACTAATAATAGGGATCATCTCGACATTTTTCAGTGCACTAAATCTTCTCAATGTGTGGTTACTAGCATGTTACGAAATGCATTTAGGAATAAAAGTAATGAAGACTAGAATGCATAGATCAGGCTAAAATGGACACCGAACACTACCCTCGACATATATAAAGCCATTAAACTCCCTAAGTAAAAGAACTAAATAGTAGACTCACTGAGCGAAATCAGGTTTCCCTTAACATGGGCCCTAAGTACGTTAATTGCCAAAAATCAACACCACAACCTATTTTGTCGGTAAATGCTACCAACCCCAAGGGGGAAAATTTTATACCAGCCACTTTACACTTGTTTAAGTTAATCATTAAACTAAAGTGAGAAATAAATCTTCTCTGTTCTTACCTCTCAGATATAAATACAATCTAGCCCAGACTAGTTTTCAAATTCATGTATTCAATATCAAAGAAATATTATCCATCCAAAAAAGCCCATCCATAGTTAATCCAGCAACTCCACAAAGGACCTGGCAGGACGAAAATATACCAAATAAAGTAGTTAAGGTGATGAAATATACTAGAAAATAAAAAGCAATAGTTGGAGAGGAATATGTAGAAGCTACTAATGCAATTAGTCAAGCAATTTGGTTAAGGCGTATATTGGGAGATCTGAACCAACAGCAACAAGAGGCAACCAGTATTTTTTGTGATAACAAGTCAGCTATGGTAATTTCTAAGAATTGATCGTTTCACAATCATACCAAGTACATTTCCACCGAGTATCATTTTATTCGAGAAACAATTTCAAATGGTGAGGTCAATTTGGAGTTTTGCAAGTCAAATGAATAGGTTGGAGACATCTTTACGAAAGCATTGTCAATGAACGAGTTCGGTTACTTCAAATAAATGATTGGTGTGAAGAAAGTGCATTATTCCTATAACTGTATCAAATAACATTCATGTATTTGAGTCATCAGTTATCTCAGATGTCACTTGTGTATGTTCCAAGAATGGATCTAGAATGTGTACGTGCATTGAATTAGTGACAGCGAAATACTATATAAGGCAATTTAGTTCTCTATTTGTAAACACAGAGAAACAACGGGAAATATAGTATAAAATTTTGTTCAGTTTTGGAGCTCTGCTTTAGCAACTCAGATATTTCTTCTAACAATTTAATAGGTTAAATATTGTGCATCACATTTGATTTAATTAATTAACTGTCATGTAATTATGAAATCATATACATGATATAAATATATATATATATATGGATTCTACAAATATAATGTCCCAATATGTGATAATGGGAGGGGATAGGACTGCCACGCAAGTAGTGTGCTCCAACGATAATTTTGTCGGCCTGTGAAATAGAAAGGGATTTAAACAAATCTTTTGCTTGTTTGGATGGTCCACACACTATACCAAATTTTCTCAACCACTTTTTCCAAATGAAGACTACCATCTCACATTGTAAAAGCATGTGGTCAAGATCTTCATTTTACTTTAAAAAGGCACACTTCCAATTAGAGACAGGGAGGTATTTGCAGCTTCAGTGAGTCTATCATTGTAAATATTCTTCATAAATGGAGTAGAATTATCCTCTGTATACATTATGTAGCAAATTGCTTCTCCCATTATCTAGAATTTTATAAATTCTAATGATATTTTGATCCATATTGTTAATGCGAAGTTAATTATAGCTTCACTGCTTTACACTCCCAAACCTTCATGATGTAACCAAATCAAATGGACAACGGGGAAATTAATTTAAAAACATTAACATAAAGCCTAACCTTTTCACATAACATGATAATAAAGAGTTTTGGGTCTTTGGTCCCTAATTATTTGCTATATTGAGTTTGACCCCACTATATTCAGTTATTATTCAATCAATATTAGATTTCATTTGTGCTAGTTTCAAGGTGGATGAATATTTCCCGAGGGAGAAGGATAATACAAAATGGGAACTAACACTGTTAATCCTAATAAACAAATAGTTCTTCAACTAAATTTTTCCCCTAGAAAATTCCCTAATTGAGCTGAACAGTTCTTAATGGGCCTAAATAAGTAAAATAACAAATGAAGCAATCACAATGAGAATAACGATGATGAAATTTCTTCGTTAATCACTATTTTAGTAGTAGATATAATCATCAATAAAAGGCAAGAAATATAAAATGCATTCATTCATTAATCATCAATAAATACAAAAATAAAACTAAAAACAAAATGAACTTGACTCTCCATCATTACTGATGTGAAACAAATAAAATGCATTCAATTATTAGTCATTTTTAAAATATTAAACTAAGAAAAGAATGTCAAATTCCGTGAACATCTAAGCATCCTTAAAAATAAAACCATTCATAACTGAAAAATTCATATCAATTTTCATCTTCATCCATGTCAGTATCATAATCATCACTAGTCTCCTCATTTTCATCAGTTTCATCTATATCACTCTTGTTATCTTCCTCGTCCGCCTCGGAATCATCTTCGTAAGTCTCAGAAATATCCTCATCACTACAGTCCTCATCAATATCAACACGGATATCATCACCGCCATCTATATCAACTATGTTGTCAACAGTCGTTCCCTCTACACCAGCCCTAACCCATGTAATATCCCCATCATGGTTGATTAGAGTGTCATCCAGTTGTTTGATGTTATACGACTCAACTTCCGCATCTATTGTGTCATTTACATAAGTATCTTTACCATACATGTCATACAAATCTCTCGATTTCAGCTTCATGATAGCTTGACAATCTTCTTCAATTAGGTCTCGCACATACCAAATTTGTTTGGCTTGAGATGCTAATATAAACGGTTCATTTGACAGTCGATTATGCTTGTATAGTGAATGTTTGAAGTTCACTAATGTGAACTCAAAATCATCATTTGTCGTCCCCGAATGGGTATCAACCTAATCACACTTGAATAGCATAAACTTGAAATCATTTGAATAGCACAATTCAAATATATCTATTAATATCTATAATATGTTACATCCCCCGAAATAGGTCGTTTGTCCTTTGCACTTGCAAAACTTTCGGTGGTGGCATCAAGCATAACTCCACTATTCTGAGTATTCAATCTTCTCTCACGCTGCTTTGTGCGAAACCTGAACCCATTTACAATATATCCCGTGTATCTCCTAGCCTATTGGGAGGGCCCTACAGCCAAAATTGCAACTTCCTTTGACACCTCACCCTCATTTAGATTTCGTACCTAAATTTTTTCATATGATTGAGTAACAAAAATTAGATGTGTAAAAATTAAACGTGTTATTAAGATTTTAAAATTTTGTTACATATAAATACAATGATGACTTACATGATCCCCAAACCACTTGTGAAACGTTTCGTTGTGAATGCGATTAATTTCGTACTGTCCTACACGAGGTCTCTCCCGTTTTAGCATTATTATATGTTTCCTGTAAAACATGTATGTATAAATTGAATACTGTAGAGTGATATTTATTTAAATAAAGTTTAAAATTCATTCAAATGTTATTTTACTCGCGAAAAGGCTTACTGCGGCGGAGTCGAATAACATGTACCGATGTGCTTGTGAAAATGAAGTGTCATCAAGCATAAATGCTACTCTTTTACCTAATGTACGACCTATTAAACTTGAGTTGGCTTCAACTTCATCATTTTATAAAGGCCGATTTAACTTACTCTCAACATCACCTAGGTACCTCGCACAGAATGTCGTGCATTCCTATGCTAGGTATCCTTCAGTAATTTTACCTTCTCGACGACTTCGATTATGAACATATTCTTTTAGTGTGAATAAAAACCTGTTCGCCATTGTAAAGCAATTAAAGTAATATTCATATGCATTAATTTAGGTGACATAAACATAATTCATAGAAACGTACCTCTCGATGGGATACATCCATCGAAACTGTACTGGTCCAGCAATCATTGCCTCCTAAGCTAAATGGATTGTCAAATGCTCCATAACATAAAAAAACGTTGGGGGAAGATTTTCTCAAGATGACATAGTGTAAGAGAAATACGATCTTGCAAATATTCATAATCTTTCAAGGTCATTATCTTTGAACAGACTTTCCGATAGAAATTACATAATTCAATCAAAGACCTTGCTACATTCGTAGGCAATGATTTTCGTACTGCTAGCGGGAGTAGTTGTTGCATTATGATATGATTAACATGTCTCTTAAGTCCAGAAATATTCCGCTCTTTAATGTTTACACGACGTGAAATATTAGATGCATAACCATCTGGGACCTTGATATTATTTAAAACCTTACAAAATATGTCTTTATCTCTTTTACTCATTGTGAAGCATGCTGGTGGTAAATATACTTTGTTATTTGGCAAGCTTTTAAGGTGCAATGCTTTTTGAATACCCATGTTCTCAAGGTCTCGACGAGCCTTCATATTATCTTTTGATTTTCCATCAACATTTAATAATGTCCAAAGTATGTTATCGCACACATTTTTCTCTACATGCATAACATCAAGATTGTGACGAATCAAGTGATCCTTCCAATGAGGCAGCTGAAATAATGTGCTCTTTTTCTTCCAATTTAGGGATCTATTACAATTCCCTTCATCGCAGATACTCATTTTTCTCTTCTTCGTTGCCGATGAGTGACCCTTCTCTTTATTTCTTTCCATTTCCTCTAATTGCTCCAAGATATCATCCCCGGATACTTAAGTGGGCTTGACTTTTCTTTCAACTTTCCCATCAAAAGCAACAATGCATTTCTGAATTTATAGTTGTGATCCAACCACCGACGATGGCCCATATCGCAAAATTTCTTCCCATTTTTTAACCATTGTGAACGAGTGTTCTTATTGCAACAAGGACAAGCCAATCTCCCTTTTGTACTCCAACCTGATACGCAGGAAAGTCACTAATTGTCCACATTAACGTTGCACGCATGCAAAACATTTTTCAGTCGATGAATCATAAGTAAGTACGCCATCATTCCACAATTCCTTTAACTCGTCGATGAGAGGCTACAAGTAAACATCGATATTATTTCCTGGACCACATAGACCATCAATCAACGTAGACAGTATAAGATAAGGTTGTTTCATACACATCCACAGAGGCAAGTTGTATATCATCAAAACAACGGGCCACGTGCTATGAGAAATGCTCATTGTTTTAAAAGGATTAAAGTCATCGGCTTCTAGTCCGAGCCTAACATTGCGAGAGTCACTAGAAAAATTTGGATTTTGTTGATCGAAGGTTTTCCATGCTTTAGAATCAGCGGGGTGTCTTAAGATGCCATCGTCATCACGTTCCTCTGCATGCCATCTCATGAGGGAGGATGTTTTCAATGACATAAATAATCTTTGAAGCCTTGATTTCAGTGGAAAGTACCTAACAACCTTTGTAGGAATTTTTCGATCCCTAGCTTCTTCATCATCAGACTCACCCAAAAATTGTTTCCATCTTGATGTGTGACATATTATGCAACTCTCACGATCTTTGTTCTCTTTCCAATACAACATACAATCATTTGGACATGCATGAATTTTTTTATAATCAAACCCTAAATCATTAACCATCTTTCTTACTTGAGAGTACAAACTTGGCAATTTCTCACCCTTCGGAAGTGCCTCTTTTTAGAATTGAAGCAATGTTGTAAATGATGTGTGGCTTCACTTATAAAGTGTTTTCATATGAAATAGACGAACAATAAATGAAAGTGATGAGAAAGATTTACAACCAGGGTACAACTCACGTTTCCCGTCTTTCAACAACTTGAAAAATTCTGATGCATTTTCATCCATCACATCCTGGTCTTCATACGGGTCATTACATCGCATACCCTCTTCACTTGGATTTTCGAATATATCATGTAGTAGTCCACACATATCATCTATTATATTCGAGTCATGCACTTCATCCGCTCCACTAATTCCCATTGTGTATGGAGCACCTTTTACGTGATAAATCCACCTAGTGTAATTCTTAACAAATCCATGTATGATCAGATGCTCATAAACAACTTCTCTTTTATGGCTAATGGTATTTCGAGATTCCTTACACGGGGCCTTGATCACTAGCTCAGGGTATTTATTGGCAAATGAAAAATTAAGAAACACATTAACTCCTTTAATATAAGGCTAAGAAACTCTTGACAATTCCATCCAACTCTTATCGCTATCCATTTGAAAAGATTATTGATTACCTCACACTATCCCTAAATTATTGTTAGATTCATTAGGAAAAATTCATAAAAAATACAATAATAAAAAAAATGTTAAACCATAAATCATTAATATGCTCCTTAAAAACTATGAAATTTACAAATAGTAAGACTCTAATTATAACACCATTTGGATGTGGCCTTATATGAAAACTACCAATATTTTGTGATATAAAATGAAGAAACTTAACTATCAATATATTTTAACCTTAATTAGTTAACAACAATTAAAAAACTCACTCATAACATAATCAATTACTAAACGATATTAATCTAGCAATGAATCATGACACATTAAGAAGAAGACTACGCCCAATGCCTAAACATTTAGCTTAAACGAAAACAATGTACAACAAATGAATACCCCAACACAACAACTCACATCAAGACTTAATTTTCTAAAAGCTAAAAAGATTAAACACAAAATAATGTATAAGGCCCACTCTTAAAAAACAACTTTAGTACAAAATAATCATTACGAAAAACAAATCTCATTTTCAATAATGAGATAGCATAATTAAATCATAGAATCTAGATGAAAATGCTACTAAATCAAAATGTCTAGAATAGAAAATAATATTAAAACTTGTTTGTTATCTTAAAATTCAGCGCGTGTTGCGTGAATAAAGGGGCTTACTAAATTCAACTACAATGTAAAAAACTAATTTTGTAAAGATACCATCACAGCAACATTAATTACAAAACGGAACATATACAAACTAAGTTGAATGACTGAAAACATTATAAAAAAGATTGTTACATTTGTTCGCACAATAAGTATATTGTCGAACTCTGGCGATTAGCTCTAGCTTGCAGTTTGGACATTATCATATATAAAAGTAAGATGAACTAATAATTCTAAAATAGTTTAAAATAAACGAATAAAGACATGTAGACCCATCTAATTTTCATTTAGAGTTGGTAAGTTTTGTAATATCAAACTAAAAGGCTAATGTGATACATATATACCTGCACACATGAATGCACACGTACAAAAACATGAAAAAAATATGTATACAACCCCCTATAGTAAAAAAACACGTCGATTTAGATGATTAAAATAACACTAATCAATTAAAAGAGGGGTATAAGAGTTACACAAAGATGATATCATAGGGAGTGATTTAAGTTTACGTTGAACTGCACTTTTTTAATCAATTGAAACAAATTAAACATTTCTAACACTTTTCTCTCGCACATCAATTAAAATTAAAAAAAAAAATCAGTGCTTTTTTCTCTCACAAAAATACAAATTATAACAAAACAAAGATTACACAACAATAATTACCATAATAACACCCCTACCAATTTTGTACTAATTTTTACTTTCTAGTTTCTTGCAACCCCGCTATATCTAGTTTTTCCTTATTTAAAGTGTCTATCATAACCATTATATATATGCATAAATTTTGTATAACACAAATGTTAAAAAAAAAATATTTGCACTATTTCATATACATGATTATATAATATCAAATCTGGAAGAAAAAAGAGTTAAATACTAAAGATGTCAAAATATTATTGATTCATGACTAATGAGACTGGTATGGATTTAAAAACTCACAGGTACATATCACGAACAAAAGAAAATATTACCTTGCTTCAGGGATTTCTTCTTTCTTATATATGTTTCTTGTGAAAACTCTTTACCTCTATTGCTAGTAACAGATAGAACCCAATCAAAAGCCAATATATGCAAGAAAGTGATTCTCTGAGCCAAAAAAAATACACAAAAATAAGAAAAATACACCGAAATAAACAAAATAAAACATAACTTACCTCAAAGTTTCAAAGAACAAAACCGTTCTTCTAATAGGGAAACAACAAAAATCGTGCAAAGCTTCAAAGATCAAAATCGTTCAAAGCTTCAAAGAAAAATACACCGAAATAATTAAAGTGATTATCTGAGCCTCCGAAAATTGAAATATGGGTGAGATGAGAGCACCGTCATCCTTCTTATAATAAGGGAACAACAAAAATCGTTCCAAGATGGGTGAGATTTATGCAAAGTGATTGGGTGAGATTAAGGTAGATACTTGATAAGTTTTGTTGAGGATTAGGTTTAAGAGATTGAGCCAGATACGGGAAAGGCAGATACGGGGAGAGGAGAACGTGCCCGAAGAGCCATCGAAGCTTACGCGACTTTACGCACCAAAAAATAGGACAAAAGTGATATTTTTTAAAAATAAAATAAGACTCACCATATTTATTTAAGTGAAGGTAATTTTTTCCCAATTTTAGTGGCATCAGTAATGAAATGCCTAAAAAATACCACATTTGTTTCAGCATTAATTAAAAAATAGTTTATGTACTTTTAGAACTTAAAATAATATTGATTATGTATACAGGACAACAAACATTTCGTTTCCATTTTTAGTCCCTATTTTTAAATTAAAGAGACACGTGGCAAGGTGTGATTAGTTGACATTTTATGAAAATGGGTTCGTGCCAACGACTTTATTGAAAAATAGGGACTAAAACTATAAATAAAATATTTGTTGTCCCATTTTCAAAATACATATTACAATAGGTCCTAAATTTACAAATTCCCATTAAAAAATGATCTACTTATGCGGCACATCAATATAAATGCCGTGAATTTTCAATACTTATAAATAAATGCTGGTAAAAATAAAATTCGCAGCATTTTTGAATAATACCGAGAAAAAAGTGCCGGAAAAAATTAGTTTTCTTGTAGTGAAATATGATATATGGTGGGGGTTAGCGAGGGTGAATTTGGGGTGATATGGATTATAATCATTACATATTTGGGTAATGTAGATGGAGGAATCCATATTAAAACATCTTTATCGTGTCGTTTTCATATACACACAAAACCAGAAATTCACCCTCCAAAATTGTCTAACAATTTAGCACGATTAGTTAGTTTTTCGCATAACCTCTTCAACCAATCCTAAATGTTTTTCACATAGTAGAAACCAATAATTGCAGCAGTGGTTTCTCCTCATGACTGCTTATGTCACAACTCTCTCTTTTTCTCCCCATTTGTTATTGAGTGAGAGAGAGAGAGAGAGAGAGAGAGAGAGAGAGAGGGAGAGAGAGAGAGGGGGAGAGAGATTTTATTCTTAGAATTTTCCATCAATGATATTGATTTTTATAATTGTCTTTGTGCTTATAATTTGTCTAATACAGTTTTTTTGCATTCATTTTTTTTCAAGATACAAAATTAGAGAAGCCAAAAACATCATTAGAGAAGCCCAGCCACTTCCTCTATGCACATCCATTGACAGTCCACGTTCCACCTCTCCTGCACCAGCTCTTTTCTTACCCTTTCTCCTACTTATATAGTTCAGTTTAATAATAGATTTGCCAAAAATGAAAATTCTAAAACAAGTACACTTTTAACAAGTCTCATCTCAATAAAATATAAAGGTAATGGAAACATTAGGGAGTACATTTTGGAAATGTCTCATCTTGCTTCAAAGTTAAGAGCACTTAAGCTTGATCTCTCTGAGGATTTTCTTGTGCATTTGGTTTTAATATCTCTTCCCACACAATTCAGTTAATTTAAGGTGAGGTACAACTTCCAAAAGGAGACTTGGTCTCTTAACGAGCTCATCTCACGTTGTGTGTAAGAAGAGGAAAGACTGAAGCAAGAAAAGAAAAAAGTTCTCATTTGGCTAGTACTTCCAAGGATAAAGGGAAGAAAAAAAGAAGGATATAGAAGCTGCAGTGGTTCCATATCAAAAGAAACAACATAAAAAATGTTAATGGTTGTTTCTTCTGTGGAGCTTCGGGATATAAAAAGAAGCAATGTACTAACTACCATGCTTGGCATGTAAAGAAATCTACACTTCTTAATCTAGTTTGTTCTGAGATTAATTTGACTTCGGTACCTAAACACACTTGGTGGATAGATTCTGGTGTAACCACTCATATCAGTGTGTCTATGCCGGGTTGCTGAGCTGCCGAAAGCCAAATGATGGAGAAAGATACATTTTTTGGGCGATGGCAAGAAGGTTAAAGTTGAATTTATTATTAAAGTCTGGTACTTATTTGAATTTGAATGAGGCATTTATTGTGTAGTCATTTAGAAAAAAAATGTTTTTTCTTTCTCTATTGGACAAATTCAGTTATACTTGTTCTTTTGGAAAAATAAATTTACTCTTCTTCATAATTCAAATTTGGTTGGTACTGGTTTTTTTTATCTTGTGTGGATAACCTTTATATACTTGATACAGTTGATTCATATCATGAAACCTTTCAATTAAGTAATCGAGGTGTCAAAAGGAAATTAACCAATGAGAATTACGCATCATTATGGCATAATAGATTATAACACATCTACTAAAGGAGAATTGAAAGACTTTTGTTAGATGGGATTCTCGTTTCCCTTGATTTTTCAAATTTTCAAATTTTCACAAATTTCATAAAGGGAAAGCAGACAAATATAAGGACATTTGGTGCCAAAGGGCTACATACATCTTAGAAGTGATACATACATATATTTGTGGTTAATCCCCTATGATTTCATCGAACGGTCAACAATATTTTATCACATTCATAGACGATTTTTCATGTTATGGCTACCTTTATCTCATCCATAAAAAGTCCCAATCCTTGGACGTGTTGACATCATTCATGGCTGAAATTGAAAATCAACTCGGCAAAATGATTAAAAGCGTCAGATATGATCATGGTGGTGAATACTACGATAGGTATGACGGTTCAGGTGAATAATGGCCAGGACCATTTGCTAAACTCCCATATGAATGCGATATCATCCCACAATACACCATACCAGATTCTCCAATCATGAATGGTGTTATTGAAAGGAGAAATATAGAAGTTAAGACATGGTAAGGAGTATGATAAGTTTCTCTAACTTACCGAATTTACTTTGGGGTGCCTCACTTAAGACTGCAGAGTATATCCTTAATAGAGTATCAACTAAAGCAACTGCTAAAACCCTTTTTGAACTTTGGATAGATAAGAAGCCTAGTTTGAAGCACCTTCATATTAGGGGATGTCCAGATAAAGAAAGAACTTATAAGACACATGAAAATAAACTAGATTTAAGAACGTTTAGTTGGTATTTTATTGGATACTCTGAAACGTCTAGGGGTTACAGATTCTATGATCCTACTACTAAATCAATTTTTGAGGTAGGAAACTCCCAATTCTGTGAGGATATTGAGTTTGTCGGGGGTGATAATATTAGGGATTTTGGTTTTAAAGAGGAATAGGTTAATATTCCCATAGTTGTTATTAACATTGATCAGGGTCCTATTCTTGACATTATGAAGAAAATCCTAATCAAAACAATATCCAAGAACTTTCCATTTCATAAGAACAAACTCTACCACCTCCAAAACCTATGCCATTAATGATATCCACCAGAGAAAGGAGAAGTTCTCTACCAAATGATTACATTGAATTTCTCTAAGAATATGAGTTTGATATTGGTGAGGTGGAAGATGATCCAATCACCTTCCGTCAAGCCATGGAGAGTTCTAAATCTCCAGAGTGTATTGATGCATTGAATGAGGAGATAAATCTTATGAAGGACAATGACTTTTGAGATCTTGTCCCAATACCTAAAGGTGCAAAACCCATTGGTTGCAAATGGATAATTAAAACTAAGCGGGATTAAAAATGTGATGTGGAGAGATACAAAGCCAACTTATCGCTAAAGGTTTTACACAGAAAAAGGCATATATTATAAAGGGACTTTCTGTCCGATTTCATCGAAAAACTCTTTTAGGACAATAATGGCACTTGTGGTGTACTGTGACCTTGAGCTTCATTAGATGGATGTTAAGACTGCATTTCTTAATTGTGACATTAATGAAATAATATATATAGTGCAACCAAAAAACTTTGTGTTGGGAGATGTAAAGAAGACGGCTTGCAAATTAAATAAATCCATTTACGGGCTTAAGAAAGCTTCTCATCAATGGTATTACAAGTTTCATCAAGTTATCATCTCGTTTGGTTTTGAGACGAATTTGGTTGGTGATTGTATATACCACAAGTTCAGTGGGAGTAAGCATATACACTTGGTTATCACAAAATAGCTATATCGAAAAAGTTCTTAAAAGGTTTGACATGCAAGATTGTAAACTACGTGACACCCCTGTAGTTAAAGGAGATAAATTTAGTCTCACTCAATGTCCCAATAATGATTTAAAATTTGGGAGATGCAAAAGATTCCTTATACGTGAGCAGTAGGAAGTCTTATATATGCTAAAGTATGTATTCGTCCAGATATTGTGTACATTGTTGGCATGTTGGGCAGATACTTTAGCAATTATGGAAAGGATCACTGGATAGAAGCCAATAAAGTCATGAGGTACTTACAAAGAACAAAAGACTACATTCTCATCTATCGAAAGTCAGATCAGTTTGAGATCTTCATATATTATGACTCTGATTTTGCTAAATGCCAGACATCCAATCATGGAATATGGTTGCGAAATTTTGTCATGGGGATGCGTATTGTGGATGGACGTGAAAGACCACTTAAGTTATCTTATGACAATATATCAGCAGTACTGTATTCAAATAACAACATGATTTTATCAAAGTCAAATTTTATAGACATTAAGTTCCTAGTTGTAAAAGAAAGAGTACAGAGTTGACTTATTTCTATAGAGCACATCGGGATAAACTCCATGATTGTGAATCCGCTGACTAAAGGATTACCACCCAAGGTCTTTTATGAGCACACTACTCATATGGGTATAGTTTCTTCTCAGGATATTTTGGTTTAGTCGGAGTTTGTATTTTAGATGCTTCATAGACACATTTGTTATGGATTTTATAGTTATTTACTGTAGTAAAATATTCAGTTTATATTCACTCTGATTTTATATCGTTTGATCTCACTAAGATTTACGAAGGACCAGTTGAAAATAGGCAGGTTAAAATCACATTGCATGAAATTTCCATTTTATACATCCATAATTGATTTTTCTCATTAGTTGCATTGATATATGTGATCATTAATGGGTCTACTTACAAAATATGCAATGACGATCGCTTTGATTCAACTGCAATTAATGGGCAAGATTGTTAAGATGCACAAAGTTTTGATAGCAAAAACTCATGAGCTCATAAAGCATAATTCAAGTTTATAAAGTTACATATATAGCCCAAGTGGGAGATTGTTAGAGTAAAATTTATTATATGGGCTTATATATGAAATAAATATGAATTATAGGCTATCAAATAAAGTTAGGCCAACTAAAATGATTAATTTAAGTTTTGGGGCATTATTAATGTATTATTAAAGTGTGCGTTTTAATGTGTAGAGACAAGCGCAATTTCAATTTTTATTATGGGTTAAAATAGAAATATACGAAATATGAAAATACATGATTGACTTATAAATAGGGGTCATGGTCCCCAGATCACATAACTCTCTTCTTTTGATTCCCATTTCCAGAGATAAATTCATCCATAAAATAAACATGTTGATCTGGAAGATCTAAAGACCTCAGACTCAGATATTTTACTTTTCTCGTTATGGAATTAGGTACACTTCGACAAATTCAATATTTTTATTTATTGATAATTCAATATGAATATTCATGTTTGTGCGATGTTTTCACAAAATAGAAATTAATCCAACAAGAGATAGATTTTATTCTTAGAATTTTCCATCATTAATATCGATTGTTATAATTGACCTTATGCTTCTAATATGTCTCATATACTTTTTCTATGTGAATATGTTTTTTCAAGTTACAAAAATAGAGAAGACGGATATATAATTAGAGCAGCCCAACCACTGCCTCTAAGAACATCCATTGACGGTACATGTTCCATCTCTACTGCAATAACTCTTTTCTTACCCTTTCTCCTACTTTTATAGTACAGTTTATTTTGTTTGAGTCTTGCATGTATACACTACATATGCATCTCACCTACTCTTTGTCACACATTATAATATATCCACTGCCCATTTGAGACACCAAGCCAGGGAGCATTGCATTTGCATTTAACCCTATCAGCACCACTATTGTTCTTATCAATACATGTCCACTACGTATGTATGTATTTTGTAAAATTTTATCATCTTCGTGAGTGTTTTCACTTGGAAATTTATTAAACACAAGAAATTTATACTAAATAAACAGTTGACGACTTCAAAAAAATTTAGACAAATGCATTTCATAATATCTCAATAGAATAATGATTGTCCTTCGAGGGGTATGTATTGGTTTGTCATGGAAGTGAAATGGATTCGCGCAACAATTATTTATTCAGAACACAGAACACAAATGGTTGATGGACAAAATTCTTGATGTTTTTTCTGAAAATTTGATGTAAAATATTGATTTTTTTAATCTAGACCGCATGGTAAATCATAGCCTTATCATAGCCCTGGGGATGAGCGATTCTATGGTTGTTATATCTCTCTAACAAGGCAAAACCTTCCTAAAATGAAAACCAGAAAAATCAAGAGATTTTATTTTTATTTTTCTATTGTATCATGTATGTCATGTTTGATGGAAAATTTTACTTCCAAAAAAATTGCATAAAAAATTCAATTTAGAATTATTTCACAATTTGATTGTATATTTTCTCTTTTATTTTTTGTATTTTATTCAAGTATCCTAATGTTTTTGGCGATAATCTACTTCTTAAAAGTTTCCATATAAAAAATTCAAAATTAACAACTAATTAAAAATTTGATTAGATATTTCCCCAACTATTTTTTGTATTATGTAAAAATATCGTAATATTTTTTGTTAATAAATTTTCTTATGCGTTAATTTTGTGCATTTATAGTTATTTAAATTGATGTATTGGGTATATGACTACTATTTCTTTCAATTACACAAAATGCGTGTGTGTGTGTGTGCGTGTATGCCCACGCGCATGCACATTGGGGTGTGTGTGTGTGTGTGTAAAATACCGAGTAATGTTTTGAGTCCCAAATTAGAACCCCCAAATCACCTGAAATAAATTGACAAACCTTTTAAATATTGTACTATGTCAAAAGGTTCAACAATTTAATGTTTCTTAACTCAACTTGGAGATATCTTTGGAAATTTTATTGAGACTCAAATAATTATTCTTGAATAAATAGTAAAATAAAATATTGTAATATTAAATCTAACAAAATGAAAATGACACACCTGTAGTAGTAAACATATGCAGAAATGTACTACTACTACTACTACTACTACTACTACTAATAATAATAATAATATATATATATATATATATATATATATGAACACGCACATGATAAAACACATATACACACCACATAGAAGGTTAGGGAAGGCTAAAGATGTGGTTTGGGACAAGGTTTAACGTCTACTGTTGACTGTCTCAGGTCACATAAAATCTTCCTTTGGTACTTTTGACCAAATTTTTAACGCAATCAAATAATTATTCTTGAATAAATAGTAAAATAAAATATTGTAATATTAAATCTAACAAAATGAAAATGACACACCTGTAGTAGTAAACATATGCAGAAATATACTACTACTACTACTAATAATATATATATATATATATATATATATATATATATATATATATATGAACACGCGCATGATAAAACACATATGCACACCACATAGAAGGCTAGGGAAGGCTACAGATGTGGTTTGGGACAAGGTTTAACGTCTACTGTTGACTGTCTCAAGTCACATAAAATCTTCCTTTGGTACTTTTGACCAAATTTTTAACGCAATTGACTTGAATTATGAATTTTGAAACTTCAACTACGTACTAACCTAAAAGATAAACAACTACGCATAAATAGATAATATTAACAAGAACTAACAATTAAAATGATCTATTTGGCGGATAAAAATAACACGTTTGGGTGCTTATCATATACATACCTCATAAACAAAACTAAAGTTTCAATGGAGTATGTGACAAAAAAGAAAGCAATATTATACAAATTAGATATAAGATATGTCAAAATATGCGATATTTGCAAGTCATTTGAATTGGGAAATAATACAAAACAAAGAATGTCTAAAATAATTGGGAAAACGTAAAAATATTTCATTCGGTTCTCTCTCTAAATCCTTTACAATTAAAACAAAATAACAAGCGTGTAAAATAAATTTAAAAAAAATAAATTGAATTATAAATATATTGGAGTAGAAAAAACTAAAATGGTAAAATAACTAACTCAAAATTATGACCTTACAAACCAACATTGTAACTAAAAAATAAGAATCCAAAGCATAGAAGAAGAAAAAATAAAAATAATAATCATAAATCATTTACAAGTATGTTTTTATTGTGAATAACAATTAATTAAACAACATAATGATTAAAAATAGGTAATTTTTTTTATAAGGAATAGGGGCGGAGCACCCACACATAATATAAAAAAAAATAGGAGAAATATTTGTTCTTACATGGCATGAACGAGCTCGAGAATAAATAAATAAATGAATAATATATCATTCGGACCAACAGATCTATTTCTTAGGAAGGAATGAAATTGGGATTTTATGAAGAAACCCATTCCAAAATTTATTTAGTAACTCTTGTATTAGGTTGATCTACCCTATCAAAAATTAAAAAAAAAATATTCTACAACATATGAAAGACAATAAAAATCGAGTCAACTCCTTGAGGAGCTAGTGGAAATTCCATAATTTTCAAGACTATTAGCCACCATGTTTAGTTCCCTTCAAATATGTTTGAAGGAGTATCCTTGACTTCTCAAAAGAACTTGAATATATTTTATTTTCCCTTTCACCATCTAAGGAGGGTTCCAAAGATAGATAATATATTGAACTGTAGTTTAGAGTCTGACTAGATGGACACATTAGTGACCCCTAGCTAAATATATAATTAGATTCATCTAAGAATAGCTTCAATATCTTCATTGAGAAATTTTCATTTCTTGGTTTCCATAACTCGCAAAATATTAGAAGAGGAGTTATGTTGAGATGAAATTTAAGGTAATATTTGTTAATCTTTTAATCCACCAAGGAATTTGCATAGATTTAGGGAAATTGAAGTTCAAGTTTACCTCTAATAAACCACAAAACCATTGCCAAATAGTGGATGATAATGAGCTAAGAATGAAACAGTGATCTATAGACTCTTCTTAATTAAGACAACATTTAAAACATGAAGCAAGTCTAATGCTAATATTCTAAATCTCCTTGTCAAGAGGCACTTCTCTTTCTAACACCTTCCACACTAGAGTTTATATCTTATTTGGACATATGTTGATCCAACAGAATTTAAAATATTAGGACACTTTTCTCTTGATTCTTTATTTTTCAATTGCACATTTAAAGGTGAAATATATTTCTATGAATGGAGGCCATATCAAGGAATTATTGATGTCTAAGATCTGATCAAAGGTAATATGATGCATGCTTATAATTATATTGATACTTTGGAGCCATTGTTACCAGTAGATATTTTTCCCTTATATTTCTCATTAATGAGATTTTCCCACACGCCGTCCTTATTAATCACCTTCTAATACATCCTGATGCTAGCAGCTACTATAACACCATTCAAACTCCTCCTCCCATCCCTCCATCTAAGGGACTAGAGATTTTATCCTATTTAACGAACTATTATTTTATATCTTCCAACTTCCCATGGCATGAAAGGAAGTTTGCAAATAGGTTATTAATCCTTCTAAAGCTTCCAATAAGTGGAATGGAATGGAGGAGAGCACGTGTTTTAGAAGAACCAGTTTTCCACCTTGGGAGATAAGTTTTGAATTCCATCCTTGTAATTTATTTCTAACTTTGTCCAATAACTCAGAGAAGTATTATATCATTCTTTTACCTTTAAATAGAGGGCATCAAATGTGTTGATGTAGAATTTAGATTCTTTTCGACGAACCACTAAGACAATAGTTAATTTTTTATCCTTAGAACTCATGTTTGCAATTATGAATTAAATTTTATTCCTATTGATAAGCTGACCAGACATGGATTCATAGGAGGAGAATAATTTCATTAATTTCTTTAATCTTCGTTTGTTTCCATTAGTAAATATAATGACATCATCTTCAAAACTCAAATGGGAGATTAAAGGATAGTTTGGGGGATGGTAGAAAGGTTGGACCACCACATTTTCCAACTACATTTGAAGACCTATATTACATAAATCACCAAACAAACTAGGAGACAACCGGTGTCCTTGTATAAGCCTCATCCCTGATTTAAAGAAGCCTATAATTTTACCATTTACTAGGATAGAGAACTAGTTATTTAAAATCATCCTCCAAACAAGATCAATGAAAAATTCATTGAATCCAAAATTTCATAAGATAGAAATTAAGAATAATCAAGATGGTCTATCATAGGTTTTTTCCATATCTAGTTTAAGGATAACATTAGATACATGAATTTTCTTTCCAAAATCACTAGTAATTTCATTGGCGAGGAGAATATTATCCACGATACTTCTACCTTTTAGTATAGACACCTTCAAAAGGAGAAATGATAGTATGCAAAATAATAAATAATGTAGAGTTTATGATTTTAGAAAAAACCTTGATGTTAAAATTGCATAAACTTATTGGACTAAAGTTTTCACAATTAATAGGATTAGCCACCTTAGGAATGAGAACTATACTAGAATGTAACACACATTTATTTGAAACCTGGACAAGAATGAATGAATTTCATTAATTAAGTATGGTTTAATAATACTCCAAAACTTGTCATAAAATGGCACTCCAAAGCCATCAGGACTAGCTGAACTATCCTCATTTAACACTTAATGGCATTCAATATTTCATTTTAAGTGGGATAATTGCGAAACAAGGAGTTTTGGTCAACAAATGTTATAGTTGGAATCACATCCAACATGTACTCTTGAGTACTAATATGCTCAGCTCTAAGGTAGTTCTATAAGTGGTTCACAAAAGTTCTCTTCTATTTATTGTCGATTCTCAATATACTGGAGATATTTTTTCCTTAACTTTTTGATGGAAAATTTTATCCTCTTTGCAATAACTACTAAATTAAAGAACTTTGAATTGGCATCCCCCTCTTTCAACCAGTTGATATTGGATTCATTCTTCCAGTACATTTCTTCATTTTTAAGAGCAAGCATGAGTTCAACCTTAGTTATATTCATGGCCTCCTTACTCACAATATCCCTATTGGCTTCAAATAATAACCTTGTGGACAATAATTCATAGTCTAAGTCTTTAATGATTTGAAGAACATCTTTGAATGTGCTTTAGTCCAATCTCTAAGAATAATTTTTAGTTTCTCAACATGATAGAAAATACTCTCTTTGGAGAATCATACATTAGAACCTCCGAAAAATACTTGATGAGATTATGGATCTCATTGGAATTAAACCACATTTTATGAATTTAAAAGGCTTTAGGTAGTTTTCTAATATGGTTTTGATCGAAAGGAAGAGATGGCTATTATTTAAGAAGCATCTGTTCATGTGGCTTATGGAAGAGTTTGGATATTATGTCATCCATATAGCATTATCTAAACATATATCAAGCCTAGGAAATATAAGCTTATCTTCTTTTCTATTTTTATGCCAACTGAATTTGATGGTTGAGTAACCAAGATCAAGAAATCCACTTATGGTGGTCGTATGAATGAAATCTTGGACAACATTTAATTACTAATGCATGGGAACTTAGATTCTTTCAACTGGTTCTGAGTTTGAGATGTATGATTTATCATTACTTTCATGGCCTTAAAACTTAGGTAGGTTTGTTGCTCTTGGAGAGAAACTTGTGACTTCTGCAATCATTGTTTCTTCCAAAGTTATGTCACAATGTTTGATTTTCTACATTTGGTTGATTATTTTTTGCTGAATTATTAAAGACTTCTTGATGCCAGTTATGTTAGACATTTCTTGTGGGATTAATTCATCCTCAACATCAACTTTTGAGTCATATTTTTATTGCTTCTCTTTTGACATGTTAAGAACCGGATTCAAGACGAGGTCTTCATTATTTCTTTCATTAGTGTTTTCCTTGCTTAAGATACTGGTTACTTCTTTGGATTTTTGAGCTTTCTACTGAGGTTTATTCTTATAAGGATTCTTAAAGATACAGACTTCTTATTCATGACCATTCTTCTTGTAATGAGCACAAATTTTAGGTTTATCTTTATAAAAAACTTCCTGGAAAAAACCTCCTTTACCACATCCCATCCAAACTCTTTTAGGTTTCTCTTTTAAAAGGTTAACTTCAATAAAAAGAATCTTGCTAAGATTGTTCTGATAACGGAGACAGTTGAATCATCCATCTTAAAGGGTTTATCTACCAATTGGGAAATTAAGAAAATGGATGATATGGCAAAAAAATGAATGGGAAGGCTTCTAAGGCTTATTCACATAAGGACAATGGGGCTTTCTTAATCAACCCTAAACTAGGGGTCCATTTAAATATCCCCATTGAGTATTTTCCTAGATACCATTGTTCTCTATGCTAAAGGCTTATAAAATCCTCTTATCTATTGTCTCATCAAAACATGCTTATTATCTAGGAACCCAATGGTGTATGCAACCTTTAGAGACAATGTTAGGAAACTTTTTCGTATGAATTATAGAACATGTCTACCTTGAGAGAACATGTCAACCAAGTCATATTTGAAAGGAACCACAAGTTTTTTGATGTCTTCAAAATGAATAGGGTTGTTGGTTACACCTTGAACATATCACGCTGTTTGAGAGAGATTTTTTATGGAAGTGAAGAGGCTACCCAAGTATAAAAGGATTTTCTCCATGGTAGAAGACCGTGTGGTTTAAGTATTATGGGGTGTCGTTGATGGAAAAGGGTGGTGGAATCAATGAATACCTAGAGTTAATGGGTGCCTAGAATTTCCAGTATGATGCTTGGATAAAGAATAATATCACTGCAATAAGAATAGGAAATGTTCACAGTTAATGATCAATGATCAGGTCGTCATGGTCGCCACCCATGACAACGACATATATACTATAACCAGATAAGTGACCATGGTTTAGGGTGACTTTATTAAGGGTCTGGTCATGGTCTTAAGCCGTGACCGATGGGGTCACGATCACTAATCATAATTTTTTTGTGACCTATGATGGGGCCAAATGTCCCACGCGTTTGGTCACAGCAGTGGTCACATATAATATCCATGGCCCACTAATGACACCTCTCGTGATCAAGGTTATTTTGGCACCAAAATTCCCTCCATTTGATCCCGAATGTGGTCACGATCATTGACCATGACCCCTAAATGTATTTCAAAATGGTTATAATATGGGTCGCTCGCGTAAATCGTGACCCATTTTATGGTATTATATTATCCTAGAAACCTCCATTTTTATTCTATCGAGTCCTAAGAAATCAAAAAACTCTCTCTCTCTCATTGAAACCCTCCAGTGAAACCATCTTTCTCTCTTTCCATGCAAGGTATTTCTTCCATTTTATTTCATTTATTATCTATGTTTAGTGTGTGTGTTCTATGTGTTTCTCTCTCTTTGTGTGTGTGTGTGTGTATGTCTGTGTTTACTGTGTGCATGTGTGTCTGTATTCAGGGCATGTCTTTAGTGTGCGTGTTTGTATTGATATTTAAACAATATAATGGTTGTTTTCTTGAAGTTTAAAAAACTAAATTCTAGGGAATTTGTTGTTGTTCTTCATTTTATTGTGCTATTTTTTCACATAATAAATATTTTCATGTCTTGAATTTTTTAACATCATGAGTATTTTTAATTATATTTTTTAGTCCTTATAGTGAACAACAACCAATTTATATATACAACACACATTTATATTGAAATATGACCCTATTTATTGTTAGAGATTATATATGAAAACCTTGATCTATAATTGTATAGGAAAGCTCATGCTCTATAATTATTTTCTTGGAAATCTATCAAGTAGACAACTTAGAAGGTGTATGGGATAATCTTTGGTTGAACTATTGGATTGATACGAATGACGGATTCTTAAAATGCTCACTATATTATTTCATTATAATAAATCATTAACTAATTGTTTATCTTAGCAATGACCCTATCATAACAACTAAAACGATCATTTTATTAATTCTTAACGCCTTCCTTATGACTCAATTAAAATGAAGTTAAATTGGGCTTTTTGTGTATGATGACCATAATTTCTTTAGGATTAATTAGAGCCATAATTTGTTATGTCATCACCCTTAAGACTAATATTCAGCCCCTTCTATATATATATATATTTTATCAGTATTTTGCTAGTCTTCTACCATCATCCTGGATATAATTGAATTTTTGGAGTTAACAATGAAGTTGAAAGCATTTATAGAGTTGATGAACCCTATACTTAGATTCTCATCCCTTAAAACTTTATCACACACTCTCTCTCCCTCTTTATGTCTCTCAAATATCTTCAGAATGGATTGCATCCAGCGTAACCTTGTCAAGCTAGAAACAACTGATAAGTTTTATTTGAAAAAACCATTTCAAGTATAATTCACATCGACGTTGTTATAGTTTTATGCACAAGCTGTGCGAAAAACACCCACTCTTAGCATGAAATACTAAATGTGTTTTAGTAAATTGCACTATTATATTAGTCACTCAACATAAAATGCATTTAAAAACATTTGATATTAGATAGGTATTAAGTGTAGGTGTGTTTATATATAATCTTATATCCATACACAATATTGACCAATAACTTCAATTATTGTCTACTAACAGATGTCCTTGAGTTGGAACAATTTAAAATTTCAGAACAGAACAACCTCATCACAAACTTAGAAAATATCAATTATGTTGAAATGGAAGAATTGAACATTTTTAGCCAAATAGAAGAGTTTCACATTACCAAACCTTCTCAGGACACAAGTGTATATATATAACACCAAAATCATGCCCAAAACCTTCTTAGAAGTAAAATATTATGTATTTTACACAACTTTTTATCTCAGGGTGCAGCCCACAAGAGAGAAGAATGCTAGTGTTCATCCCTTAATAAGACTTGATCACAATATTGTACACATACTATTGAAGAGTATGTGTGTACGCTAAGGGACCAACGTAACCCGTGGCAACTGACCTCGTAGTCATGGGATTACAAGCTGAGGAAAAAGACCAAAAATTTAAAATACAAAGACTTGAGCTTGAAAATATGTCGTTGAATAGTGAAAATGAAAAATAGCCGCCAAAGTCCCCGCCAGCGGCACAAAAACCTCCTTGAAATTTAGTATGTCATATACCGCTATAAATCGTCGAAGAATTGAGAAGATTACATCTACAAGAGACGAATCCGAATTACAAGAAGTCTTCAACATTCAAGCCCAACAATGAATTTGGTAAAATTATGTTTAAGTTCCATTTAAATTTCACATTAAAAGTATTGGGATATTTTTGTGAAAGTTAAAATATTTTTCTATTAATGAAAAATGGTCTTTTAAATGGCTCTTATTTTCTAAAAACATTTTCTCATAAAACTTTTGGATAAATGTTTTCTGAGTCTGTGAACAGTTTTAACTTTTAAGGTTTCCAAGTTATTTAAAAGTCTAAAGAATTTTAGGGATCAGGGACTGTCGTTCAAACGATAGCGTTTTTGTTCAAACGAGAGCGTGTCTCGCTCGAACAATGTCATATCTTGTTCGAACGACATGTTGTTTATGATGACACATCATTGCCTTAAATTCTATTATATATAGGGTGTGAGACTACTGATTTTTGTGTGGAGAAACATTGATTTTAAACAAAATACATGTTTTGAGTGTTTTGGTTTATTCTCCAACCATTTTGAGGGTTCAATCTTTTGTTTTACAATTCACAATCCCAATTGCTTTTGTGTGAGTTATTTTGTGGAACCCAAAACATAGTTTGATGTTGTTAATTCTTTATGGGGATATCTTTACAACCAAGAGCTATGTTCTATTATGGAGGGTGTCTCTACGGAGTTTTTAAGATTGCGTGTCCATTTTGTATAGTTGCGTGGGAACCATTGCTGATTTCTAACCGTTGCTTTAAAGATTTGACGAAGACACCGTGCATTATACTTGTGGGCAATTATCCAGTTGTTTGTAAGTCAATGGTCTTATAAACTTGTCAAAGTTCTAGAAATAAAAAGGGTTTTCCTTGAAGGGATTTTTCCTGAATTTTGTGTCACATATTTTTTATGATGGTTTGACACTTGCATGCACGTAGCTATTTCAATTTAAGGGCTGAATTGATTTGATTCTTAAATTGACACTAATTAAATAAATTTTTGATTGGAAGTTGCACATCTATTCGAATCAACATGGAAAACGGGGTTTCATAAATTGGTATTAGAGAGTATTACGCTAACTTATTGTGATTGATCTTGATTTCACAAGACTGTGCGATATTTATTTATTTTTTTAATTTTTGTTTTGAGAAAAATCACAATTTTTCAATAATTAGAGGACTTTAAAAATTCTTAGGTTCCTGTATGTGTCGTTGAGGGTAATAGTTTAATTAATGATTTTACAGTACGTGAAAAGATTCTTAGGGATAAATTTGTTTTAATCGAGGAGTAGCGATATAACCCTCCAGGTTTGATTGATGATTTGAAGAAGGAGTCCCTATAATTGGAAGAGTCTAATTCTTTGCTTGAGTCTAAAATTTTGAAGATGAAAAATAATTTTAAAGACTCGAGTAGTTTGCATAGTGATGGTAATGGCTCATCTTATTCAAATGCTTCCGTTGCTAAAGCCCATACCATTATTTGTTTTAGAGGGTCGACCATTCCCAAGGACGTTAGAAAAGCTCAACCCATAGGTGTTGTTCCACCCGTTTACACTTGTTCACATTGTGGTAGGAAAGGGCACCTTAGGAATTTGTGTTTTGATCTTCGACGAGATCATAAGAAGTTTATGTCTAATGTTACCATGATTCCCAAAAACCCCACACAACATTTCCCAATTATTTAGGTAAGGAAATCACTTTTAGAAGCGCTAGATTTTAGACCCGTTTGCTTTCACATGATTCTTCTCTTGCCATATCATATTGATGATTGTGTTTGAGTGTTTGTCATACGCTAGTTGTGTTTCATTATTTATGTTTTCTAGTGTTATGACATGTATACTTTTTGTATTATATTTTTATTTTTGAAAATTTTAAAAAATACAAAAAGATTTTATTTAAATTTTTAAAAAATACAAAAAACGTTTAGGATTTTTTTTACACCTTTTATGAATGCACATTTAGGATGACCAAGTCACAACATCATGCCATATCCATGTGACTATTGATAGTGTTTTGAGATAATATGTTGTGGCATTCATGTTCTTTATAAAGTTTGGAGTCTTTGAGATGATATAGTGTTGCTTCCTACATGTTTGACTCATTTGTCCTTTATTTCACACATGCACGGATTTGTTTGACCTTTGTGCCTGTCTATCACATGTTGGTTCAGTGTTTTCATCTCAATTTTGTCCATAAAACGAATCAAATGCAATAATACTTCACAAAATGTAGTGCATGGTATAAACCGTTTGTGTGATTTTTTAAAAAACTAGAAAGGTGCAAAAGGTATTTTAGTTTTTCCTTTGCGATAAAGCCACCGTTTAAATGGACCTAAAAAGTGAGGAATTGAAAATTATTCGGGCTCCAATGAGGTTTAAAAGAGCCTGAAAAAATTGTATGGAAATAAAAAGAAAATTATGCCAAAAATGGGCCAATATGTTTTTTTAGTTTAATCACCTCGTAAAAAAAAAGGCATTATCTTTTAATGAGGGAGTTTTTTATGGAATTTAAAACGATTTTAACGTCCTTGAAAGTCATGAAAAGGCATCACATTCAACAATTTTGATTTGGTGTGGAAATCATTTATACTTTGATTTGTTGATATGATTAAAACGATGTCATCTGAATTCAACAATTTTACACCTAAGGGTTATTTTGATGTTCATTCGTTAGGAGTACACGTATGCATCGTGCACACATGTCATGATTGAGTAAATTTTCCTATCGAATCTATTCACAACCATTCATTATGTTTCCACGATTTGCTCTTCTTAGTGTAAAACTTCATGGTGTGTGATTTTTATAACATCATTTTTTTGCATATTTGTATGAAAATTTTGAAAAATTCAAAAACAGTTTGTTTTCTTAGTTTACCATGACACCCCGATTTGGTTTATGTGATTTATTATTTTCGTTGTCTATTTCGAACAAATAAAAAGGGGGATAATGAATTATGATTTTATGGGGGGGTTTAAGTATGGGGGAGATTTGATTATGCTTCCATGTTCTATGTTTATGTCATTTCAAATTCGATACGTCAAGAAGTATTTGCTTTGTCTCATGTATATAGATACAATTGAAGAACATTATGTTGCACACCCTGATGAGAAAAGCTTGAAGTTTTTGGAAAAGTTGATTGTTGAAGCATCGTTTGAAAAGTTTGAAGAGTTGAGATTTTATCTTTCCACTTTGGAGTTTATGGAAGGGTAGATTTGTATAGGTCATATTAGATTAATAATTCAGATATTTTTATTTTGTACCAGCATAGACATGGGAGGATATTTGTAAGGACATTGTCCGTCACAATTTAGTATGTAATATACCGCTACAAGTCGTCGAAGGATTGAGAAGATTACATCCACAAGAGATGAATATGAATTACAAGAAGTCTTCAACATTCAAGCCCAACAATGAATTTGGCAAAATTATGTTTAAGTTCCATTTACATTTCACATTAAAAGTGTTGAGATATTTTTGTGAAACTTAAAATATTTTTCTATTTATGAAAATTGGTTTTTTAAATGGCTCTTATTTTAGAAAAATATTTTCTCATAAAAATTTTGGATAAATGTTTTTTGATCCCATGAAATTTTTTAACTTTTATGGGTTCCAGGTTATTTAAAAGTCTGAAGAATTTTAGGGATCAGGGACTGTCATTCAAACGACATCATTTTCATTCAAACGAGAGCCTATCTCGCTTGAACGATTTCGTATCTCGTTCTAATTACAAGAAGGCTCCAACGTTCAAGCCCAACAATGAATTTGGCAAAATTATGTTTAAGGTCTATTTACATCTCACATTAAAAGTGTTGGGATATTTTTGTGAAAGTTAAAATATTTTTCTATTTATGAAAAATGGTTTTTTAAATGGTTCTTATTCTCAAAAAACATTTTCTCATAAATTTTTTCGATAAATGTTTTCTGATCTCGTGAATAGTTTTAACTATTCAAGTTTTCAAGCTATTTAAATGTCTAAAGAATTTTAGGGATCAGGGACTGTCATTCAAATGACAACATTTTTGTTCAAATGAGAGTCTGTCTCACTCGAACGATGTCGTATCTCGTTCGAACGATAGGTTGTTTATGCTGACACATCACCGCCTTAAATTATGTTATATATAGGCTATCAGAATACTACTTTTCCAGTGGAGAAACACTGATTTTGAACAGAATACGTTTTTTGAGTGTTTTGGTTTATTGTCCAATAATTTTGAGGGTTCAATCTTTTGTTTTACAATTCACTATCCAAATTGCTTTTGTGCAGTCGTTTTTTGGAACCCAAAACATAGTTTGTTGTTGTTCATTCTTTGTGGGGACATCTCTACAACCGACAGATGCATGCAATTGTGGAAGGAGTCTCTGCGGAGTTTTTAAGACTACGTGTCTGGATTGCGTGTCCTTGTGGTATAGCTACGTGTGAACCATTATTGATTTCTAGTCGTTGCTTCGCAGGTTTAACGAAGACACCGTGCATTACACTTGTGGGTGATTATCAAGTTGTTTGTAATTCAATGGTCTTGTAAACTTATCAACGTTCTAGAAATAAAAAGGTTTTTCCCTGAGAGGATTTTTCCTGAATTTTGTGTCGCATATTTTTTATGATGGTTTTACACTTGCACGTATGTAGCTATTTGAGTTTAAGGGCTGAATTGATTTGATTCTTAAATTGACACTATTTAAATAAGTTCATGATTGGAAGTTGTGCACCTATTTTAATCAGTATCGCACACGGGGTTTCACAATGGGACCAATACAACTCATGGAAACTGGCCTCGTAGTCACGAGATGCCCGGTTAGGGGACATGACCAAAAATTTCAAATAACCAAACCTAGGCTTAGAAACTTGTTGTTGAATGGTGAAAATGCAAAACAGCCCCCAAACACCCCCGCGAGGAGACTACACACCTCCCACGGGACCAACATAAGACATGGCAACTGACCTCATAGTCACGGGATGCCCATTTGAGGAACATGACCAAAATTAAGAATAGCCTGACTTAGGTTTGACCACATGTCGTTGATTGGCGAAAATGAAAAATAGTCCCCAAACGCTTGCACGAGTGGCACAAACACTTCCCACGAAATATAACATGTGGCAACTGACTGCGTAGTCACGGGATGCCCTCTTGGGGAACATGACCAAAAATTATGAATAGCCAAACGTAGACTTGAAAATAAGTTGTTGAACGTCAAAAATGAAAAATAGGCAAAAATTGCCATAACGAGGGACCCAAACATCTCCCACGGGACCAATGTAACACGTGGCAACTGGTCGTGTAGTCATAAGACACCCGGTTGGGGAACAAAACCAAAAATCATAAAAAGCAAAAATTAGGCTTGAAAGCATGTCATTGAATGGAGAAAATGTAGAAAGACCCCAAATGCCCCCTGTGAGGGGCACAAACACCTCCCACGGGACTAACGAAAGATCTGGCAACTGATCGCATAATTACGAGTCGCCCAGTTGCGGAACATGACCAAATATTTCTAGTAACCAGACTTAAGCTTCAAAACATGTCGTTAAAGCGCAACAATACAGGAAACCCCAAAACGCCTATGTGAGGTGCATAATCAATTTCCACGAAACCCACGTAACACGTGGAAACTAACCTATATTCACGGGACGCCTAATTTGGAAAGATGAACAAAAATCTCAAATAGCCAACTTTAGGATACAAAAGATGACATTGAACGGTGAAGGTGCAAAACAACCCCCAAACACCCCCACGAGGGACACAAACACCTCCCACGAGACCAATGTAAGTCGTGGAAACTAACTACATAGTCACAGGATGTCGATTTTAAAACATGACCAAATATTACAAATAGCTAAAACTAGGCATGAAAACATTTCCTCGAATGGTGAAAAAGAAAAACAACCTCAAACGCCCCCCACAAGGGTCCCGAACACTTCCTACGGGACCAATGTAACACATGGCAACTAATCATGTAGTCACAAACACCTCGTTGGGGTACATGCCCAAAAACCGCAAATACCTCGACTAAGGCTTGAAAAGATGACGTTGAACGACGAAAATACAAAACAATCCTAAAATGCCTCGCGAGGGGCACAAACACCTCCCATGGGAACTACGTAACCCGTGATAACTGTCCGAGTAGTCAAAAGATGATAGATTTGTGAACATGAGCAGAAATCTCAAATAACCAACCTTAGGCTTAAAAAGATGCCATTGAATGGCTAAAAGGAAAAACAACCACCAAATGGCCCCACTAGGGGCACAAAAACCTCCCACGGGACCAACGTAACACATGGCAACAGACCGCATTATCACGAGATGCTCGGTTGGGGAACCCGGCCAAAAATTGTAAATACCTAGACTTAGGCTTAAAAACATGTCATTGAACGGTGAAAATTCAAAATAGCACCCAAATGCCCCCGCAAGGGGCCGAAGCACCTCCCACAAGTAGTCACGGGACATCCAGTTATGGAAAATAACAAAAAATTACCAATAGACAAACTTAGGTTTTAAAATGTCGTTCAATAGTAAAAATGCAAAATCGCCCCAAACACCCCCACAAGGGGCACAATCGCATCCCATGGGACCAAATTATCATGAGGCAACTCATCGCATAGTCACGGGACGCCCGATTAGGGATCATGACCAAAAATCTCAAATAGTCAGACTTTTGGCTTAAAAATATGTTGTTTAACAGTGAAAATGCAAAACAGCCCCCATAAAGGGAAAAAACACCTCCCATGGGACAAACGTAACACGTCGCAAGCTACAGTTGGGGAACATGACCAAAAATTTCAAGGGATCACACGTATTTAGTCCCACTTTTGAAGATTTATTTGTATCCACTCCCATGTTTTTATTTTTTAGTCATTAGTCTTATTTTAACAACTGAAGGACGCGTATCATTCTCCGCGGAAAGAAAGAGAGGTGGTTACAAAGTAGTTGAGGGGGGTTTTGAGTAGTTATGGGACTAAATACAATTTTTATAAATACATGGGAGGGGAGCCAAAAAAAACTTTGAGCATAAGACTAAACCTTAAAAAACTAAATTTCCAAATAGCCAGACTTAGGCTTAAAAACATGTCGTTGAACGACGAAAATATAAAATGACCCCCATACACCCTTGCAAGTGGCACAAAAAACACTCACGGGACCAATGTAAAATGTTTCAACTTACTGTAACACCCCACTCGCCCGGGGAGAGCGAACGGAGCGCTACTCATCGATAAAACTAAACCAAATCCACAATATAAACCAGGTATAGAGCATCTAAATCCCACAACAATAAAAGGGAAACCATTAATCTCAAATCTCTTCAAATAAATACAACAAGTCTCTCGAATAAGTACAATAACTAAAATAAATAAATCTCCAATGCTCTATACATCAAAATAAAATAAATACAAGTCTTCTCACTTGTATTAAAATTCTTCCCAAATAATCCTCGCTAAAATCATCCCAATTAAATCCAAAGCGCTCAAAAATCCACACTAACCGGCCACTAAAAGAAAATATAGGAAAGTACACAATAAGACAGGAAATATGCTCAACAAATATTAGCGGTGAATAAAATGTAACAATACGGGTACGAATATTCAAATCAAATGTGAATCTCATAAGCAATTAAATCAATATAATTTCTCAACAACACATTAATCGGGTCACCAGGCCTCACCACCGTACCGCGCCTATGCATTTTTTTAGCATATCCGGAAAAAGGAATATTGGCGGGTGCCCAACCTCCGTCCCATATTAAAATCTCATGACAACATGCTCAATGCAATAATACCACATGGATCGAAATTAGATTCCAACATATAATTTTCCAGAATTCCAAAGAATTTATCAATTCAAATACGAGTTCAAATAAACATGAAACCAACAGAATAACACTCACGAGATTATGGAGCATATTGTGTAAAACCCCATACCTCAAACAACTAAAAGATACCATCACAAAAATCTTCCCAGAATTACAAAAATAAGCCATCAAAATCTACTCCAAGAATCATCAAAAAATCCTCCAAGGATCAACATCAAAACAGCCCCCAAGAACACCTCAAAATCTAAGGTTGAATGCATAAATTAATGGGCTTGTTTGTGTATAAAAAGAGAGGAAATAAAAATATGTTTGCTGCATATTTTTGTGCCAAAAGATGCTTCAAAAATAGTCACCAACGACCCCTTTAAATAAGGCAAAAATAATAGAGTTGTAACAAAAACAAACACTCAAAACTGCTTGCAGTGCACGTTTTGTTTAGCCATTGATCGATCGATCATGCCTAAAATCAACTTAAAAATGCCATAAGGCAAAATATTAAAAAATTCATATAAAATCCGTTTTATCTCCAATTTCAATTCCGCTTGAAGTTTTATTCTTCTAAAATCATAACCAACATATTTGAGCAATAAAAATAATTTTATCTCAAAGTTTATTTTTTCTCTTTATTTTGAAAAATACCCCAAAATTACGCGGGTTGTTACACTTACCACATAGTCACGGGATAGAAAATAGCCAGACTTAGGCTTGAAACCATGTCGTCGAAAGGTGAAAACACAAAATAGCTCTCAAACGCCCTCGAACGGGGACAAACACCTCCCACGGGACCAACGTAACACGTGCTAACTGATCGCGTAGTCATGGGATGCCCAGATGGGGAACATGACCAAAATAATACAAATATCCAGATTTAAGATTAAAAACATGTCGTTGAACGATGAAAATAGAAAATGGCCCCCAAATGCCTCCGCGAGGGTCACAAACAACTCCAACGGGATCAACGTATCATGTGGTAACTAATCGTGTAATCACGAGACACCCAGTTGAGGAACATGATCAAAAATTGTAAAAAGGCAGACATAGACTTGAAAACATGTCGTTGAATGGTGAAAATGCAAAACAGTCCACAAATGCAACCATAAGGGGCACAAACACCTCCTACAAAACCAACGTAACATGTGGCAACTGACCGGGTAGTCACGGGATGCCTGGTTAGGGAACATGAGCAAAAATCTCAAATAGATAGACTTAGACTTGAAAAGTTATAATTGAACGATGAAAATGCAAAATAACCCTCAAATACCCTCACGAGTGGCATAAAAACCTCCCATAGGACCAACGTAACACGTGGCAACTGATCGCATAGTCACGGTACACTTGGTTTGAGGACATGACCAAAACTTCACAAATAGCAAGACTTAGGATTGAAAACATACTATTCAATGATGAAAATGCAAAATAGTTTCCAAATTCCCTTACGAGGGGAACAAACACCTCATACGGGATGAACGTAATATATGGAAACTGACCTCATAGTGATGGGACACCCGATTTGATAACATGACCAGAAATTTCATATTTCTAGACATAGGCTTTAAAACATGTTGTTCAATAGAGAAAATGTAAAACAGCCCCAAACACCCTCGTGAGGGGAACAAACACCTCCAACCGCAACAAGGTAACATATGGAAATGGACCGCGTATTCATGGGATGCTCGGATTGAGAACATGACTAAAAATTATAAATAATAAAACTTTTTCTTGAAAACATGTCATTGAACGGCAAAAATACAAAATAGCACACAAGCGCCCCTGGAAGGGGCACAAACACCGCCCGTGGGACAAACTTAACACGTGGAAACTGATTGAGTATACACGGGATGCCCGATTGGGTAACATTACCACAAATTACAAATAGCTAGACTTAGTCTTGAAAATATGTCGTTGAATTGAAAAAATGCAAAATAGCACCCAAACGCCCAAACGAAGGGCACAAAAACCTCCCACGGGACCAAAATAACCTATGACAACTGACCGCGTAGTCACGAGATGCCTGGTTGGGGAACATGATCAAAAAATTCAAATAGTCAGATATAGGTTTCAAAACGTGTCGTTGAATGATGAAAATACAAAACAATCCCCAAACACCTCCTACAAGATAAATGTAACACGTAGCAACTGATCGCGTAGCCACGAGATGCCTGCTTGGGGAACATAACAAAAAATCTCAAATAACCGGACTTAGGATTGAAAAGATTCCATTTAATAACACAAATGCAAAACAAACCCCAAAAGCCTCCACGAGGGGCACAAACACCTCCCATAGGATCAACGTAACACGTGGTAACTGATCGCGTAGTCACGAGATACCCGGTTTGAAAACATGATAAAAAAATTGAAAATTTCTAGACTTAGCCTTGAAAACATGTCGTTGAATGATGGAAATGAAAAACAGCCTCCAAAATCCCTACGAGGGGAACAAACACCTCCCACGGGACCAAAGTAATGCGTGGCAACACACCATGTAGTTGAAAGATGACGAGTTTTAAAGAATTACTGAAAATCGCAAATAACCAGACTTGGTCTTGAAAATATAATATTGAATGGTGAAAATTCGAAACAATGACCTAAATGCCCCTGCAAGGGTCACAAACACCTCCCATGGGGCCAACATAAAACATAGCAACTGACTGCATAGACATAAGATGCCTGAATGGAGAACATGACCAAAACTTGCAAATAACCAGACTTAGGCTTGAAAGCATATTGTTGAATGGTGAAAAGGTACAACATCCACCAAAAAACCCCATAGGGACCAACATAACAATTGGAAACTAAATGCGTAGACATGGGACATCCCGTTAGAGAACATAACCAAAAATAGCAAATAGCCAGACTTAGGTTTGAAAACATGCCCTTGAATGGCGAAAATGTAAAATAGCCCTAAAAAACGCCCCTTCAAAGGGGCATAAACACTTTCCACGGGACAAATATAACAAGTATCAATTGACCTCGTAATCATGGGATGCCCGGTTGGTAAACATTACTTAAAATTTCAAATAGCCATACTTAGGATTGAACCATGTCGTTGAATAGTAAAAATGTAAAACATCCCCCAAACGCCCCGTGTGATGGGCACAAGCACTACCCACGGGATCAACGTAATATGTGGAAACTGACCGTGCATACCCGGGATGCTCGGTTGGGGAACATGATAAAAAATTGTAAATAGAAAAACTTAGACTTAAAACGTAAAATAGTCCTCGAATTCTCTGGTAAGGGGCACAAACACCTCCTATAGGACTAACGTAACACGTGGAAACTGACCGTGTAGTCCCAGGATACCCAGCTGGGGAACAGGACCAAAAATTTCAACTAGTTAGATTTAGGCATGGAAACTTACCATTGAATGGAGAAATGCAAAAGAGCCACCAAATGCCCCTCTAAGGGGCACAAACACTTTATTAGAAACTCTCAACCCCATTTATTTTCTCCCCCATTAGGTGGTGCACACGTGCTCATGGGCGCATGGCCCATGGACTTCCCCAGCTCTTCCCATGTTCTCTCTCTTCTGCCATGCGCAATACCCCCCGCCCCACCTTTTGTTTCAGTTGAGGTTTCCATACTCCCCATTTCTTTTGTCTTTTTTTGTTATTATTTCTTTCGAAATTCGTATCTTCCCACGATCCTTTCGTACTTTGTCTATTTTTCTTTTATTGATTTTTATTTTATTCTTCTCCTTTTCTGATTGTATATGTTCGATACTTCTTGAACAAATTATTTATTGTACTTTTTTTCTTTCCACGATTATTGTTAAGAGGTTTTGACTTTGTTTGTCTCTTTTATTATTTTATTTTTTCTCATTCTCCCCTTTTCTATTAAGTCTCAACCGAGATTCTTTATCTCTTTTGTTTTCTTATTTTCTTTTCTTTTTTATGTTGTCTCCTCTTGTTTTACTCCAAGATTATTTGTCATGTTTTTGGACCTCTTTATCTTCTTTTGTCCTTTATTCCTTTGTGTCAAATTGTTCATTAGTCTTGGGCATACTAGACTGAGTTATGTAGGATGTAAAAGAGGAGAAATATTTCGAATTTAAAGGGGATATAATATGACAAATATAGACTCGTATAGTGAGAGAATTTTAGACAATTATAATTTTATAGCACCAAAAATATTTAACCTTGCATTTTCTTTTGAGCATTTGTGAGACTATTTTTATATAAGATCAGGAGGAACTCTATGTATTGGTGCTCAAGTTTTGGACTAGAAATTTTGTTAGTTGAATTTTTATTAATGAAAAATATTATTTCATCTTACAATATTAGTGTTTCAATTATGATGCTAGAGTAGTTTATTACTAGGATGAGGTGAAATTTATTATGATTAATTAATTTTTCATGTTATTTTAATTCAGTATTAATTCTCGACGTGTGCTAACGAAAACACAAATTCATTATTCACTTAAAATGACACGAAAGTGTGTTTTAAATCTTCAAAATTATTAGACAAATCATATTTCAAGAATTTAAATGTGTAATTTTTTATGCGTTAAAAGTACATTAAATTACTTGATATCTAATGCTTAAATACAAAGGTTAAAACATAAAATTGATAACTTTAAGGGAATATGAATTTAAGGCGTTTAAATTAAGAGACATTAAATTATTTGGTGAAAAATTATTTTTATATTATTAAGAATATATGTGGCAAGAGTCGGTGCATTTTGAGTTAAAATTCGGGAATAAAAAGTTAAATTAATGCGTTATTTTACTTAAAAGTGATAAATTCCTAGTTTTCTTTCGTATTTGATTATATAATTCGTTGTCATTTTATTCATTTGCTTCCAATTTTAATTTAGAATTCAATCAAATCTATACACTCGTTTTGTCTAGTTGGAAAGTCGATAATTTATACGAATTGAACAAATCTCTATGCGTTCGATCCGTACATACACTCGTTATGCTCTAATAGCCCATGCACTTGCGATAATTATATCATTTAAAATTGACAAGTTTTTTATGTTGTTGTGAGGAATTTTTGTCGATTTTAAAAGTGATTGACTTTCGAATTAATTTAAAGAAAAAAATTAAAAATTCATTTTAAATAATTAAATAATTCCAAGAGGACATAGTTTTTTTTTGGTATATATATATATATATATATATATATATATATATATATATAATTTTCATAGTGTTCTATTTTGTTTTATTATTTCTTTCTTCCTTTTGTTTTGTTCAAAAATATAAATAATATTTTCATAAACCATGTTTAGTTAGTTTTAATAAAAAATAAAAAATAAATACAAAACCAGATTTAAATCTTTTGTTAATAAATAATAGTTTTCACACTACTTTACTCATAAAAACAAAAAATACCCAAATTTTCGAAAAATTTGGAAAATATTTTTTTTTTCCTTCAAATTTTCGTATTTCATATTTTCTGTAATTTGGATGAAAAAAATTTATATTTAAATTTAAAAAAAGTGAAAATTTATTTAGAAAAAATAAAAATTCCTATTACGTATATTCTTTTATTTTATATATAAATAAAATCTTAGAGTGTTTCTTTGTTTGATTTATTTTATTATTCGTTTTTTGTTCGTGTCAAAATACACCATTAGTGCATGTGTTGTTTTATTTTTATTTTTACTTTTTGTATCACATTTTACGCTTGTTGTAATTGTTTTTATATTATTTTTCAGGACCACATTCATTGAAAAAATGAAAAATACCAAAAAAGTAAGCAACCGTGTAAGACCGCTAAAAGTACATGAGCAATTTTGCCATGTGTACAAGGTACTCTCGAAGATGACTGAAAGGTAAGAGAAGTTTCCCTCCAATCGATGTTAGATAAAACTTCGGCCCGACATATATAAGTGAGCGTAAAATGTCGACGTCGGAGCTACATTTTGTGTGCTCCTTACGTGGACTTCTTTTATATATTTCAATAAGCACGTGGCATAAATTTGACTTAAGGTCAAAAATCCAATTATAAAACAAGGTGGAGATTTCATGACTTTTAATTGGACCTAAAATCACCAAACTAACCGGGGATTTGCATAATTTGAGCCATCATTTTTAATTTAAAATTAATTATACATTGGTCCTAGGTTATCACATAGCTTATACAAAAACTCTTTGCGAGGTTAGAATTAAAAGCAACTTCAACGTGGTTTTTAAAACCTACTTCAATGTCTGAAATTAATTAGACATTAGCCGTACGATTTCGTTTTACCTTGTTTAGGATTGGTGGTTTTTAATAAATCTTCGTACCAACCACCTACCTGAACGTAAAATTAGGATTTAAGGTGATAACCATAGTTGGTCATCTTTTAAATTCCCCCATTTCAAAGAGTAGGAGCTGTCTAATAAGTAAAATTAATTCGGAGACCCCTGTTGTCATCGAGTAAGCTCAGAAAAATTAGATTATAAAATTGAAATGTCCCTCACCTAAACTAAATAATTCAAATCGCATTGTGTTAGTTTAGAAATGATGTGGGTTTTGTTCAGCTATTTTCTTTTCCTTTCCTTTAATACAAAAATGAAATTCAAGTGAGCCGAGTGTATGAAAAATTAGTTTCGAGATCCCACCAATCGTTTATCTAGGGTGGAGTTTATCATTCCCGATACTTTTATATCTAGAACCTTAATTTTTTTGACATACGGGAAGAGTTAGAAACTCGTTCCCTTACAAATTACTATATCCTAAGAGGTTAAGTGAAACCTCATGCATGCGTCTTCCCCTACATAACATGAACAACTTCGAATTTAATTAAAAAATAATTCATTTGTTACCCATCTTTCGGGGTAGGGAAAATGAGGACCCAGAAGTTCATGTGTGAGAATTTAAAGAAATTTGTGGAACGATTAAATTACAACAACTCACCGACAAGATTGTTAAACAAAAAATTTTCCTATTTTCTTTGAATGATAATGCCAAAAGTTGGCTAATCTCGCTTGAAATGAATTCCATCCCTACATGGAATCAATTGAGCATTGAATTTTTGCAAAAGTTTTTCCCCAACCAAAAGATGGAGGCAATACGTCACGCCATCAACACTTTTAGTCAAGGAGAGGGAGAAGCTTTGTGGATGTATTTGGAGATATTCAAGGGCTTGCTACTACAACATCCTCACCACGGGATTGAATTAGGATGTCAAGTCCAAATTTTGTACGAGGTATTTGATTTTACTACTTGGTCAATGCTTGAGTCAATGTGTAATGGTGATTTTAGTGAAAAAGTTAATTCGGTGTATGAATACTCCTAGAATCCATATAGAAAAAGTCCTAATGACAGGCACCCCATTGGGAATCCACGCCCACCACAGTCAATGAGGGTATCGTTCACCAAGACAATCAAGGTTTGATTTAAATGACAAAGTGGATACATGTAACACCCCGCACATTCTAGCATCAGTTGCCACCAAACTATGCCGAGCATCACTAAATAAAATATCCTTCTCTATATTTGACAGAAATACGAGACACTAAAAACTTATATTACACATGATATACTTTGAATAAATCCAATGAATATAAACATCCATCCATGTAAATAACACCCATCGCCATGCTAAATCCAAAATAAAATCCAATTCCAAGCGATAGATTAAAGCTCCAGATAAATAATCGAACTAAAAATCACTGACTGAAATCCATAAATAATTGTGGAACTGAATGGCCCACTAAAATCAATAAATAATTGTCTCATAATTAAATGACGGAATGAAAATAAATCAAAGTACTAAGGTGATAAAAATAAATCTCCAGATGTAATCCAAAGATCTCCAATCCATCCTATGCAGCCACTCCAGCAACTATACCTAAAATGCTGGTCAAAGCAATGGGTCAGACCCAAGGCATGAACACTAGCTACTCCACCCAATTAGCGTCCATGTACCTGGAAACATAAGAATCATACGTATTAAATATCACAACAGAGAATTTTAAATTAACGATACGATTAAATGCGAATAAATCCATACGACATTAACTACCGACAAAACAAGCCACCCCACTATTCAGGTTTAATTATTAAAGTTACAACATTTCATTTTATCAAAGTTACTAACTTAATTTAATATGTTTAATCAGTTTATTATCTGAGCAACGTCGTTATAGTCAGTCGACCTATCTATGTATCCTGTACATATTCAGACCCGCCTAAAGTTACCAATCCATCACAGCCATTCACATCACTATATCCAACTACCCAATTTTGTTAGCCCTGCACATATTGGCGATGTTCCACACACGAGACATTGCTATAGCCAGCCAGCCAAATTATCATTGGCCATGAGCATATTGGCGACACCAACACACACCCATGTCACTATAGCCAACCAACCCAATTTTGTTAGTTCGACACATATTGACAACGCAAAATCCATTTTAATACCAGTTCTTTGTCTTTGGCATTACTTATCAATTTATCATTTTTCTCTGCTAGCCGCACCCTGTATTCGGGTAATCCACCCTAAGTCATCTCTAGTCCCGAACCTAGATATCACCAGAACCATAATTATTCCCTAACCTATAACTTGGTAAGAATACCTACCACAAATCACCACCTAGTCTCTCACCTAGGCTAATGAAAAACGTTTGACGACGTACTACCTAGTCCCACGTAGGAAATACCTAACCATACAATCCTACACACACTAGTCTCATACCTACAAAGTGTTAACAGTAACGAGGCCTACCTACTAATCCCATACCTAGCTAGCAACCGTGAAATAAAGGTAAAAGCATAACAACAGGTAATCTCCTTCTTTTAACTATTACGATTTTCACGAATTTCAACACTTCAAACTTCCAAGATTCAGTCCCAAACTCACAATCAAGTATATTAATCCCTATAATAACTTCTATAAAGGATTTATAACGTAATCAAAACATCAAGGAGGGTTATTCAACTCAAATTAATCGTTCAATTTAACTCTAAAATCTTAGGTTATTCTTATTATTCTAGAACATCATCAAAACCCAAAATTTTTCAATTATTATCACCATATGATTTGATTTCATTTTCTATTCGCAAAAGAATTCAATCTAGATTAAATTGCTACCCAAGATATTAAATAAATTCTCCAACTTAAAGTCAAATTGATTTATTCATGGGTATTACTCAATCCTACTCTAACATGGATAGTATATGCACTCAAATTTAGCAAGATAAACACTTGCCCATAATTATAGGTTTTATTTTCTGTGAAAAGGTGTTGGGGTTGCCTTCCTCTCCTCCCGATCTACACTCCGGTGGTGGTATAGAAATGGTGTGGGAAGTCTTGAAACTCCTCTCATTCCTCGTCTAGTGGCCTCTCTCTGATTTTGTAACTTCTAACCTTATGACCCTCAATCTACAGATGATATTACTCTAGAAAACTCATTGGTCCATTTACCTTAAAAATCCAAAAGACCAAAATACCCTCCCCCTCGAGGTGCCAGTTTGGCCTAAAAATTCCCCGAGACCCAATACAAATTCCCGAGTACACTTTTATGACTATCTTGACCCTTTAGGACACATTGGCGCACTCAAAATGACCATTTGGATTACCCATAATTAAATCAAATTTTATTTTATAAATTTAAGTCTCAGCATGACTGACACCCGCGTTTCAACTAAATTACCATAATTATCGTATTTCTCACTCACAACAATCATAATTCATTCTTTCTATTTTATTACTCGTTCACCAAGTAATACTCAATATAATTATTAAACATAAATATTAACCCATTTTATATTTAATTAATTCAATATAGAAATCATTAAAAATATGGGATGTTACATAATCCCTGGCCTCTCTATCTCTCTCTCACACACACACACGCACACACACACACGAGGTTGAATTGAAGCCACTTCCTGAACCAATTGAGTATAGGTTCATAGGATCTTCTGACATATGTTTTATTATCATTGCATCAGACTTGGACAAAGAATAGGAAGGTATGTTCTTGAATGTTGTCAACGAAAATAAATTAGCAATTGGATGTCCCATAGCTGACATTATGGGGATAAGTCCTTCGGCGTGCATGCATAGGATACACTTAGAAGATAATGCTAAAAATTCTTTTGAAGCAAAATAAAGACTTAATCCCAATCTGAAAGAGGTCGTTCGAACCGAGGTGTTATAATTGTTGCATGCGGGTATTATCTATCACATCTATTATATCCAATGGGTTAGCCCCATTCAAGTTGTCCCAGAGAAATCCATTGTTATGGTGGTAGAAACTAATAACGATGAGTTAGTACCCACTAAGAATTAAAGCGGTTGGCGCATGTGTATCGATTATAGGAAGTTGAAAGCCATCTCAAGGAAAGATCACTCTCCTCTTCCTTTCATAGACCAAATGCTTGAGATATTAGTCAAACATCCCTATTAATATTTTCTTGATGGTTATTTTGGCTAAAATCAAATTACCATCACTCTTGAGGATCAAGAGAAAACAACATTCACCTATCAATTTGGTAGTTTTGCTTATCGATGCATGCCATTTGGGTTATGCAATGCACCTGTTACCTTTCCGAAATGTATGATAAATATCTTTTCGGATATGCTGAAATGCCTTCTCCAAAGATTTATGAATGATTTCTTAGTGTTTGGGTCAAGTTTTGATGAGTGCCTTCATACCTCACCCTCATTCTAACAAGTTATAAGCAAAAGAACCTTGCGATTAATTGGAGAAAGTTTCTTTTCATGGTCAAAAAAGGCATAGTGCTAGACACATCATCTCTTAAAAGAGTATTGAGGTTGATAAGGCTAGAATTTATCTCATTTCTAATCTCCCACCCGCGAAAATCGTGCATAAAGTTCGATCATTCTTAGGGTATATCGGTTTCTACCAAAGATTTATTAAAGATTTTAACAAAATCACTCGACCTTTATGCAATCTTCTTGCCAAGGAAACACCCTTCGATTTCGTCGATTATTTCCTTCAAGACTTTGAAAGGCTAAAAAGGAGTTGAACTCTTTACCAATTATGTGACCTCTCTACTAGAGTTAGCCTTTTGAGATCATATGTGATGCTTCTCACTAAGCCGTAGGTGCGGTTTTGGGTCAGCGTGATGAGAAACTTCTTCACGTCATATACTACTCTAGTAGGACTATTAATGATGCATAATTAATATATTTCGTGATTGAAAAATAGTTCCTCTTTATTGTTTTTGTATTAGAAAAGTTTAGGCCTTACTTAATAGGATCAAAAATTATCCTTTTCACCGATCAGTGGGATCAATGATACGTTTTTTCTAGGAAGAATTTAATGCCTGAATCGTTAGGTAAATCCTAATACTGAAAGAGTTTGACCTTGAAATTCGAGACAATAAAGGATGTGAGGATTTAATGGTGAATCACTTGTCTAGGTTAACCATTGAATCATATGATAACCTATTGCCACTCAATGAATCCTTCCCCGATGACCAACTAATGTTTGTCTCCCAGCTTCTGTGGTTTGTCGATATTATGAACTATATTGTGACCGGTGAGATGTTTGTAGGACATTTTTATCATGTCCTAAATGTTTCATTTGTGTATGTCATACGCCGCTACAAAAGGCACGTCATTTCCCGATCTCACACGATGACCTCAATCCAAATTTAGGGAATCATGCATTAATCATCTCCATCAAGTGTCCCACATCTGCCTCAACGACTTCACGTTGCATGATTTTAGGGAATTTATGCAAGTGGTAGGTAAGAGAAGTCAAAATAGTGAAATAAGGCAAGATATGGATGTTCAAGGGCATTTTAGTAATTTTATTGCCACTATTCAGAGGACCTATCATCTGGAAATTTGAAAAACTCGCCACAACGAAGATATTAGAAGAAACGGTACCTCAATCCGAGCTACGGTGAAGAAGTTATGGCCCGTTGAAAATGGAGAAAAATATGAGAAAAGTCTTGGAAAAATGCTGTGTATATTTAAGCCCAAGACAACGAACTTTTGCAAACCCAGACCAAATCGGTTCGGGGGGCGAACTGGTTTGCGGTATACCCGAACTGGTTCGGGTTACCTATTGCTAGCAAGACTTATGTGTCAAATGCTGTCACCACTTAAAATCTCTTTTGAAACATGTTGAGCAAAATTCGGCCCTTATTCCTCCATGCTTTCTTAAAGATGTTTTTTAGGCTTTAAAACTTCCTTATAAATACACACTTCGCTCCCATTTACAAATACACATTTTAAAATCTTCAAGAGGTCATTTTCACTCATTTGGAGTATTTTATGGAGAAGTCGGTATCTTCTTCATTACTGCCCATCTGGAATTCTTACGGGAGATTCCAACCGACGACATCAGAACCAACACCTGCGAGTATTTCGTATGTCACACTTATTTTAATTATAATCCGTGTAACCGTTGTTTACAAATTATACTGAAAATAATATGGTTTTGCCATGCGGGGATTTTTCCTGATATGTTGTGTCACATACTTTATGTTATTTGATAAATCATCTAAATGCATATTTTTAGGATTTAATTGAAATACTGTGTTCAATTAAATATCTTCTTAATTTTAACGCATGTTCAGGGGCTGTATTTAATTTCTTTAAAAATAGACTCTAATTAAAAATGGTTTACTTGGAAACTTGCGAATAATTTTTTATTCGATATCACACACCATACTTACGCACTTTAAAATTGGTATCAGAGCGGGTTGCACTAATTTATCACGTGATCCTGATTTTTCAAGGATTTATTTATTTTGATACAATTTTACTTCTCATGTCGTCAAATTGGTATCAGAGCGGATTGCGCCAATTTATCGTGTATTCCTATTTTCCGCAAAATCGTGTGATATTGATTTTTTTAAATCATTTTTGTGTTTATTCGCAATTTTTCAATGGAACGCCCATTTAATGAAGAGCCTATTTTTGAAAAAGTTCACGACAGTGCTAAAAATTTAAAACTTTTGAATTTGAATCTTTGCAAAAGAATTAAAGTTTTAGAAAAAGAATTTTCTCACTTTAAATTCGCAATAGGTCTTTTGCAAATGGTTCAAAATCAAAGAGATTTTTATCGTGAAAATTTTGTTTCCTTGGACTGTGACTTTAATGATTTAAAATTGTCCACGAAAGAGAGTGTAGATAACGTCCTATTTTTAGAAAAGGAATTGGAGGACTTAAAAAATTCTAGGGTTCTCGTTTGTGCCGTCGAGGATAAAAAAAATAATCGATGATTTTACGACACGTGAAAAGACTCTTAGGGATAAGTTTGTTTTAATTGAGGGAGAGAGAAAGATGCTTTTAGGAATTGTTGAAAATTTAAAAATGGCGCCCCTTAATTTGGAAGAGTCTAATTCTTTGCTTGAATCAAATATTTTAAAGTTAAAAAATGATTTAAACGATTCAAGTAGGTTTGATAGTGATGGTAATGGCTCATTTTGTTCTCATGCTTCTAGTGCTAAAACCAAAACCATTATTTGTTTTAGAGGGTTAACCGTTCCTAAGGACATTAGAAAAAGTCAACCCATGGGTGTCGTTCCACCCGTTTACACATGTTCACATTGTGGGAGGAAAGGTCACCTTAGGAGATTTTGTTTTAATCTTGGAAGATGTCCTTGGAAGTTTAAGTCTAGTGTTCCCGTGGTTCCCAAAGCCCCCACACGACGTTTCACATCTAATTGGGTTAGGAATCACTTTTGGATACGCTAGATTTTAGACTTGTTGATTCTCGTTTGCTTGCCCGTGATTCTTCTCTTTCCATATCATATAGATGATTGTGTTCGCATGTTTGTCATACGCTAGTTTTTTATTCATGATATGTATATTTGCTAGCGTTATGACATGTACTTTTTGTATAAATTTTTTCTTTTACATTTTATTTTGATAAATTTATTGGAAAAATACAAAAATATTTTATTTTGATAAAATTATTTGAAAAATACAAAAAGATTTTATTTTGATAAAATTATTTGAAAAATTCAAAATGATTTTCTTTTTAAAATTTAGAAAAGAACAAAAAGATTTTTGTATTTTATTTGCACCTTTTATGGATGAGCATTTAAGATAGCCAAATCACAATTTCAATCCATTTATTCATGTGACTGTTTGATAGCGTTTCGAGACAATATATCTTGTCATCTTTGTGCTTTATAATGTTTGGAGTCATTAAGATGTAATTAAGTGTTACTTCTTACATGTTTGACTCATGATTTCCTTTATTGCACACATACACGGATTTGTTTGATTATTGTACTTATCTTATCACATGTTGGTTTGGTGTTTTCACTTCAATATTGTCCTTAAAATGAACCAATTGTGATAAAACTTGATAAGAAAGGCGTGCATGTAAAAACCGTTTGGTGAGATTGTGTGGTATTTAAAAAATAGGGAGGTTCTACGAAAGGTAATTATCTATCCTTTGCGCTAAAGCCACCGTTTAAACAGACCTAAAAATTTGAGGAATTTTATTATCCGGGCTCCAAAGAGGTTAAAAGAGCCCGAAAAATTTTAAGGCAATAAAAAGCAATACATGCAAACTATGGGCCATTAGGTTTCACCATCAATTCTCCAAAATTTGAGAATTTAGATCACCTCTATTCAAAATATATATATTTGAGGGAGTTTGGTTGGAAAATTTAAACGGGTTTGCACGTCCTTCAAAATCTCGAAAAAGCGCTAAATAGTTTTGGATGTTATTGGTGTGGAAATCACTTTTACTATGATTTGTTGATTTGATTAAGACAATGTCATCTAAATTCAACAATTTTTACACCTAAGGATACTTTTGATGTTCATTCGTTAGCAGTACAAGTATGCATCGTGCACATATGATTGATTGAGTTTATTTACCTATCGAATGTGTTCAAACCCCTACATTTACGCTATCATCGACTTGGTTATTTTTGTGTTATTTCATGGTGTGAGTCTTTGTTTTATATTTTTGAGTAAAAATCATAAAATTTTCAAAAAATAGAAGATTCTTTGATTCTTTATTGTATATTTTGTGCAAAAAAATTTTGAAAATTTAATTAATAGAAGATTATTTGATTCTTTATTGTGTATTTTGAGTAAAAATTTAAAAAATTCAAAAATAGAACATTTGTTTTGTGGCATTTTCCATGTTTTTGCTTCTCATATCTGTCTATTTGGGGACATCATAATCAAGGGGTAGAATGAATTATGGTGGAGAAAATCTTGTTGATTTATCAACAATTTGCTTAAGCTTAATTGATCATTGATTTGTTGCATATCATTATATTTCAAACTGTTACGTGTCACGGGTATCTACTTTTTCTCATGTGTAGGTTCAAACTTGATATCTATTGATTGCACACTTTGATGAGAAAAGCTTTGGGGGTTTCTGAAGTGTTGAATATTCGAAGATATTGAAGTTTGATTGAAGACATGTCACTTAGTATTCTCAGTTTGAGGGTTTAATGGGGATATTATGTTATATGTCATTTGTTTTGGGGAGTTTTCATAATTTATATTTTTTATGTATGTACCGGCATAGACATAGGGGGATATTTATAAGGACATTTTTATCATGTCCGAAATGTTTCATTTGTGTATGTCGTGCGCCGCTACAAAAGGCACGTATTTTCCCAATCTCACACGACGGCCTCAATCCGAATTTCGGGAATCATGCATTCATCAGCTCCTTCAAATTTCCGACATCTGCCTCAATGACTTCACGTTCCACGATTTTAGGGAATTTATGCAAGTGGCACGTAAGAGAAGTCAAAATAGTGAAATAAGGCAAGATATGGATGTTCAAGGGCATTTTAGTAATTTTATAGTCACCATTTAGAGGGCCAGTCATCTGAAAAGTTGAAGAACTCACCACAATGAAGATACTGGAAGAAACGAAACCTCAATCCGAGCTACGGTGAAGAAGTTATGGCCCGTTGAAAATGGAGAAAAATCTAAGAAAAGCCTTGAAAAAATGTTGTGCATATTTAAGCCCAAGACATCAAACTTTTACGAACCCAGACCAAACCGGTTCGGGGGGCGAACCGATTCGCGGTACACCCGAACCGATTCGAGGTACCTGTTTCTAGCAAGACTTATGTGTCAAATGCTGTCACCACTTAAAATCTCTTTTGAAACATGCTGAGCAAAATCCGGCCCTTATTCCTCCATGCTTTCTTAAAGATGTTTTTTAGGCTTTAAAACTTCCCTATAAATACACACTTCTCGCCCATTTACATTTGCACATTTTAAAACCTTCAAGATGTCATTTTTACTCATTTGGAGTATTTTGTGAAGAAGTCGGTATCTTCTTCATTGCTACCCATCTGGAATTCTTGCGGGAGATTCCAGCCAACGACATCGGAATCGACACCTGCGAGTATTTAGTATGTCACACTTATTTTCATTATAATCCGTGTAACCGTTCTTTACAAAGTATACTCAAAATAATATGGTTTTTCCCTGCGGGGATTTTTCCGGATATGTTGTGTCGCATACTTTATGTTATTTGATAAATCATCTAGATGCATGTTTTTAGGATTTAATTGAAATACTATGTTCAATTAAATATCTTCTTAATTTTAACGCATGTTTAGGGGCTATATTTAATTTTTTTAAAATAGACTCTAATTAAAAATGGTTTACTTGGAAACTTGCGAATAATTTTTTATTCGATATCACACACCATACTTATGCACTTTCAGATGCCACTACATATTCCTAAACAAGATCATTCCAAATTTCTTAAGGAAGCCTAGAATTTCTATGGGGACAACCCATATCTCTTCAAGTATTTCCCCATTAAAATCATTCAAAAGTGAATCCTTGATCATGAGATTCAAAGCATAATTTATTTTTGTCTTGACTAGGCCTTTAGAGGTCATTACATTGCCAAAAAATACCTTATAAAGATTTGTAGTGTTGAATCTATTGGGCCACCATTTTTATGACTCGGGACTAAAGGAAAAAAAATCATTAAATAAGAGACTTGGGGCTTGTAATCCGAAACTACTTTTTCCAGAATGACATGGACATTGCCTTTCTATTTATCATGATTTTATACTTTGACTACTTCAATCAAATGGTGTGAATGATGTGTTAATTTTAACAAGTTTAGTTTAAAAATTTTAAAAGTATGTAAGCTTTTACAACGGGTAAGTGATAAAAATTTAATTATTTTTACTCAATTGTTGATCGAGTTAAATTGAGCATTCCCGATAAGCTACTGATTTGTTTAAAAAAATCTCAAAATATGTTTACGCCTCCCTTGTATCCGTTTTTGATAAATGAACTGTGTGATTAGGATTTTCCCCTCATGTCCTAGAGTTGTCCCTTATTTATACCCACGTCGACCTTGCCGAACAAAGAAGATTAGGACTGATGGCGTTGAGAGTTCACTCAATGATCAGCCGAGTCATTTCGATACATGTGAGTTTGAAAAAGGATTACATGGATTAATCCCTGTATGGTACTTCATGTGACCATATTGTTGGCATATAATTTGTTATGTTCGAAAAAATTCATGTGGTCAATCGATTGTTTCATTAATGCATAATTAAGTATACTCCGGTTGAAATTAGTGGGGATGGTAGAAAGGAATTATATTTATAGGAAACATTTTATTTATTTATAATGGTGATTCAGATGCTATAGGGAGCTACATTATACAGAAAAAAAGTGAAGAAATACAATGTTTTTAACAAAAATAAATGGATATAAAACGCTTCATCGATTATGGCCGCTTAATGGAGCCCGAATTGATTCTTTCTTGGTAGTTATTGATAACATATTTTTATGTTATCGACATTCCACAGTCCAGGAGCTCGTCCTTCATGGTCCTTTAACTCGTAAGTTACTGATCGTATTACTTGGATGACAATGTAATGACCCTCCCAATTGTCTACTAGTATTCCATAACTTGGGTTGCTGGTTGATTGCATCGTCTTTCGAAGAACCAAGTCACCAACCTTGAATGCTCGGTTCTTCATCCTTAGATTTTAGTACACTTACAAAATAGTGCACTTACAAACTACGTATTTCATAATCAATCGATACCAAAGCTTCGATCCCATAAATGAGAGAGAATGGTTTTTCCATAGTGGTTCCCCTCACAGTCATCCTATACATCCATATAATGTAAATCGGTTGCCCACACCCCATGGAGATTGTAGCTCGATTTTTATCCCATAGAGCAGCGTTAGGTTTGTCACCTCTATTTTCCTGTTGTAGCTGGGATGAGTTGGGACGGAGAGGTAATTATTCACCCAATTTTTTTTTCACATGTTATGAATCCTCACTCTATTAAATTATTGGGCATTATAAAATAATGGCATATGGGATACTTAATAAACTAATGGTGTATTCCCACATGAATGAGAGCACCTTCTGATTGCTAGCCTTTTTCAGGGGTTCGGAATCAATCCACTTCGTAAAGTATTCAATATCCACTAGGAGAAACTTATATTGACCTATCCTAATTGGGAATGGTTCGAGTATTTTACCATAGGTTGATTGGCCACGGTGACACAAATATCAAAACTCTTCAGTATGTTGATGGATGTGGTTAGAAATTCACTAGCATCAGTCGCACCTTTTCACATACTTATCACCATTCTTTCTCATAGTCATCTAGCAGTAACCCTACGTCTGCGCTCTTTTTTCTAGAATCTTCTTTTTTGTTATTCCCCATAAATTCCTTCATAAAGGCTTTTGTGACACCCTACTTATTAAAATAAGAGGTGGCCAGCCCGATTTTCTAATAAATACATGAATCATGGATGGTACATTCTTAGCATCACTATCGTTAAAATAAAAATACGAGATAACCACCAATTATTTTAGAAAACGGATGCATAATGAATTTGTAAGTTTTAAAAAAACCATTTAGGCAAACCAATTTAAAAATAAGGTGGGTATAACTAAAGACAGAGAATAAAATAATAATCATATACAACATAATAACCGAATAACCGAATAAGCTGTTGGTTAACAGACCATTATAAGCAGGTTACACCGAGTATTAAAGTAAATATCACAATATATATAAACAAGTGTAAAACATAGGCAACACGCCTGAATAGATAGACTGATCATAACTACAGTACAAAAGATAGAGGCGTCTATATCAAACATCCTACAACATCCGGAAAAATGTTATAGCTCCTGGACACTTGGATGTAAGGGTCAACAAGGGCATCCTTGAGGCGGAGAACCTAGACGTAAAAAGAATCCACACCAAACAAAGAGATAGAAATGGGTTAGGGCCCGGTTTGAAATGATAAACATGTGAACAAAATATATTCCATTTATGAACATATAATAACATGAACAAGCCTATCTCGCTCTTCACAAATAATAATAATCCTCACCTCTCATCTAAATTCACAACCTAGGGCAATATCATTTACAGTGATGAATATTCATTAATGCAAGAACATATAACTCAATTTCACTTAATAAGATTCCATTTCAGTTTAGCACAACATAACTTCACAGTTCCATTTACCATTAGGAAATTTATTCCCAACGCAGTTTATTTCATAAAACGCTTCATAGTATATAAAATACCACTTTTATAAGAATAGTTATAATCACAATATATAACGATTCTAAGACCATCCTTCCGAGAGTCACCCCACTGGATGTGCCCCTAAATAGCTATCATCTTCCAGGGACTATCACCAAGACAACCTGGGCATCCAAAATTGCATCGCTTGGGAGGCGACCATATACCTTCGACAGTGAGTTATAACCATACCAGGAATTACCTCACTTCGAATAAAATGACATCACAATATAACAACTAGTCCTATGTATGAGGACTATATTCACCCTGCATTCATTAGCCAGGGGACCTCACCTCATGTGCGTAACTTACCTTATGATATCATTTAGAAAGGTATGTATATGCAAATCAATATTCACAAGATATGTCAATTTAAAATGTACATTACACTTTATCCAGAGCATAAGCATTTAATGATATAATTATAAACCTAAAAGTTTAATTATCTCCGTCTTAGTCTCCATGAATTAAAAACAACCCTGTAAACCATCATTTATGATATTACTTCCACCCAATTCTAAAAGTGTACAATTATATTACTTTATTACCCCCTAGACCTAGACTAGCTCATTATGTGAAAAGAAGCCTTACCTTCTTCTAACAACTAAATAAATTCATTCCCGGTCTAAGCCTCAAACACTCATTTCGAAATTATGTTCTTAATTACCTTAATACTAGACTCTAATACTCTAGTTTTACTATAATACCCCGCATTTTTATCGATATTTATTTATGGGATTAATTAAATTAAATGCTAATTAATTGAGAATTAATCCGGATAAAATACTAACGAGATGTGAGTTGGTATTTGATTATAATGTGTATATATAGCAATATATGAATATTAAAAATATTGAATTTGTCGTGAGATAGAAATACGGCAATTTGGGAAATTTTGTTGGGACGCGCGTGACAGTCGCGTCGGGAAAGTAATTATGTTAATTAAAGGGTGAATTTTATTTTTATCAACCATATGGTCATTTTGAGTGCGCCAACGTGTACGGAAGGGTCGAGATAGTCAGAAAAAACTAGCCAAAAGTTTAGTTTGGGTCCCGAGGCATTTTTAGGCCAAACCGGCAACCCAGAAGGGTATTTTGGTAATTTTAAAAATTAAGGAATTTAGACCCACGATTTTTAGTGTTAATTTACTTATTTTTGGTTAGGCCATTAGGGCCATGATCAGCCAAAAACACAGAGGGGAGTTACGTGAGTTAGAGGAGAGGTTACAAAAAGTCCCCAAACCAAAACCACCACCCACCACCACCAATTTGGACGGAATTGTGACCGGAATGGAGAGAGGACCAGCCCTTAAACGACAACAACGGATCAGAACATCAAATTACAGGCAAGTGGTTTATCTTGCAAAGATTCAAAGAATATATTTTACATGTTTTTATAGAATTGGAGATTTCTCATATATAATGAAGATTAAATGGATTTGAATGGTTTAAATCATAATTTGGGTAGGACTTTCATGTAGGTTTATATTTGAGATGATAACAACTACGAATTTGTGATTAATGAGTAGAGAATTTCGGAATTTGAATGAATTATGGGATGTTCTTGAAGAAATAGGAAAAACTAGGTTTTCTATGATTTTTGGGTAATTTGATCCATGAAAGTGATGTTATATGTTGATTTGATGAATCTAAAACGTGGGGAAAGAAGTAAACATGTTAGTAGGATGATTAGTGTATCCATTTGAGAGTTTTGGACGTTAGAATGATGATTAAGAAAAGTAAAAAGATGCAAATCCGTAACTGCTAAGGATTTCTGGGCTGATGCCTGCTTGATCGATCGATCGACTCAAGAATGTCGATCGATCGAAGGTTCAATCGATCGACCCCTTTTTATCGATCGATCAACCCTTGCAGTATTTTGGAAATTGTTTCTCTTTAAGGTTTAATGATTATTCCAAAGCCGATGTTGGTTATTAGGAAGATTAATATGATAATGTGGGACTTAATTCAAGTCAGTAGGGCCTTAGTTGTTATTGGAGAATGCTATAACGTATGGGATTGATTGATATTACGTACGAGGGCCTACCGAGTGAGGTACGGTTAGGAAACGTTCGAATTGGAACTACATTGAGAATTGAGGATGATGTAAGATAAGGGAAGTAACGGAGGGACTTTAAGTACTGAGATAACATTTGAATTTTAATAAGAAATCTAGTAACCTTTTCAATTAGGTTTAAGTACCCAAATTGATATGACGAGAGAGTTATCAAACGGAATATATATGATATGTAATACTCGGAGTAAATTTGCCATGTACGAGATTTACTAGATGAAATGTGCGAACATCTATATTGATATATGATTACTTAGGTTGTGTGAATGCCTAGTGTATGATTTTATGTGTATGACATACCTACCATACTTGCTATCACGGGAGGTTTACGTTCGCTTAGGACCCTCTAATCCTTGTGTGCCCGGATTTAGATTGGTACCTTCAGAACATAATGCTAGAATGACTTATTTGTGAGTTAATAAGTCAGCTGACTGTGGAGCGTAGGTATGTACGTGACCCATGGATATGTTGAATTATGTTCGCCTCCATTTTTGTGTGTTGTGCTTATTCTAACTATTCCTGAGAGATTCGAAATTTGTAATCCTTATGTGCGTGATGTACCGGGATGGATAGCAGAGTATGTGTGCACCGCAGCTTAGCCTCGGGGTGCTTGTATTGTATATTTATGATGTGAATGATATACGGTTCAATGAACAGACTTGTCATGTTTAATTATGAGAATAATTTATAGAAACTCCTTGAGAAGATAAATAAAGGGATAACCTCCAGTAAATGATAATGCTAATAATTGAGAATATGAGTTTAAGTAAAGCTATCTATTCAAGTGATAACATTGGGAATTCATATTGTGAATATTTGTGATGGGTTCATTGTTGCTTAGTAGATGTGATTGACTAAGAGATGCGAATGGATTCAAAATGAGAATTTAACTAACGCTTGAGATAAGTAAATTAACGAATGTGAACATGGGTTATATATATGGATTAATTGGGGGTTATGTGTAGATACTCTATGTTTGAATGCGAAGGCATGAGTGGTATAAACTAGTTAGATAGTGGCATAACTAGGATGGGTTAAAGGCATACGTTAGACGTGCACAGTAGTGGAGAGGTAAGGAACTCATGTGAGAGTACGCAATTAACGTGTTTATAATATGTGATGTTCAATTGTAATTTAAATCACTTGCTGTTTTTAAAATACTCTCCACATTCGGGCTCTGACCCATTTGCTTTCAAATCTATTTTTTTTGTAAAAACCTTTTAGGTGCCCAGCCACAAGGACACCGTGCATGGGAATTCTATTCAGGTAACGAGCTGTAGCTGTTGTGGAAGTTACAGGGCCTTGACAGTAGACGCCTCCTTTTCTAGTCTTGACTCCATATTCAATTTCATCATTTGTAGGGCATGTCGCCCATTTCTTTTAGAGATATTTTATATTCAGTTATTCAGGTTGTGGATTGTAATTAATTCAGGATGCAGACTTGTTTTATTATTTCAGTTTGTGGAATTGTTGTGAGGAGTATTTCCTCTAGACTCTTTATTACTTGTTGATTACACTATTGGGACTTTATTGTGAATGGTTATGTTATTCTTTCATTATTCATTTATTGCATGTTAATCAGATTTAATTTAAAATTTGACATCTTACTTTTTAAATACTAGGTGGTTAGAAATCATTAAAATGTTTTCGACAGTGATGCTATTAACTGAACCAACTTGGCATTTTGTATTAATTTAATAAAGGAGTATCTACCCGGTATTTAATTAGTTGGGGTGTCACAGGTGGTATCAAAGCATCAGGTTCTAGTGTCCTTTAGGATCTGTACGGCTTATTATGCTTCCAGCGTAACTTTCTTTGATATAGAGCCCTATGCATAGGATTGTTGATATCTTTGGTGAGATTTCATTCTCCTGCTTCGATATATATGATAGTGAATCGTATTTGCAATCAGGTGTGTTCGTGTGCCAAACGATGTAGTACGTCAGGTGAAGACAGTTGGACGAACAGCAGGAGGCAAGGATCAGTTGAGATCAATAAATTAATTGAGGGAAGACTATAGTCGAGGTCACCCATATCAGGGTACGGAAGTCCCGGACGGTCCAGACGGCCAAGGCGCGACTTGTGACCTCCAAGCACAACAATAGTTGAAGGTAGGGTCAATTGAGACTCACCCAACAAGGTTGGATTGAGAGAGAAAGAGTTGGGTGGGACATCGAGAAAACCAGCGGTGGAAATACTCGAAAGGTGGAGATGGCATGCGCTAACCAAACGAACGCAATGTATCCAAAGGCTTGGACATATGTCAGGATATGACCAATTGAGAGTGAAAATTTAGAGAAATTTCTCCTTGGCTCGTAAGAGAGGAGATTCTGTGGTGAGAAACAAGCAACCCACTTGAAAGTGGGTTGTGATGTCGAGAAGGCGTACACGAATGGGTTGACCATAAATTCCTTGATCAGATGTTTAGGATGAAAACCGAATGTCGTTCTGAACTCACACGAGAGGTCCGGACATAGGTCACTTTGTGAGAAGAAATTTAATGTTGTAGCGAACCTTACACCGGGTGGAGAAGGTGGTATTGAGAAGAGGATATTAAAGGGAGAATTTACAAGAAGAATTGTTAGCTCTTATGGGGAATTCTGCTTGGATGATAAATACAGATAGTGATAATATCGCGTGGTGTAAATTTGGAGGTAAATGTTCCCTTGGGTAGGGAGATACAAATCGAAGAATTTTTATAGAATAAGACTGGGAAAAGGGTGTTGGAGAAACACCACAAGGAGGAAGACCCAACGGAGAAACCGTTAAAATAATTCGATAGCGGAATTACTACCGAGCGATGGTAATCTCAGTAAGAGAGGTGGAAAACTAGTAGTGTGTTCCTTAGGTACATCTTAAGAGAACAACGGAGATAGTCGTCTGAGTCGAGACTACCAACGTCCGAGAGGTGGACCACCTTAACATGATTTGTGAGATAAAAGATAAGTGGAGTATGTGTAGAGGTATTTCTGTGGGGACTGAAACCCGTGCATTATAATTTTTCCCGATACAAGAGTAGGGATAAAGGTATTATGTCTGGCGAGGGCAACAATTATTGAAATATTCGATTTGGGACAGACATGTGTGGTAAGTCCAGGAACAATTTGAGCAGCCGGGAAGATTATTAGGATAAAAGTATGAGTTATATCCTCAGATGAGGATGCATGTTATTTATGGCATGAATGAGTTACTACATTTGTTACAATTGTATATTCACTTGAGAGTCGAGTTTAGTGAGTATATCAGTAATTTTATTATATATAAGAACATTTTTCCCTGATCGTGTGGGGGTTACTTTTATTGTCATCCGCGGAGGATGAATGGGTATATTAATAGCGGTTTATGCTTTATCGAAATTACTCGTTTTAGTGTTGTGTTATATGAGTATGATGTAATTCTAATTATTGTTTTATATATATGACTATACCGATAGTGTGCTGGTATAACAAGTTTATCGAAGTTACTACCTTGGGGTAGCATGTTTTATTTTGGCGAGGCCCCATCTGTGAGAGAGTCGGGTTCGCAATTGTACTTTCGTGCGTATATATATAAATATATATACAGGTTATGATTTCAATTGGGTATAATGGTCTCTGGTATTTAATCCCAGTATGCGTAGGGATTTCATTGTTATTAGTTCTATGTAATTGATTTACTAGTCAACAAAGAGTTAGTTGGTTTTTATAATTAACGATAGAGAGGTCGTAACAAAAAGAGTGCATTGTTTTATCACCCGTTAGAGATTTGGAAGTTTATACTCATAGTTGTGTGTCTGGGGACGGGAATTTGAGGGTCTCAAAATGTCTCGCATATGGTATATGAAATGTGATTTCCATCACTGTAAAGAGAAAAGTGTCTTTCAGAAGGAGTTCTTTGTTTATGTATAATTGCGAACTGAGATGAAACTTTGTTGTTAAAAGATGAGAGTGTAGGGGTATATATTATGGACAGGGCTTAACGGATTCCGATGACCGACAATGTTAGGTAGTAGTGTATCGGGGGGGTTCCTTATTTGGATTTCTCTTTGCGAGACACCCCACGCATGAAACTTAGCGTAAGGTTGGTAGTAAGGAAATGTGTGGCCTTTCGTTCATGATTTGGATACCTCTATCGTTATGGGAGTACGTAGTTATAACGGGAAGTTACAAGGAGTAAATTATGATGTAAGGCCATGAGATCCAGTTGTTAGTAAATTACGATATAAATACTAATAATGTTGGTTTTGTCACGGCGTGTTGAGGGACGCATTGAGGATAAGGAGGATTTAGGATTTCTAATTCAGAGGCGATGGAGAACGCCCAAGTGGTATAGCACCGTTGTATTTACAGTGATAATAAAGAGTTTGGGATTTGTATGAAGCGTATACAATATTTAAAAACCGTATGGTTGGGTTATAAGGGGGCGTAGACATCTTGATTTGCTAAAGTGTAAAATCAAAGGAAGAGGGAACATAGACAATTGAGATTATTACTTATGAGATTAAACGTCATAAGAAAAGGTGTAAGTGAATATCATGTATAGTAAGTGTAGCACGTTCAAACTTAGGCAGTAGAAAGCCATTTAATAAAAGGATATCTCTTGAGAAGGCGAATAAATTATTATGAGAAATTGTTATATACTTGGGGTGATTTACACTATTAGATAGTGAACACAACGGTACGTGGTTCGACGTAGTATTATTTAGAACTGGGATGAAATCCCCAAAATCCACATTTAGGTGGGGTGACAATAAGTAGTGGGATATAACGATTCAAACTGAGGGTTGTATCACCTATAACCCGAGGTGCAGGCGCAAAGTGACTAACGATTGATGGATTGTATGAAAGAAATTTTGGATTCATTGTGATATTTTTAATTCCAATTAGGGTATAACTAGTGAGGTATATTGTAGTCATGAGGAGGAGGAGATATTACCTAATGGTAGAGTTGGGGGAAAAACACCCGTATCTATTTATGGTGGACAAGGTGCTTACAAAGGTTTGTGTGACACCAACAGGCTGAAGTGGTCTTGCCTTGTGTGGAGTCACAACGTCGGGATATTTCAAGGAATGGACAAGCGTAGTCAGACGTGTTATTGATTCATCCCAGGATGGGAGTTTGGGAGTTTTGTATAAACGCGAGAGTTAGTAGTAAGGTGCGGACTCACAATACTAGTAAAAATATTGCGGCTAATTATGTATAGGCCATTTTTATTCGAAGGTTGTTTAATAAGAGCACAACGTGAGGTGCATTTATCGAAGATTATTCTGATAAGGTATCAAGTATGTTAAACAAGCTTATTGTGAAGCGAGGGTTTTAGTGATTTGGGCTTTTCTTTATAATTGTATTGAATACTGGAGGATACCTAATTTTTCCAGGTGTGCCTTACTTTTCCGAATTTCGGGATGAAATTCTGTTATTAGGGGGCAAGTATGTAATACCCCGCATTTTTATCGATATTTATTTATGGGATTAATTAAATTAAATGCTAATTAATAAAGAATTAATCCGGATAAAATACTAACGAGATGTGAATTGGTATTTGATTATAATGTGTATATATGGAAATATATTAATATTTAAAATATTGAATTTGTCGTGAGATAGAAATACGGCAATTTGGGAAATTTTGTTGGGACGCGCGTGGCAGTCGCGTCGGTAAAGTAATTATGTTAATTAAAAAGTGAATTTTATTTTTATCAATCGTATGGTCATTTTGAGTGCGCCAACGTGTCCGGAAGGGTCGAGATAGTCAGAAAACACTAGCCGAAAGTTTAGTTTGGGTCCCGGGGCATTTTTAGGCCAAACCGGCAACCCGGAAGGGTATTTTGGTAATTTTAAAAATTAAGGAATTTAGACCCACGATTTTTAGTGTTAATTTATTTATTTTTGGTTAGGCCATTAGGGCCATGATCAACCAAAAACACAGAAGGGAGTTACGTGAGTTAGAGGAGAGGTTACAAAAAGTCCCCAAACCAAAACCACCACCCACCACCACCAATTTGGACGGAATTGTGACCGGAATGGAGAGAGGACCAGCCCTTAAACGACAACAATGGATCAGAACATCAAATTACAGGCAAGTGGTTTATCTTGCAAAGATTCAAAGAATATATTTTACATGTTTTTATAGAATTGGAGATTTCTCATATATAATGAAGATTAAATGGATTTGAATGGTTTAAATCATAATTTGGGTAGGACTTTCATGTAGGTTTATATTTGAGATGATAACAACTACGAATTTTTGATTAATGAGTAGAGAATTTCGGAATTTGAATGAATTATGGGATGTCCTTGAAGAAATAGGAAAAACTAGGTTTTCTATGATTTTTGGGTAATTTGATCCATGAAAGTGATGTTATATGTTGATTTGATGAATCTAAAACGTGGGGAAAGAAGTAAACATGTTAGTAGGATGATTAGTGTATCCATTTGAGAGTTTTGGACGTTAGAATGATGATTAAGAAGAGTAAAAAGATGCAAACCCGTAACTGCTAAGGATTTCTGGGCTGATGCCTGCTTGATCGATCGATCGACTCAAGAATGTCGATCGATCGAAGGTTCGATCGATCGACCCCTTTTTATCGATCGATAAACCCTTGCTGTATTTTGGAAATTGTTTCTCTTTAAGGTTTAATGATTATTCCAAAGCCGATGTTGGTTATTAGGAAGATTAATATGATAATGTGGGACTTAATTCAAGTCAGTAGGGCCTTAGTTGTTATCGGAGAACGCTATAACTTATGGGATGGATTGATATTACGCACGAGGGCCTACCGAGTGAGGTAAGGTTAGGAAAAGTTCGAATTGGAACTACATTGAGAATTGAGGATGATGTAAGATAAGGGCAGTAACAGAGGGACTTTAAGTACTGAGATAACATTTGAATTTTAATAAGAAATCTAGTAACCTTTTGAATTAGGTTTAAGTACCCAAATTGATATGACGAGAGAGTTATCAAACGAAATATATATGATATGTAATACTCGGAGTAAATTTTCCACGTACGAGATTTACTAGATGAAATGTGCGAACATCTATATTGATATATGATTACTTAGGTTGTGTGAATGCCTAGTGTATGATTTTATGTGTATGACATACCTACCATACTTGCTATCACGGGAGGTTTACGTTCGCTTAGGACCCTCTAATCCTTGTGTGCCCGGATTTAGATTGGTACCTTCAGAACATAATGCTAAAATGACTTATTTGTGAGTTAATAAGTCAGCTGACTGTGGAGCGTAGGTATGTACGTGACCCATGGCTATGTTGAATTATGTTCGCCTCCATTTTTGTGTGTTGTGCTTATTCTAATAATTCCTGAGAGATTCGGAATTTGTCATCCTTATGTACGTGATGTACCCCGATGGATAGCAGAGTATGTGTGCACTGCAGCTTAGCCTCGGGGTGCTTGTATTGTATATTTATGATGTGAATGATATACGGTTAAATGAACAGACTTGTCATGTTTAATTATGAGAATAATTTATAGAAACTCCTTGAGAAGATAAATAAGGGGATAACCTCCAGTAAATGATAATGCTAATAAGTGAGAATATGAGTTTAAGTAAAGCTATCTATTCAAGTGATAACATTGGGAATTCATATTGTGAATATTTGTGATGGGTTAATTGTTGCTTAGTAGATGTGATTGACTAAGATATGCGAATGGGTTAAAAATGAGAATTTAACTAACGCTTGAGATAAGTAAATTAACGAATGTGAACATGGGTTATATATATGGATTAATTGGGGGTTATGTGTAGATACTCTATGTTTGAATGCGAAGGCAGGAGTGGTATAAACTAGTTAGATAGTGGCATAACTAGGATGGGTTAAAGGCATACGTTAGACGTGCACAGTAGTGGAGAGGTAAGGAACTCATGTGAGAGTATGCAATTAACGTGTTTATAATATGTGATGTTCAATTGTAATTTAAATCACTTGCTGTTTTTAAAATACTCTCCACATTCGGGCTCTGACCCGTTTGCTTTCAAATCTATTTTTTTTGTAAAAACCTTTTAGGTGCCCAGCCACGAGGACACCGTGCATGGGAATTCTATTCAGGTAACGAGCTGTATCTGTTGTGGAAGTTACAGGGCCTTGACAGTAGACGCCTCCTTTTCTAGTCTTGACTCCATATTCAGTTTCATCATTTGTAGGGCATGTCGCCCATTTCTTTTAGAGATATTTTATATTCAGTTATTCAGGTTGTGGATTGTAATTAATTCAGGATGCAGACTTGTTTTATTATTTCAGTTTGTGGAATTGTTGTGAGGAGTATTTCCTCTAGACTCTTTATTACTTGTTGATTACACTATTGGGACTTTATTGTGAATGGTTATGTTATTCTTTCATTATTCATTTATTGCATGTTAATCAGATTTAATTTAAAATTTGACATCTTACTTTTTAAATACTTGGTGGTTAGAAATCATTAAAATGTTTTCGACAGTGATGCTATTAACTGAACCAACTTGGCATTTTGTATTAATTTAATAAAGGAGTAGCTACCCGGTATTTAATTAGTCAGGGTGTCACATTTACTTAATTCAAGAATGTTCCTAGATTTAAACCTTAAAAGAAATGATCTAAGGAAAACTAAAAAAAATCGGGTGAAAATAGGGGAACGGTCGACCGGCCCCTAACCCCCGGTCGACCGCGTTTCTAAGGTCTTCTCTTCTAATTGATGCAGAAAGTCTAATTCTTAATGCCCGGTTGACCGGTTATGGGACCGCGGTCAACCACGCTTCTAAAATATGCCTATCAAGAGAAGTAGTGAGCTTTTCTCTTTACGCCCGGTTGACCGTTCATGAGATCGCGGTCGACCACGCTCACCAGATACCATGGCCAAACCCTTTTTCCAACAACTCAAGCCCAAATACTTTACCCTATTTTCCTCTACTTCCCTCATTCTCAACATCTAACAAAATACCACAACATTTTGACACAAAATACACCAATATAAACAACCCAACCCTTACAAACATCTAGATCTAAGGTTTAAACACCTAGATTTCTCAAAAACCCAAAATTTGTTCAATCCTTCCAAATACACAACTATCACTACACCTTATCCACATAGAATCATATATTTGCAAGTTAGAGACTTTCCTTAGGATTCTAGTCTCGAATTTTCTCTTGGTAGCAACAAATTCGAGCTCCAATCTTCAATTCTCTTCCCTTTTCTCTTATTTTCTCCCAAATTATCTCTCTCTATCTATCTAGGTTTAGAAGATATGTATGAAAATAAATGTGGTTGGAAGACTTAAATGCACATTTAACGTTAAATTCAATCTTTAAATGTTGCTACACTATTAAAATGACTCGTAACTACATAATTAAGACATAACCTGTCAAAAGTGCCCGGAACCCAAAAAAAAACATGGCACTTATTTTGACTATCTCAAACATTTTCGGACTAATCGCGCCCTCTAAATTGGAATCCGGAATAACATAAATCATTTCATGCACCAACATCATTTTAAATCATAATCGTCGCTTTAAGCAGCATGACGAAATAAAACATAATATGATGCTATTTACATTCACTTAACAATAAATATGCAAAACTTAGTAAATATTATCTTTTAAATCACTTAAAATAATATTTACTCCAACTTTGCTTTATTTTAGAATTAACCCACATGACAAAATAATATAAAAAAACTTACTAAAAATAAGGGGTATTATATACTCCCCCCCTTATAAGGGAATTTTGCCCTCAAAATTCAGGCGTACCTTGTAAAAAGAGGTGCGGATACTTCTCTCGAATATCGTCCTCACGCTCCCATGCGAATCCTCAGCATTGTGATATCCCCATTGGACAAGAACCAAGGGAACCACCCTCGACCTTAGCCTATGCTCACTGTGATCTAAGATTGCAACTGGTTATTCCTCGTATGAAATATCGGGCTGTAATTCGATATTATCCAAAGAAATGTTCCAGTGAGCTCCTTCACACCTTATATACTTTTTCAAGGACGAAACATGAAATACATCATGAATCTATTGTAGGCGTTCTGGCAAGGTGAGTTTATAAGCTATGGGGCCTACCTTCACAATAATGGGAAAAGGTCCTACATAGCGAGGCGCAAGCTTGCCTTTCTTACCGAATCGCGTTATACCCTTCATTGGTGACTACCATACTAAAACTGGATCTCCTACCTCCAATTCCACATGCCTTATATTAGCATCGGCATAGCTCTTTTGACCGTCTCGAGCGATTCGGATGCGGTTGCGAATAAGTTCAATCTTTGAAGAAGTATCTTGGATTATTTCAGGTCCAAGGAGCTTATTACCCCCCACTTCCAACCAACAAGCAGGTGATCTACACATCCGGTCATATAATGCTTCATAAGGTGCCATACCTATTGTAAATTGATATGAATTATCATAAGAAAATTCAACCAAGCGAAGGTATTGCTCAAATCCTCCTTTAAAGTCAAGTACACACATTCTAAACATGTCCTCCAAGATCTGGTTAACTCTTTCCATCTATTCGTCTATCCACGGGTGGTAGGAGGTACTCAACTGCATTCGATCCCCATTGCTTCTTGGAAACTTTGCCAAAAATGGAACATAAAGATTTTTTCTCGGTCAGAGACTATATTGATGGGTACCCCCGTGGAGTCTCACAATCTCCGTAATAAATAGTCGGACATAATGAGCCGTATTGTAATCCATACGTACTAGTAAGAAATGTGCCGACTTGGTCTGAGGATCGATGATAATCCAAATGGAATAATGACCACTTTGATACATTGGTAAGCCCATGATGAAATCCATCGAGATGCTTTCCCACTTCTATACCGGTATTTCTAACAGTTGTAGCAATGACGTTGGTCGTTGATGGTCTACTTTCACCAATTGACAAGTAGTACATTGGAAAACAAATTCAGAGATGTCCCGTCTCATACCCGCCCACCAATATTGACGGCGCATGTCTTGGTACATTTTGTCTCCCCCTGGATGTACTACAAATCTGGACCCATGAGATTCAGTTATGATGGCACACCTCAATTCTCTCTCGTCCGGGATAATAAGTCTCCCGTGGAAACTTAACCCACCCTCCAAACTTATAGAGTATAACTCCGCTCCCTCGGTTAACAACTGGCGTATTCGATCTTGGCAATCTTTGTCCCCTCCTTGAGCTTCCACAACTCTCACCACCATTGCAGACGTAGCGGTCAAAGCTGACATAAATGCCTTCGCTACAGCATCCTCCTAGCTAAGTTCTTTCCATTTAGCCTTCCATGCATTCACTAACTCCCCCTCGGGTTTTTGACTCAGTGCATCCGCTACCACATTAACCTTTCTCGGGTGATAATGAATATCAAATTGATAGTCTTTCAGAAACTCTAACCATCGACGTTGCCGTATATTCAAATCCTTCTGCGAGAATAAATATTGCAACGATTTATGGTCTGTGAAAAGACTGAACTTCTTCCCCGGGAGGTAATGTTTCCATATCTTCAAGAAAAATACTACCGCATCAGGCTTCAGATCGTGCACAGAATAATTCTTCTCATGAAGCTTTAGCTTATGAAAAGCATAAGCAATAGCCCGATGCTCTTGTTGTAATACACCTCCCAATCCTTGTAAAGACACGTCAGTAAAGACTAAATAGTCAATCCCCGGCCTTGGTAACGCGAGCACTGGAGAAGAAGTCAACTTATCCTTCAACTCATCGAAAGCTAGCTGACAAGAATCATTCCAAATAAACTTCACTCCCTTTTGGGTCAGATTTATCACAGGGCTAGCGATCTTAGAAAATCCCTTAATGAAACAGTAGTAATAACCCGCCAAACCCAGAAAATTACGAGTCTCTATGGGCATTGTGGGCTGACCCCATTCCCTCACCGCGGTAACTTTACTCTAATCTATCGAAATGCCCTCAGCTGTCACGATGTGACCCAAAAACTGCACTTCCTGTAACCAGAAACACACTTCTCGAACTTAGCATACAGTTAATGATCCCGTAGCGTTTGCAGGACTAACCATAAATGTTTAGCATGATCGACTTCAATCTGAGAATAGACTAGGACGTCATCAATGAACACGATAACAAACTGGTCCATGAAGTCCCTAAATACTCTATTCATAAGGTCCATAAATACAGCAGGAGCATTAGTTAGCCCAAAAGGCATAACCAAAAATTCATAGGACTTATATCTAGTTAAGAATGCAGTTTTGGACACGTCCTGCTCTCAAATCCGCAGCTGATGATACACAGTCCTCAAATTTATCTTATAGCAGTACTATGATCCCCTTAATTGATCAAACAAATCATCGATCCGAGGTAACGGGTATTTGTTCCTGATGGTAACCTTATTCAATTCCTGGAAATTAACACATAATCGAAGAGAACTATCTCTCTTTTTTACAAACAACACAGGAGAACCCCACGGTGACGTGCTACGCCGAATAAACCCTTGCTCTAACAACCATTGAATTTGATCCCTTAACTCCTTCATTTCCACAGGAGACATACGTTTTGGAGGTCTAGCAATCGACCGAGTTCCCGGTGCTAAATAAATCACAAAATCGATCTCACAACTCGGAGGTAAATCTCCAGAAAAACATCTTCAAAGTTTCTAACAATGGGAATTGAATCAAAGGAAATGACTATATCATATGAAGTCTCCTCCGCAATACAATATAAATACGTGCTTGAACCTCCCTCCGAAAGAGGCATAACCACTAGAAACATTTATTTCCCTAGAATGGCAAAAACTATACTCCTCCTATAATAATTTACCATAGCACGGTATTTCGCTAACCAATCCATACCCAATAAAACATTATACCCGACCATATCAAGGACGAGTAGATAGGCCTCAAAACAAAAATTACCAAGGTTTATTTATACTCTTTTACAAACAAAGAATATGAGCGAACCATCACCCATAGAAGATTTCACACTAGAAAAGGTACTCTCCATAGACTTAATCAACCCCATTGATTGAGCAAAACTTGTAGAAATAAACGACTGCGTTTCACCCGTATCTAGCAACACACGACCCAAATTCCCATGAATGGGAAACTTACCCTCGATAGCTAGCGGCGCGGGCAGGGCTGGAGAAAGTAAAGCGTACTGAATATGATAAACACTCCCATACTGTAATTGCCCCTCATGTAGAGGGACAACTGGAATAGTCACGGGTGGCGATAGATGTGCCTACAGATGCTGAGGACCCCAAGGCAACTGTCCCCCAATCAACTATGGACAAGCTTTCTTAAAGTGCCCATATTCACCACATAGAAAGCAGCGGCCTTCCATATTCTCCGAATAATGACCCCTATTATTTCGAAACTGCCCCATTCCTTGGCCCAGATGGCCTCAACCTCCATTATTACCCTGACCTGCTTGGCCTTGCTGGCCCACATACTGTTGCTTCTGCTGGCAAACCCGACCATGCCTAAAACTGCCTCCTCCAAAATTGAAACCCCCAAAATGCTGTCTCTTGGACGCATTCCCCTACTAGGTGTCCTTATGTTTCTGTTTGCCTCCCGATGGTTAACTTGACCCGAAACTGAAACCTTCTTACTCCCTTGCACATGCAAATGGTGATCTTGGCAATGAAGCAAAGTTGCATTCATCCCGTCACCAAATATTTGTAAAGCTGGATTTCCAAACAAATGTTGTCGTATCCTCCAATGCAAGAAACTTAGATATCCTCCTTTCCTCCGGAATTACTTCATTCGACACAAAACTTGCCAGGCGAGTGAATTACTTCTCATACTCCGCAACTGAACAATCTCATTGTACCACATCTTGGAGTTTCCTCCTCATTTCCTTTTGGACAGCGGGAGGAAAATATTTCTGGTCAAATAAAACCTAAAAATCCGATATAGATATGGTATCCCTCTACTCTGGTGTAGTCATCAACTCACACCAGTGTAAAGTTGCTCCTACTAGTTTGAAAGTGGCAAGGATTTTCTTCCGTTCCCTACTACACTCTACCATTCGGAGATGACGATGCATATCATTCTTCCACTGGTTTGCTACTATCACATCGGAACCACCCTAAAATTTCGGGGGGTGACCTTTTAGGAAAGATTATCTAACTCTCTCCTACAGGGAAGGTCCCGTATGGGCTTGTAACTCTATTACTATCGATTGTTGGGCTTGAGCAAATTGTTGAGCCATAGCAGTCATTACAGTGTTGACTGTCTGGGTGACAATGTTAACCACCTCCGTGACATTAATGGTTCCTTGTTGTGGTAGGGTTTCTACATTATCTTGTATATCTCTATTTCTCCTTACTTGGCGACTTCTTCTAGGTGGCATCTGAGACGAAGAAGCAACTGAATCAGAATACAATTCATAACAATTTATCTTTGCAGAAGATCGCAAGCATACACAAACAAAATAGTCCTAACAATATGGCTCTATATCAAAGAACGCTATGGTAGAACGTGATAAGTCCGCATTGATCCTAAGGACTCTAGAACCTAATGCTTTCATACCATCTGTGACACCCCGCTTATTAAAATAAGAGGTGGTCAGCTCGATATCCAATAAATACAAGAATCATAGATGGCCCATTCTTAGCATCACTGTCGTGAAAAAAAATACGCGATAACCACCAATTATTTTAGAAAACGGAAGCCAAATTAATTTGTAAGTTTAAAGAAAACCATTTAGACAAACCAATTTGAAAAGAAGGTGGATATAACTAAAGACTGACAATAAAATAACGATCATATACGACATAATAACCGAATAAGCTGTCGGTTAACAAACCATTACAAGCAGGTTACACCGAGTATTAAAGTAAATATCATAATATATATATATATAAAAACAAGTGCAAAACTTGGGCAACATGTCCCGAATAGGTAGACTGATCATAACTAGAGTACAAAAGATAGAGTAGTCTATAACAAACATCCTATAATATTCGCAAAAATGTTATAGCTCCTGGACACTTGGATGGAAGGGTCAACAAGGGCATCCTTGAGGCGGAGAACCTGGACGTAAAAAGAATCCACACCAAACAAAGAGATAGAAATGGGTCAGGGCCCGGTTTGATATGATAAACATGTGAACAAAATATATTCCATTTATGAACATATAATAACATGAACAAGCCTATCTCGCTCTTCAGAAATAATAATAATCCTCACCTCTCATCTAAATTCACAACCTAGCGCAATGTCATTTACAATGATGAATATTCATTAATACAAGAAGATATATAACTCAATTTCACTTAATAAGATTCCATTTCAGTTTAGCACAACATAACTTCACAGTTCCATTTACCTTTAGAAAACTTATTCCCAACACAGTTTATTTCACAAAACGCTTCACAGTATATAAAAGATCACTTTTATAAGATTAGTTATAATCATAATATATAACGATTCTAAGACCATCCTTCCGGGAGTCACCCCACTGGATGCACCCCTAAATAGCTATCATCTTCCAGGGCCTATCACCAAGAGAACATGGGCATCCTAAATCGCAACGTGTGGTAAGCGGCCATATACCTTCGATAGTGAGTCATAACCATACCCAGAATTACCTCACTTCTAATAAAATGACATCAGAATATAACAACTGGTCCTATGGTCGAGGACTATATTCACCCTGCATTAATTAGCTAGGGGACTTCACCTCATGCACGTAACTTCCCTTATGATAGAATTTAGAGAGGTATGTATATGCAAATCATCATTCACAAGACATGTCAATTTAAAATGTACATTACACTTTATCCGGAGCCATAAGAATTTAATGATATAATTATAAACCTCAAAGTTTAATTATCTTTGTCTTAGTCTCCATGAATTAACAACAACCCTATAAACCATCATGTATGATATTACTTCCACCCAATTCTACAAGTGTACAATTATATTACTCTATTACCCCTAGACCTAGACTAGCTCATTATGTGAAAAGAAGCCTTGCCTTCTTTTAACAACTAATAAAATTAATTCCCGGTCTAAGCCCCAAACTCTCATTTCTAATTTATGTTCTTAATTACCTTAATACTAGTCTCTAATACTCTAGTTTTACTTCATTAAAGAATGTTCCTATATCTAAACCTTAAAAGAAATGAGCTAAGGAAATCTAAAAAAATCGGGTGAAAAATAGGAGAACGGTCGACCGTCCCCTGACCCCCGGTAGATCGCGTTTCTAAGGCCTTCTCTTCTAAGTGATGCAGAATGTCTAATTCTGAAGGCCCAGCTGACCGGTTATGAGATCGCGGTTGACCGCACTTATAAAATATTCCTATCAAGAGAAGCAATAAGCTTTTCTCTTTAGGCTCGGTCGATCGTTCATGAGACCGCGGTCGACCGCGCTCACCAGATAACACGACCAAACCCTATTTCCAACAACTCAAACCCAAATACTTTACCCTCTTTTCCTCTTCTTCACTCATTCTCAATATCTAACAATAATACCATAACATTTCTACACAAAATACCCCAATATAAACAACCCAACCCTTACAAACATCTAGATCTAAGGTTTAAACCCCTAGATTTCTCAAAAACCCACAATTTGTTCAATCCTTCAAATACACAACTATTACTACACTTTGTCCACATAAAATCATATATTTTCACGTTAGAAACTTGTCTTAGGATTGTAGTCTCGGATTTTCTCCTGGTAGCAACAAATTCAAGCTCCAATCTTCAATTCTTCCTTTTTCTCTTCTTTTCTCCCAAATTCTCTTTCTCTCTCTATCTCTCTAGGTTTAGAAGATATATATGAAAATGAATGTTGTTGGAAGACTTAAATGCCCATTTAACATTAAATTCCATCTTTAAATGTTACTACACCATTAAAATGACTCGTAACTACATAATTAAGTCATAAACTGTCAAAAGTGCCCGAAACCTAAAAATACAACATGGCACTTATTTTGACTATCTCAACCATTTTCGGACTAACTGCGGCCTCTAAATTGCCATCCGGGATAACATAATCATTTCATGCCCCAACATCATTTTAAATCATCACCGTCGCTTTAAGCACCACGATGAAATAAAACATAATATGATGCTATTTACATTCACATAACAGTAAATATGTAAAACTTAGTAAATATTATCTTTTAAATCACTTAAAATAATATTTACTCCAACTTCCCTTTATTTTATATAATTAAGCCACATGGAAAAATAATATAAAAACACTTACTCAAAAATAAGGGGTATTACACTTCTCAAGACTATTGTTACCTCCATCAGATGAACACAACAAAGGGTCAGATGGGCGTACCCCTTGATATAATAACCCATCAGAGAGAAGTGACTTTTTTCCTTGATCCATACTTTCTTAGACTCCACCCTATCTTTCAAGTGGTTTCCCTATTTTATGTATTGGACATATTTGTCCATCCAACTGAATCCTTATTTTGTTGTGCTGACTATCTTTTCTTAGTTTATCTGGACATTGGGCGAGTTTAAGGTATCTATAAGGGTATTACCTTGGTCTGTTGATTTTAGTCTATCCAGGTGATCGGACTTCGCATAGTCCACTCATGGAATATTCCTCATAGTGAATGCTCGAAATTGGGTATCCACTTCCAATTATCATTTTAACTATGTCATCATGTTCTTTCCCTTAGCTTATCCTATCACTTGTTGAATGACCATATTCAAATCGTTGAAGAATTCTATCTAGTCTACTTTAATAGATATGGAGAGTGTGTTACGGTGATCAGACCCTCATACTCGTCCTAGTTATTAGATGTCCTAAAATTGAACCTCATCTTATATTCCACATACGATCCATTTGCCATTTCAATGTTTATTCCTAGTCCATAATCATCTTTATTTGAAGATCCATCTACATGGAAAACGTATACTTTCTTTTCATTGGTGTATTTCCTAAATGGTTTTGCCTCTTTTAGTAAGTATATGATAAATTCAAAAACATCTTACCCTTTTACAGATACTCTCTGCTTGTACTGCAAATTAAATTACCCAAGTTCAACTGACCATTTCATCAACCATCCTATGACTTCTAACTTGTGTATTACTTGTTTTAGTGGATGTTCGATTAAGATGACTATAATGTGAGATTGGAAGTATGGTCTCAGATTTCTGGTCGAGAGAACGAGTGAGAAGAATGGATTCTCAAGCATCGGGTACCTTGAATTGGCTCCCCTGAACACCCTGTTAACATAATATATTTTTTATTGACCCCACTATCATCCATGACTATATTTGAACTTACCACCATGGAAGAGATAAGAAAGTAAATATAAAATTATTTCCCGAATATTGTCTTTGAAAGGAGAGGAACCTCAGATATATAGGTCTTCAATTCTTAAAAACATATTCACATTCGTCATTCCAAACGAATACCTTTTTTAATGTTTCGAAGAAAGGGATTCATTTTTTGGTTACCTTGCCAATGAATATGTTCAATGCTTCCACTCTCCCTATTAACAATTGCACTTTCTTAATTATCTTTGGACTCTTTATGTCTAACAATTACTATATTTCTTTGGCCCATTAGTTCACCTCGAATTCTCTGTGGGTAACCATAACACCTAAGAATTTCCACAATGCTAGATCGAAAGAACATATCTATGGGTCGAGTTTCATTTGGTCTCAGTTTATAACTTTAAAGGTTTCCTTAAAGTTGATAATGTGGTACCCATCCTTTTGCCTCTTCATTAGCATGTCATCAACATATACCTTCATTGTTTTCCTTAACATCTCTTCAAACATTGCATTGATGAGCCTCTGATATGTAGAACTGGTGTTCTTCTATCTAAACGACATCACTAGGTAGCAATATCTCCCTCGCTCCATTACAAAAAAGGCATTCTCTTCATCAGATGGATGCATCTAAATATGGATATATCCAAAGTAAGCTTTCATTAAGGATGACACCCCATTCCCGATAGTGGCATCCACCAACGCATCAATCTTAGGATTTTGATATGAGTCCTTCATATAAGCCTCATTCAAGTCTTTATAATCCACGTATATACACCATTTTCTATTCAACTTTCTAACCACCACAATATGTGAGAAACATTTAGGGTATATAATATCCTGAATAAAACCTCCAATAATCATCTTACCCAACATGGGTCGATTGGTTCTTTCGAGGTTTTTATGTTGTATTTCTCTGTTGGTCGAATTAACCGTCATTTGGTGAGTCATCACCGAGGTGTCGACGTCTGACATGTATTTATGGCTCTTCACAAACGTCTTTTGGTGCCTCTTCAAGAATGAAATTATTTGTTTCCCTTCTTTTATCAGTCAATGATGATCCCACATAAATTAATTTTTTTAAACGTTTGTCATATAGTGGAATCATGATCAAATCTTCAAATGTTGACCCCATGGTCAAATCTTCTCTCAGATCTTACCCATCCACTTGGAAAGCCTATTTCTTCTTCTTCTTCTTCTTCTTCTTCTTCTTCTTTAATGATGAAAGTAATGGATCCTTGCACATGAATGACTATCGATAACTGACCCTATAATATTTGGTATTGGGACTCAAATGATGAGGGATTTTATTGACAAAACCACATCAACTTCGCTCAGGGTCATTCTTCTTATCAAAATGTCATAAGTCGAAGGAAAATTGCCTACTAAAAATTTCAACTATAATTTAATTGACATGGGAATCCTTCTTATTATGAATGACAATTCAATCGATTCCTCTGGATGCACTTGCTCTCTAAATTATACCAAGAGAGGTCCTCTCACTAGTTTTAATTAGGCTCTCCCCTATTAATTTGTTCAAATCGGTCATAATAAAGATTGTTCGTTGAACTCCCCATGTCGATCATGATCATTTCGATCGTCCGATTCGATATTAATTCTTTAACTAGGTGGGGATCGCCATGACGGGTGACCAGATCTCGTGAATCCTTCAGTGTGGAAGTGATGTCCTCCCAATCTTCTAGTGGATTATAAGGAAAAATTTCCAATTGAGTCTTATGTATGTATTGGCTTATTTCATTTGTCAAAACATGTAGGTTTATATTACTCAAGCCTATGAACCGAGACATGCAATTAACTACACTTGGTACTACATAATAAGATGTGCTACATGTTTCTTGAGATTAAAGGTATATGATATTTTATGGTAAAAATATTCATAATTGTATTTGGATAAATTTTCTGAGGCTTTTTATCATTTAAAATGTTTTGAAGAAATTTTCTTTTATTATGTTGTTCTAACGAGATGGCCTTCTTGTTCTAACAAGAAGTCATTCTCATTCTAACGAGGGATCCTAAGATAATTCAATATCGTTGTAACGTGTTTCAAATGAACTCCAAATAGGTGATCTCCGTTTAGAATAAGTCCACATGTTGGAGGATCATTATAAGGGCATTCGAACAAAAATCCTTGTTTGTTCGAATGAACTTTGGCTTCATTCCAACGAGATATGCAAAGTCATTCGAAGTAACACATATTCTCCTTTGAACGAACTTCACATTTTTCAAGAAAGTGGGTTTTGACTTTTTCAGAAGGCTACACTCTTTTAAACTAAGTTTCCCATCGATTTTTAGTCGCCTCTTTCTGCAGAAAAATATTTTCGAGCCTCTAACCATTAAAAAGACCTTTTGAACTTCAATCCAAATACAATTTTTTTTTATCATTATTATTGATTAAGATTAAATCCCAAACCTACATTACCTATATCTGGGGTGGTGTATTCCACACAAGTGGGTGATGGTTGAGGCTATCGGAGGAGTCCAAGGGATTGAGATGTTGTGATGCTAACGCTAGGTTACGAAGTTACTATAAGTAGAGGTATGAAGACATTCATTCACGTAGGCTTGAGGAGTCAAGTGTTGTAAATGATTTATGTCCTTTTTTATAATGCCTTAACTACAGTCACTTTGTCAAGGCTAGGTTGTCCGAGGTTTATCCCAGTTGGGTTTTACCCTAAATCTTCGTCTCTTATGTGATTTTGTTTTTATAGATAACTACCTGAATTATCTTGCACGAAAACTTAGTAATTAAGTTAATAAATATTAAAATTGACAATAATTTGGCTTGCATATTTTGAATGACTTAGACTGTATTTTGGCATTCAGGTTTCTCATTTATTACTTTATTCACAAATAGGTGTCTATAAGTTTTTTAAGCATTTTTTTCTATGAGATTTTCAATTGAGTCAATAATTAGGTTATCGATGTTTAATGGGTCGAATTATGCATATTGGAAGGCTCGTGAGAAATCTACGCTTAAGTCGATAGATGACAGAGTGTGGATGGTGGTAGTTAGAGGTGGACTCCACCCACAACAATTCTAGGAGCATATTGTCCCTAGGCCGGTTAAGAGCTGGAGTGAGGACGAGCATAAACTTTTTAGCTATAATTCTTGTTATCTTAATGCTTTGTTCAGTTTGTTCTCACCTGAGGAGATCTTCCGAATCATGATGTGTGAAATATCTAAGGACGCTTGGGACATGCTCTTACTTACGCATGAAGAAAAAATGTCGTGAAATGTTCTAGCATTTAAAATCTAACTAATCTATTTGAAACCATCCGTACGAATGAGAGTGAAACGTTTGATGATTTCTATACTCATTTCTCAGACATCGTAAACTCTTTAATTGATTTTGGAGAAAGAATTATTAAAGCTAAGGTTGTGAAGAAAATATTAAGGTCCTTACATAAAATGTTTAACTTGAAATTCATTATCTTAAACTCATTGGGAAAAACTGACACTATGAAATTAGAAGAGATTATTGGTGATATAAAAACCTACGAGATTAACATGTTTACCTAAAACACGAAGAAGAAAGATAAGAGAATTTTTTTAAAATCCTGAAAGGAGGAGACATCCAAGGCTGATGAATCTAACCTAGATCTTGATGATATGGCTTTATTCGCTAAGAAATTCAAAAAAAATCTCAAGTTTAAGAAACAAAATTCAAAATTTGATAAATAAAAATTTTAGAAGAACAAATATAATAAGGTAGGAAAATTTTTTAATGATCACGATTTTAGGAAAAACAAGAATGATAACTCTAAAAAAGATGATTATGAAAGATGTTACGAGTGTGAAGGTCGCAATCATAGAGCGTTTGAAAGTCCTATGAATCTGAAAAGACAAGGCAAAAAGAAAGTTTTTTATAATGGCACTCTAAGCAGTAATGATTTCGAGTCAGATAATCCAGGTACTATTATCCTCCTGGACACAAATTCACTGCGCCCAATGCTAGTCATACAAGTATCTCCAACATGTATCCTTATAATGAATAAAAACTTCTACATAATGAACTTGACTCTAGGTCTATCCCTTCCTAAGACAGTGAAAATGTTGATAGTTTTGGTGATGGAGATGGTGATGAAGGAGATCTCCAATCCTCCTATTCCGAGATTTACATCAAGTCCTTGAAAATTTAAAATAATAATAAAAATTTAACTTTTAAGGTTTTAGCACTTGGGAAGGAGTTGGTTTCCTTGAAAGAAAATGATGCATTGGTGAGTCAACTCAAGCCGAATAATTGGTGAGTCAACTCGAGCCGAATAATTTTCTTTGTCTGAAAAGCTTATTTTGGTGGGAAAAGAGAGAGGAAACTTAATTTCCCAAACCACAAGACTTTTTGATGATCTTCGTGATTCTTTGGAAGTTCAGGAGAAGCCTAAAACTGATATTATCATACTTAAGAAAGATCTTGAGGTTTCTCATGAGGTAAAAGGCACCCTAATATAGCTACCTTGCTATTAAGGGAACGAATTGAATGTTTTTTTCATAGCTTAAAGGGGTTAATGGAAGAGTTCCAAAGGTTGTTTACTCATCGTGGAAACTGATTTAAACCAAATGCTAGGGACAATGACATAGAAAGAACAAGGAAGACAACATCCCCGTGTTATACTCTGATTTGGGTTGTGAAAAAAAATAACATAAAATCTCTCATTATCCATGTTGCACTCAAATCTTATAATACCTTCAAATGGTATTTTGATAGTGTTTCTCATGGAATACGAAAGGTGAAAAATCTCTTTTACCAAACTTGAGGATCACAAGGATGGTAAAGTCACTTTTAATGATGGGAGTCGGTCTAGCGTGTTGGGATAAGGCACAATTGAGATTTTTGGATTCCCAAAGATAGACAACATGCTTTATGCTAATGGGTTGAAAGAAAACTTGATAACCATAAGTCATGAGATGAAAATCTTGGGTTTAAGTTTAATAAGTCAGAATGTTGTGTCTATAGTGATTCAGGTAAGATTGTATTGCAAGGAGTGAGGACATACGATAAATGTTATGGTATCATTCCAAAATCCTCATTCGTCTGAAATAGTTCTAAGGTCCCCTCCTATCGACCTTTGGCACCAAAGACTAGGTCATGTGAACTACACGTGTCTTCGTCATATTATGAAGAAGAACCTATTCCATGGATTAACATCTATATGAAAACCAACTTTTTTGGTCTGTGGTCTGTGCGAACATGGAAAATAAATTACGAGTCCACATAAGAAGTTAAATGATATTAGTACCTCATGTGTATTAGAGTTGATGCACATGGATATTATGGGTTCAATGCGTATGGAGAGCCTAGGTGGTAAACATTATAGCTTAGTGATGGTCGACAATTTTTTGAGGAATTCGATTGTGAGGTTTCTTAGGGAAAAATCGGATGATGTTGAGTTTCTGACAAGAAAATGTCATGTTTTATAGAATCAACATAATATCACTATAAATCAGATTAGAAGTAATAATGGCATTGAATTCATTAATTCTGGTGTTGGAGAACTTTATGATGAGTTGGGCATCAAAAATGAATTATCGGCTATAGGCACACCTCAACAAAATGGTATCATAGAGCAAAATAATACGACAATTATGGAGGTGGAAAGGTCTATGCTCCTTGGTTGAATTGTGCCTTGGCATTTTTGGGCAAAGGCAGTTGACAGTGCATATCACACGGTGAACAGGGTTTATCTTTGTTCACATACCACTAAAAATCCATATGAAATGGGGATCAAGAAAAATCTCAACCTATCCTATTTTGGTGTCTTTGGGAGTCCTTTCTACATTATAAGAGACTCGGGGAGTGAAGAGGGCATATTTTTAGTTTATTTATCATATCGTTGAGCCTATAGGGTTTACAACCATAAAGACTACATGATTATGGAATCGATAAATGTCACTATTAAAGATGATGCTCCTACAACATTAATTGATGATGATCTCACTTGTGATAATGATGAACCCCTTAGTCATGACCCCATAATTCCTCATAATGATGTAGTGGATCCCACACTTTACAAAGAGGATTTACCATCTAGGGTTTACTAGAGTCATGACCCCATGAACATTATTGGAGATATAAATAAAGGTGTCAAGACTCGTGATCAATTAGAAAATAAGGTTATACATTTTTTATATATTTATGAAAACAATCCCAAGAACATTAAAGAAGCACTCAAGAAGGAACATTAGATAAATGCCATGTATGAATAATTAGTTCAATCTAAAAAGAATGATTCTTGGGAATTGGTCCCCCGACCTAGAGACACAAACGTCATTGCTATCAAATAGGTTTATAAGAATAATATGTATGATCATGGTACCTTTTTTATGAAAAAACTAGGTTGGTTTCTTAAGGTTACACTCAAATTGAGGATGTCAAATTTTACGAGACATTTTGCTCATATTTCCAGGCTACATCATGTTCATATTTTACTAGTCGTAGCATGTCATTTAAGGTTCAAGACATATCAAATGGATGTCGTGAGTTCCTTTATTAATGGCACTCTACAAGTGTAGGTATTTATGGAACAACCAAAAGGATTTAAAGATTCAAAATTCTCCGATCGCGTCTTTTATCTTAAGAAAGCCTTATACGGATTTGAGCAAGATCCTCAAGCTAGGTGTGAGATGATTAATTTCTATATCTTGGACTGTGATTTCAAGAGCGGGGGAGTTGATGTGTACGTGCATAGAGAGAAGGGGTGCATTTTGGTTGCGCGGTCTTCAATTCCACTTATGATCGATACACTTATCGTTTTTCAGAGAAGATAAATAGTGAGTTAGCGATGAGTATGGTTCGTAATCTTACCTTCTTCTTTGGTCTCTAGGTTCATCAATTTGAGGATGGGTTTTCATATCCCAAGGTAAATATGGGAGAGATATAGTGAAGATGTTTGGTTTAGAGACTACTAGACACACATGTACACACAATGAGTTTTATGACTAAACTTAAAAAAGATATATGGGAAAAGGACATTGAGCCAACACTGTTTAAGACTATGACAGGTGGTCTTATATACCTAACCGCTAGTCATCCTGATATTTCCTTGTGTAGGTGTGTGTGCTAGATATTAGTCATCCCCAAAAGAGTCTCACCTACATGTGCTTAAAAGAATAATCAAATATGTGAGTGGTACTATAAATTATGGGTTGTGGTATTCTTTTGATGCTGATGGTCGTTTATCAATGTATTCTGAATCCGATTAGGATGGGGATGTAGATGGTTGCAAAAGAACCTTGGGTGGATGTTTTTATTTTAGTGGTACCTTAATTTCTTTATTGAGCAAGAAAAAAAAATTGTTATCCTTGTTGATTGCTGAAGCCGAATACATTGCAATTGGTAGTTTTTGCACACAACTCATGTAGATAAAATAAATGCTGGGCAATAGTGGCATCGACCAAGGCACCATAACCATATTCTATGATAATACGAATGCTAATCAATTGTCTCATAATCTAGTCCAACATTCTAGGACAAAACATATTAGGATCTGTGAGCATTTCATTCGATAACTTGTTGATAAAAAAGTCATATTCTTAATCTTTGTTTATAACGATCATCAATTCATCGATCTTTTCACTAAACCACAAGATGGCCCTAGATTTGAAATTTTTTGGAAATCTATTGGCATTTTTTCCATTGATTAAGTTCAGGTCATTATCTAGTTCGGGGTGTGTGTTTATTTCTATTCTTTATCTCCCTAAATTAGATTGTACATGTTTGTTTATATTTATTTGAAAAATCCAAACACATTTTTGTCCTTTTCATTTATAAAATAATTCAAAAGAGTATTCCATGTTTTTATGTTTTTGTCTGAGGTGATTGCGATCCTTAAAGCACTCTTTCACTCCATTTCCTCGTGTCCTATTCGGTGTGATAGATTCAGCTATGATAATATAGTGCATAAATATGTGTCTTGGGGAATAACTATCCTATATGTTGGTCTATTATCATCACCTTTTCTGAACATACTTTTGACGATCTCTCTCGAGTGCTGGCGTTCATTGCATACACTAAATGAGATGTTGTCCTCCCAGTACTATCATTTCCATATTATTCTCTCCGAATTGCTATGCCAATAATAACCAGTGCATATGAGTAATTTATGTGGTTATTGTGTATGAGTTTGCAATAAATCGAGCTGTGATTGAAGAAAAATACTCTTTTGCATGAAACTATGACACCCCGCCTATCCTAACGGAGGGTGATCAATCCTTTATTAAAATAAAATAGGATTCCAACATCATTTTATGCTTAAGATCATTGTCACAATGAGTAATATAGATATAAAACCATACATCCAATGAAATAACAGAATAACTAACAAGCATAAATAAATAATAAGAACCGAATAAACCATTGGTCACCATAACTAATCATCCAACGTAAAAAAATAGTGATGAGTAAATAAATATCTCTAACATGAATAAAATCCTACCCAATTATCACTACACCAAAAGTGGAAAATGGTCAAGAACAAAATCCCTGACCAAGACTATGAGTCGCGGACTTGGGTCGTAACCATTTCGGGTGTGACCAATTTCGTCGGTCGTGGATGAAGTCCGTGACCAATCTGGGGTCACGGACCTGAAAGTTCATGATGTATGGTCACGGACTTGGGACATGACCCACATCACGACAGAAAAAAATGGTCACGGACAAAGTTCATGACCCACACCGCGACGAAAAAAAAGGAAAAAATTGATCGTGGCCAAAGTTCGTAACCCCTAACCTTGACAAAAAATGGTCGCGGCCAAAGTCCGTGACATGTACAGCGAATATTTTTTCCAATTTTTTCGTCGTGGTGTGGGTCACAGAATTTGGCCGCGACCAATTTTTTTCCATTTTTTTCATCGCGATATAGGTCACGAACTTTGACCGCGACCATTTTTCATCACGGTTGGGAGTCATGGACTTTGGCCGCTACCATTTTTATGCGTGACGAAAAAAGTAAAAATGGTCATGGACAAAGTCCATGGCCATATTTAAATATAATAAAAAAAGTTTTTTGGGGTCTAATCCTAAAATTGCGGGTCCCGTGACTACGCGTGATCGGTTGCTATGTGTTACGTTGGACACGAACGAGGTTTTACAAATATTTATTATTAATAAAAAATTTAAAAAAAATCACAAATTGTGAATCGGGAACATTATTAAAAAACTAATAGACATACAAACTTAAAGATATTATCAGTCTTAATAGTTCACGAACCAAAAAAATTGGGCAAAGTTTCCTCTATTTTTTGGACATTCCAAACCATGTTAATATAAAACCTTATTATTATAAAGCTCGCACGGCCATAAAATTTAACAGTCAACTTATAAAAGCCTGCATGGCCATAAAAGTAAATAATAAAACTATTAAATCCCACACGGTCGTAACACATAAAAACATAATCCTGAATATAAACAACATTATATAAACAATCTTTATGTTGTAAACTATTGCCTTCTGAATGTGTTCCACGTGCATAAAATCACACGATACAATGTCATCCCCAAAAAAATAGGATAGAAAAAAAATGATTACAGTAACCAAGCAGTTTTAAAAAAATCATATTCAAGCTGTAAAATTGCATATACGAGTTATAATTATCATCATATCAGTTCCTACGAGTTACGTTGGCCCATTGCGAGGTGTCGGTGCCTCTCACGAGACCATTTTGGGGATGTTTTGGATTTTCGCACTCCGATGCCATGTTTGTAAGCCTAAGTCTAGATATTTTCAAATTAACGTTGTATTATCAAACTGGGAGTTCTGTGACCATGAAGTCAGTACCTATAAGTTACATTAGTCTCGTGCGAGATGTTAGTGCCTCTCACAAGGCCGCTTGGGTGTTGGTTTGGATTTTTTCACTCTAACGCCAAGTCCAGATATTTTCGAATTATAGTCGTATTCTCAAACCAGGAGCCCGTGACCACGTGGTCAGTTCCTACGAGTTCCATTAGTCTTGTGCGAGCTATCGGTGCCTCTCAACGGGCCGTTTACGGGCTATTTCGGGATTCCCCCTCTAGCATAATGTTTTTAAGCCTAAGTCTAGATATTTTGAAATTATCATCGTATTCTCAAAATGGGAGCCCTGTGACCATACAGTCAGTTCCTAAGAGTTACATTAGTCCCCGTGCGAGGTGCCGGTGCCTCTCACGGGGTGTTTGGGGGTTGTTTAGGGGTTACCCCCTCTAGCGCCATATTTTTAGTCCTAAGTCTAGATATTTTCAAATTATCGTTGTATTCTCAAATTGAGAACCCCAAATCACACGGTTAATTCTTATGAGTTACACTGGTCCCGTACGAGGTGTCAGTGTCACACACGGGACCATTTGGGTTTTTCTTCAAGATGTCCCCCTCTAGCGCCATGTTTTTCAGACCAAGTCCAGATATTTTTAAATTATCATCGTATTCTCAAACCTGGAGTCCCGTGAACACATGGTCAATTTCTACAAGTTACATTATCCCCGTGCGAGGTGTCGCTGCCTCTCACAGGGCCGTTTCGGGGCTGTTTCGAGGTTCCACCCTCTAGTGCCATATTTTTAGGCCTAAGTCTAGATATGTTCAAATCATCATTGTATTCTCAAACTAGGAGCCCTGTGACCATGCGATCAGTTCCTACGAGTTACATTGGTCGCCTGCGAGGTGTCGGTGCCTCTCACGGGGAAGTTTGGGGGCTATTTTGGGGTTCCCTCTCTAGCACCATGTTTTTAAGCCTAAGTCTAGATATTTTTAAATAATCGTCGTATTCTCAAATCAGAAGCCCCGTGACCATGAGGTCAGTTCTTACCAGTTACATTTATCCCATGCGAGGTTTTTATGTCTCTCAAGGGGTCGTTCGGGGGCTGTTACGGGGTTCCCCCTATTAGCGCCATATTTTTAAGCCTAAGTCTAGTAATTTTATTTTTATCATCGTATTCTCAAAATGGGAGTCACGTGACCATGCGGTTAGTTCCTACGGGTTACATTGGTCCCGTGCGAGGTGTTAGTGCCTCTCATGGGACCATTTGGGGATTATTTCGAGATTTCCCACTTTAGCGCCATGTTTTTAAGACTAAGTCTAGATATTTTCAAATTATCGTCGTATTCTAAAATCGTGAGTCTCATGCCCATGCGGTCAGTTCCTATGAGTTATATTAGTACAGTGCGAGGTGTCGGTGCCTCTCATGGGGGGAGGGGGTATGGGGGTTGTTTCGGGGCTCCGCCCTCTAGCGCCATGTTTTTAGGCCTAAGTCTATATATGTTCAAATTATCGTTGTATTCACAAATCGGGAGCCCTATAAATACGCGATCAGTTCCTACGAGTTACGTTAGTCCCATAGAGGTTTTAGTGCCTCTCAAGGGGCGGTAATGAGGTTCCCCCCTTAAGCATCATGTTTTTAAGCCTAAGACTAGTTAATTTAAAATTGTCATCATATTCTCAAACCATGAGTACGTGACCACGCGGTCAGTTCCTACGTGTTACATTGGTCCCTTACGAGGTGTCGGTGCCTCTCGCGGGATCGTTTGGGAGTTATTTCGGGATTTTCTACTCTAGCGCCATGTTTTTAAGACTAAGTCTAGATATTTTTAAATTATCTTCGTGTTCTAAAACTAGGATTCTCATGACCACGCGATCAGTTCGTACGGGTTACTTTGGTCCCATGCAAGGTGTCAGTGCCTCTCACAGGGCTGTGTGGGGGTTGTTTCGGGACTTCCCCCTCTAGCGCCATATTTTTAAGCCCATGCCCAGATATTATCAAATTATCATCGTACTCTCAAACATAAGTCTCATGCCCACACGGTCAGTTCCTACGAGTTACTTTGGTTCTGTACGACGGGTCGATGCCTCTTACGGGGTTGTTTAGGGGCTTTTTAGGGGTTCCCCCTCTAGCTCCACGTTTTAAGCCTAAGTCTAGATATTTTCAAATCATCATCGTATTCTCAAAGTGGGAGTCATGTGCCCACTCGGTCAGTTCCTATGAGGTACCTTGGTCCCGTACGAGGTGTCGATGCCTCACATGGGGCCGTTTGGGGGTTGTTTCTAGGTTCCACCCTCTAGCGCCATGCTTTTAGTCCTATGTCTAGATATGTTCAAATTATGATTGTATTATCAAATTGGGAATCCCGTGACCCCGCGATCAGTTCTTACGAGTTACATTGGTCCCGTGCGAGGTCTCGGTGCTTCTCACGGGCCGTTTGGAGTTGTTTCAGGGTTCTCCCACTCTAGCACCATATTTTTAAGCCTAAGTCTATATATTTTCAAATTATCATTGTATTCTCAAACTGGGAGCCCCGTGACCACACGTTCAGTTCCTACGAGTTACATTGACCCCATACGAGGTATCGGTGCCTCTCACAGGGCTGTTTGGGGGTTGTTTTGGGGTTCACCCTCTAGCGCCATGTTTTTAGGCTTAAGTCTAGATATATTCAAATTATCGTTGTATTCTCAAACCAGGAGCCCCGTGACCACGCGGTCAGTTACTATGAGTTATATTGGTCTCGTGTGAGGTTTTCGTGCTTCTCACAGGGCCGTTTGGGGATTTTTCAGGGTTCCCCCACTCTAGCACCAAGTTTTTAAGCCTAAGTCTAGATATTTTAAAATTATCGTCGTATTCTCAAAATGGGAGCCCCGTGACCATACGTTCAGTACCTACGAGTAATATTGATCCCGTGCGAGGTGTCGGTGCCTCTCATAGGGCCGTTTGGGGGTTGTTTCGGGGTCCCCCCCCAGCGCCATGTTTTTATGACTAAGTCTAAAATTATATGGAAAAATCAAAGTATAAACTGTAAATGTAAATTAAAAAACAAATAAATCCTAGAATCTATAAATTGCAAAAAAAAAAAAAAAACAGTTCAGAATTTGAAACAAATACCTAACAATTCTAGGCCCATAATCAAAATATTGTTCCTACAAATTAAAATATGCAAATTCATCATTATGTTTATGAAAATAAACATAATTTTATTATTTACCAAATTTATGACTTGTTTTAAAAGACATGTTTTAAACAAAGTCTCTAATTTTTATTTGGTAGTGACAGTGTTCAAATGACTTGTTTTACACAAGGTAAAAGGTCCTTAAATAATATATAACTGTACATATATATAATTTTTATAATTTCTGTTCTTTTTTAATATATTAAACCCAACAGATATGAACAATCCTAAATCAAAATGACTGAAGATATTAAACCCAATAGAAATTAAACCCATAAGAAATTAAACCCAAAGTAGAAATAAACCCACGTTTGATTTATGTTTGATCAATCGAAAATCGTTTTGATAAAGGATTGTCCATATCTGTACAGAATTAAACCCAAAACATAAATTCAGAAAAAAATCAAACATAAACCCAAAGTATATATCAAACACAAACTCAAAGCAAATACTAAACCCTAACTATGTATCCATCGTAAGTTAACATAAATCAAACAAAAATCATTGATTTGAACCTAAAAAAGCTTGAAACCGAACAAAAATCAAACCCTAAACTTACGATGACATTAATAGCATCGTAATAGCATCCACTCTATCTTCACTAATAAAGAGTTCTCCAACAAAACTGTTAGATCGTCAGTGGCCAAAACCAATAATAGCAGCACTAACACCATTAATAGCATCCCCTTTATCTTCCCTTTACTACACAAATTCCTCAAAAAAATTTACCTTATTAACATATAAATCCAACTGATCGATACTTCTTAGATGGTCAGCGGTGGGGGTGAGCAGATGGCAAGCGGCGGAGAGTAGAGCAGATGGCCAGCGATGGGGGAAATGAAGGGAATGAAGGCAGTATGAGGCTAGGGATCGAAGGAAATGAAGGCAACATCTTTTTTTTTTAAGATTGAAACTGGTCACGGCTCTTAACCGTGACCTTTCAGTGAAACTCTTTAATGAAGCCATTAAATACCATCAATTTGCGTATGGTCGCAGCCCATAGCCGTGACCCACGCCAAGAAATGGTCACGAACCCCATCTATGACCCTTATGTGTGTGTTTTGGGATTCGTCATGACTATGGTTACGGACCAAGTCCGTGACTTATCCGCGACTAAGCTTGGTGGGAATTTGGCACAAATTTTGTGCTAAAATGGTCACGACCCAAGTCCGTGACCTACAATGGTCAGGGATTTGGGTTGTGACCACTTTCAGTGCATCCATGACTAATTGTGGTAAATTATATGGTCACACCAAAAATTGATATAGTCATGGCCCCAGTCCATGAACAACTGATCGCGGACTTGTGTCATGACCATTAGGAGGATTTGGTGTAGTGTATGGGAAATACGCCCCGAAGGAAACACTGGAAATGAAAACGAATCCTATCTAGATAGAAACAAACAGAAGCAGCTACAATCACTCTCGCAGTATCCACAACTACTACTTACAACGGCATGAAAGAATCTAACCCTCCTTCTAAACACCCGGGGTTTTAAAAATAAAAGTAGATTTTTTGGGGGGTAAAACCCTGAAAAAAAAGTTGAAAATATTTTGCAAGTATTTAAATTATTTAAATAAAAACATGCAAGATATTACCTTCATAATTAATTTACCAGTCCCATTCATATGAGACTTAACCTCACCTCTCATCCACAGTGCGCATAAAAATGCATTCATTTTATTATTCTAATTATGCTACTCAGTCTAACTAGGACAATAATCGATATAAAAACCCATCTCGCTAATAGTCATCACTAGTTAATGTATATGCTACGCTCACTAACTATATTTCCATACTTAAATAACATGGCAACCCATGTGCTATAACCTGATATCCATACAATATAATAACATAGCTACACCCATGTTATAAATAGATATGCTCACTATCTCATAAACACATACATATATGTTATTCGCTATATACATATGTACAACATCCCAGATCCTGGACCTTGTGGATGCATCCCTCGTGTGCTATCAGGCTCTAGGCATATCATGCATCACATTGAACCACCGGGTCAGAATCTCACCATCGAACCTAAAACGAAAACACAAACAATAAAGGCGATCATAAACATACATCCGAGGGTTGCAACCATACCAAATTGCACCTAACCGGTCCCTAAACCAACGCCTATCCTCACACATGGATAGTATCCATGCAACAGTACCATGATATGGGGAATCAATCCAACACCTACTGGTCAACTCCAAGTTAGGTTACCCACTGCGCGTAACCTTGTAACGATAGCACTAACGAGTAGGTATGTTCAATATAAACAAGCACGAATCACACACACACACACACACACACACACACATATATATATATATATATATATATATACACACTAACTGCGTTCGTAAATCTCACAGCTTACTAGTTTAACAAATCTCAAAGTCCAAACAAACATCCCGGTTATACAATGTCTTCACTCACATGAATTTCGAGTCATCTCACTTGAACTTAACTAACCGTTGGCCTGACAAACCTACCAAACAACTGAGAATATTCTCCAATAGTCCTAAACTACCCCAAAATCCGATATTCTCATTTTCCAACTACAAACATGTCAAAACAAAGCATAATAAAAATTGGGACATGACATCAAACTGAAGCGGTTCTCTTTGCAGATCGAACCGATTCGCTTCGCTAGTGAATCGGTAAGATTTGATGGGCTCCCCATCATCTTCTTCCTTGGGTTTTCACCTTTTAAACCCTCTAACGGAGGTCCCAAGCCTCCCAAAACATTAATTTGATATCCCACATCAATATATAACTAACCCATAAGCAATATAACACCAAAACAAACCAGAATCCATTAACAAAACACAAGGATTCCTAAACATAAATCAAACCTGTGAAATACATTGATTATAACATACTATCAATAATCTCATGTTCATAATCATAACCCACGTTAACAACACTAATTTCTCTTCTATTCATTATCAATCCATATAAATTACGATCAGAGGCTAAACACAACATAAATCTCTGCAATCAATTCTCAAAGTTTTCATCTTTTTAAATTCTCAAATTTGTTCGTAATCAATTATGAACGTAATTAATCGCAAAAATTGAAATCCAAAGCAAGTAAACACTTGCGTTTTGGATTTGAATCTAAAGTCTCGATTAGTTGATTTGAATATGCATATATTCTTCCTTTCTTCTCTATATTCTCTTTTCTATTTTTTTCTAGTTCTCTTGATGTCTACCTTAATCACAGTTATGCAGAGGAAAAAGTGAGGTTGTCATACACCTCCCTAAACCTTAAATACTCCATAATCACACACTATTCGCATTTTTAACTGTATCCTTAAGGGTAAAAAGACACCCATACCCCCATACAGTTCTTACAATATTTAAAAAGCTCTCGAAACCCAACTATACCCCGAGTTCTTATTATAGACTATAACGACCTATTTCGGATCACCGGTGCATTCAAAAAAGTCATCCGAGTCACCTAACTAAAAATACATCGTCATCTCATTAACCGGGCCCAATATGTGCGTATGGTACATGTGGTGACAATTATTATTCAACACAAATAGATAAGAGAAGCGCAATCACCAAGCACAATAAGAAACGTGAAATGGCAATCACACAACAGGAGATGTACGTGGTTCAGCAAGAATGCCTACGTCCGTGGTGGTGCAGTCAGTATTATTTCTATATACTCCGGGGAGTGTTTACAGAGAATACAGTGCGTGTCCTTTGCCCTAGACCTAGGGTTTATTATATACATATCTGTCTTCGGGGAGTGGGGGTGTTGGACTCCTCCACATTTACCATCTTATCCTGGAATATCTCTATTTGAGAACATGGGAGAAGACTAAGTTATAACTGGATTAATGTTAAGGTGCAAAGGGCTTGGAATTTGGGCCGTTTTAATTGGACTACTTGTCCGAGCCCGTGTCGCCAAATTAGGGTACCCACAATTGTCCCTAAATTTGTTGGGCTACAATTTTGGGCTTAATAAATTTAAATGATTAGCCATAATGGCTCTTTTGCATACTGTGCAGCTCTTCCCAAAGTTTGAGGACTGAGTTAGGCGGCAGTTGCTTCGGGTCTTGTGCGCGATGATTAGCAACATTTAAAAAGTCTTTTTGGGCAACGTTTCATACTTGTCGTTTCATGCTTCTCAGTGTTCTTCCATCTTCTGCGAACCTTTTGCGAGTTTTAGTGATTTGTGCCCTCTTCTCCAGGTCATCATTTTCTTTGCTTTCGATCTCCCTCGTCGTTCTGACTTGTGTTCTTGCATTGTCCAAGTCAAGCTCTCATCTCGTAAGTCTCTTTTGCTCTTTCTTTGTGCTTTCTTTGAATTTGTGGTTTTAGGGTTTACAAATGGCAAAGATAGGTAATAGATCAATATTCGAGTTTAGGAAGTTCTACCAAATTCCAGAGTGGGTAGAGATTGAGTGATCCTCTCCCCCTAAAAATGTTAGAGAGATAGAGGGTGCCCATTGGATCCACGTCTTGTTACTTTCTCAAGGAGGGCTTACTTTTCCTCCAAATAATTTAGTCTTTAACTTATTTGATTATTTCAACATTGTTCCATCACAGTGTTCGCCCAATGTGTGGAAGATAATCAATGGAGTCCATAGAATAAATCAACTTTATGGCACCAAATTAGGGCTCACCGAAGTCTGCTTTTGTTATTCCTTTTCTCGAACTAGTTCTGGTGTTCTCTATCTCAAAGACAGGAGTCCTAACAGGGTATTGGTAGTTAACATACCTCATTCCCACAAGGATTACTGGCAAGATGGCTTTCTTATTAGAAATTGGCAGTTCTCCACCCATACTGAGGGGTCGAGATCTGATAGATTCTCCATCCCCTTTTTTGGGGAGGAGTACATAGGTAGTCTTTGCTCGGCCCTTCTGATTTCTTTGTTAATATGTGATTTCTTTGATACTTTCTTATTTTTTCTTCAACGAGGTTGAAGAATTTGGATCCTGCTCTTAGCGAGGTTCGGCTTTCAGAGTTGGTCAAGGCTTGGAATATCAGGGAATCCTTAGATGAAGGTGCATCCCCGGTCTGCTACTTTTTTGCTCGAGTATAAAAACATTGGGTCTAGCTTTATAGAGAGGCCTATAGATAGTATTCCTGAATTTGATACCTCTGAAGAGACTATTGCCGATCCTATTCAGTTAGACGAGGAGGAGAGCAGTTCTGAGAGTGATATCATAGGTGGTATTGAAGGCACTTTTGGTGAGGGGAGCTCCAGTGGTGACAGTTCTTCTGATTCAGAAGAGGTTTCTGAAGCCCAAGAACCTTCGAGCACGTCCAGCAGCTCTAGTGAGGAAATGGTTCCTCCAAGGAAAAATTTGATCCGAGTTGATGATGATAATGATCGTGTTCTTCTCGCTCAGAGGACAACGAAGCAGAAGTCCAGCACTGGGGCGGTTGCTACTGGTTCCCGGGCTTCTGCTCAGGAGCAGGAGAAAAAAAGAAAGGAAGAAGAGCAGGTGAAAGAGAGAGTGAGAGGAAGAGGGAAGAAGAGAAGAAAAAGATTGAAGAGAAGAAGAAGGTCGAGGAGAGGAGGAGGATAGAGAAAGAGAAAGAAAAGGAAGAGGATAGGAGAAAGATGAAGGCGAGGACATAGGCTGGGCAGGCCTTAGTGTGTCCGCGTTGCCGGAGGGGGCCTCAGTTGCCATTTCCCCTCAACTGGCCCCTGCACTTCTCGAGAGGGCAGTCCTTCCTGCTGATCGCCAAAGGGAGACGGGGTCCAATCAGTTGGCCTTGCAAGCTAGTCAGAGGCTAGCCTTGGTAAGACCATTTCTTTTCTGATGTTTGACAAGTTTTGGTTATTTCTTCCTTCTTATATCTTGTTTTATTTGTAGTTTGTGACTGACTTTATCGTGCTCTATCATTCTTGTGATGAGCTGGTGAATAAGAATGACGAGCTGGAGCAACAGAATGTTACCTTAAAAGTGAGGGATACAGAGCTGGAGGCTAGTCTGAAGGCCGCTGATACTGCTTGGATGTCATCCGACCTGGCTGTAGTTAATGCCAATCGAGAGAGGGAAGCGGCAGTTAAAGAACTGAATGAATTGCGACAAGCTTATGACCTGGTCTGCTCGAGCAAGCTGGCTATTATGGAGGAGAACAAGGCACTGACCGAACAGCTGAAGGAGAAAGAGTCCTAAGAAGCCACCGTTAAGGAGGACTCATACAACTCTGGGTGGGCTGCTACATATGAAGACGTTAAGATTCAGATAGGCTACATCAGTCGTCTGAACTTCAAAAAGGGATGAAATAAGGCCTTCTAGCTGCTGGTGTGGATGTTGCCTCTCCTCTGTTCGATGAGCACGACCCAGGGCTGAGGCCAATTATGGATGAAGCCCCTGCCCCAGCCATTGAAGGTGTTAACCCTGCCTCCCAGATAATTCCTACTGATACCCTCCCTGCTCAGGCGACAGAGGTTATCTCTGTCGAGGAAGGTGCATCTACTACTATAGACAAGGGAAAGTAGCCATCTTCTTCTGGGTAGACTAAGGTCGCTAGCTAATTTACCCTTAGGGTTACACTTATATTTTTGCTTGTAATTTCCCTTTCTGCTTCTTCAATGTATTCTGATATTCTTCATATAAATGAAATGAGAAGAATTTTTCCTTTAGTGTACTGAATAATCCTATCTTTCATTACTCTTATATTATTTGTAGTTGATTGATGTTGATGATTATATACCAGCCACTTCTCAATTAGAAATAATGCTTGGTCCTGATGTAAGCTCTGAAGTTCGTCATACCTTTGTGAGGATTTTCAAATCACTGCAATTGAGGAACAAGCGTTTCATAGAGCAGACTGAGCTTGTCGTTAAACTGAAAGACAGGCTCCAAGAGATGGAGGAAGTTGGTGCCTTAGTCCAAGAAGAGGTGAATACACTGAGAGCAAAGCTTCTAGATGCTTCTGAAATTAACCAGGTTGCGGAAATTCTTTAGCAAGAGAATGAGGCTTTGAGGAGAGAGGTCTCTCGACTTAGGGAGCATGTGCTGAGCATCGCTCCTGCAGTATTACAAGGTTCCTCCTCGTCATGAGCTAGAACTGTTCCAAGCGATGTTCCTCCGGTGCTGTGAGGCTCTACCCCGCCGACTGTTCCGCGAGATGGTACAAACATAAGAAGTTCATCTAGGGAAATGGAAGAGCTCTGAGGTGATGCCCAACGAGCATATGTTTTGCTGTTGGGCTTCAAAGGGATGTCACTCGGCTGAGGCATCTGTTTAAGAGAGGACCTCGGAGAGTATTGGCCAATGGTTATGACCAAGGTTGGCTAGATGCTCCAAAGAGGCTAATAGAGTTTGAAGAGCTCGCCTTTATCAGGGGATGGTTGAGTGCCTTGAAAGAGCTGCAAGTCCCAAGGAACTCAATGCTCTGGTATCGTCATGAGATCTTTCCTTCTACTCTACTGCCTAATCCCTTTCGCAGAGATGATCAGTGGATCCCTATTGATGCCATCCCTCGACAGCTATTGTAGATCGATGCGAATGAAGTCGAGGAGGAGCTAGTTCCCCATCCCGACGATGGTCGAAGAGCCCAAGTGGCTGATTATCTTGTTCAGAGGCCTCACCCTCATTAAGATTTTGCCATTAGTAACTCTGTATATTTTGTAATGAAGCAATGTAATGTAGATGTTTTGGGTGAACTTGCCGACTAAACATGGGTTGTATTTATCGTAAATGTGATGAAGTAATGTAAAGCTTATGTTCTGGGCGAATTTTCCGACTCAAGAAGTGTTTTATATTTTCCACATTTCATAGATTTTGCTTAATAATATTGGGCCTCTCTTGGCCGACTAGTTTTGTAAGTTTGTATTATCGAGTAAGCGTCCCTCCAATCCAGTATGCTTGTCAGATAACATTATCCCCCACTTTACCTTTTAGGTCGTGTCGTCACACTTCTGTAATACCCCGTACTTTTATGGATATTTATTTATGGGATTAACTAAATTAAATGGGAATTAATTGAGAATTAATCCGGATAAAATACTAACGAGATGTGAGTTGGTATTTGATTATAATGTGTATACATATGATATGATATGAATATTGAAAATATTGAAATTGTCGCGAGATAGAAATACGGAAATTTGGAAATTTTATCGGGACGCGTATGACAGTCGCGTCAGGAATGTAATTATTTTTTTTAATTAAAAAGTGAATTTTATTTTTATCAATCGAATGGTCATTTTGAGAGCACCAACGTGTCCGGAAGGGTCAAAATAGTCAGAAAACACTAGCCGGTGGTTTAGTTTGGGTCCAGGGGCATATTTAGGCCATACCGGCAACATAAAAGGGTAGTTTGGTAATTTTGGAATTTTGGAATTTATAACCAACGAATTTTGTGAGTTTAAAATAGGAAATTTAATGACCCACTAACCCATTACCAACACTTAAGTGATTAGAGGGCTACGGGAGTTTCATGAGAAGTTAGGAGAGGTTCCCAAAAGAGAAAACCTTAACCTCCATCTTCAACCTTCAACCTTGGGAGAAAAAGGAGAGAGAGAAACCTTCATCAATCCAACACCAAATTCAGAGAATAATCTGAGGCAAGTGGTTTAATTACGTTATTTACAACGAATGCTTCTTCCACGCGTAGAAATTTATATAATTGCATTGTTTTGGGAGAATGACAAAAACCCATGAAATTTGAAATTAGAAACTCATGTTTTGATATAGAGATTGTACGTAGAATTGTGTTTGGGTGATTATACTGTTAGAAATGCATCTTTCATGTTACAAAAACGGATTTAATTATGGATATTGATGACTTTAATTTTCTAGGGTTCATACTCATGAGGTTTGGGGGAACATTAGGAGATTTGATAATTGGGTGTTGTTTAGGATGAATTGACCTCATAAATATGTTAAAATACGACTTAATTATGTTTAGGAATGATTAGAAACCTTGAACTACTGTTGGAATGATGTTTAGATGATATTAGAGGTGAATAAAATTGGGAAAAGCGAAATAGGAGAATTCTGGGCTCGAAACTGTCACCTCGTTAGAAGGCCTGCCCAGGTCGTTCGAACGAGCTCATTCGAACAAGCTTCTAACGAGTTGACAATTTGACTTCTAACGAGTGGGATGTTCGTTCGATGCCTTTCATTCGAACGAGATCTCGTTAGATGCCCACTCCGTTCGAACGAACTCTCGTTCGAACGACCTCGTTCGAACGAGACTTCTAACGAGTTGACAGATTGGCCTTTTTGGCCTGATTTGATTTCTAATGTCCCGTAACCTGGTTTAATTGTAGAGATAACATTCCCTTGATGACTAATTGATATAGTTGGGATATTTGGGATATATTGAGGAGTAAAACATAGAAGTGTGATTTGAACCAAATGAAAATTGTGGATTAGGACGTGAGTGACTATTACGATGTGAGAACAAGTGACGGCTTAAATATTTGTATTAATCGGGGATATGTGAATTGTGTAACATTATAAGTTGGTATGAGAATGAAAAGTATACCACTAATAAAATTATGGTAATTACTAAGACGTGTGTATGCTTAGTATATGTATATGATTTTATGTGTATGACATACCTACCATACTTACTATCACGGGAGGTTTGCGTTCGCTAAGGGCCATCTATTCTTTGTGTGCCTACGGGGGGATATAGATTGGTACCTCGAGGACGTAGGTTAAAGAAGGACTTATTGGGAAGTTAATAAGTCTGCTGATCATGGGAGCGTAGGTATGTGCGTGACCCATGTGATGTGACTGTGTTCGCCTCCATTGATTGTGATTGTTGTTATCTGAGAACGATTCCTGAGAGATTCGGAATGCGTGATCCTTATGTACGTGATGTACCGGGATGGATAGCAGAGTATGTGTGCACCGCAACTTAGTCTCGGGGTGCTTGTATTGTATATTTATGACGTGAATGATATACGGTTAAATGAACAGACTTATCATGTTTAATTATGAGAATAATTTATAGTAACTCCTTGAGAAGATAAAGAAGGGGATAACCTCCAGTAAATGGTAATGCTAATAATTGAGAATCCGAGTTTAAGTAAAGCTATCTATTCAAGTGATAACATTGGGAATTCATATTGTGAATCAAGTAGATGGGTTAGAACTTATGTCGATTTAGTTAGATATAAATACCACTTAGATGGGTACTGTACGTTAGGAGTGCACGATTAGTCGAGAGGTGAGTATTTCATGTGAGAGCACGTCCTAACATGTATTTTGCATTCTTTGTTTTAATGTTATTAAAGCACTTGTTGTTTTTAAAATACTCTCCACTTTCGGGCTCTGACCTGTTTGCTTTCAAATCTATTTTTGTAAAAACCTTTTAGGTGCCCAGCCACAAGGACACCATGCATAGGATTTCCATTCAGGTGACGAGCTGTAGCTGTTTGTGGAAGTTACAGGGCCTTGCTAGTAGACGCTTCTTTTGTCTTGACTCTATTCAGTTTTTATCATTTGTAGGGCATGTCGCCCATTTCTATTAGAGACATTTCATATTTCAGTTATTCAGATTGTTGGCATGTAATTAATTCAGGATATACTGTTTTATTTATTTCAGTGGTGGGATTGTTGTGAGGAGTTTTTCTCTGGACTTATTATTATCTGTTGGTTACTTTATTGAGACTTTATGGTGTATGGTTATGATATTCTTTCATAATTCTTTTATTGTATGTTAATCAGACTTAATATAAAATTTGACATCTTACTTTTTAAATACTGGGTGGTTAGTAATGATTAAAATATTTTTGACAGTGATGCTGTTAACTGAACCAACTTGACATTTTGTATTAATTTGATAAAGGAGTAGCTACCCGGTATTTAATTAGTCGGGGTGTCACAGGTGGTATCAGAGCATCAGGTTCTAGTGTCCTTTAGGATCTGTGCGGCCTATTATGCTTCCAGCGTAACTTTCTTTGATATAGAGCCCTATGTTTAGGACTGTTGATTCCTTTAGTAAAATTTCGTTCTCCTGCTATGATGTATATGATAGCGAATCGTATTGCGATCGGGTGTATTCGTGTGCCGAAAAATGGTGTACATCAGGCGAAGACAGCTGGGTGAACAGCAGGAGGCAAATATATATTGAGGTTAATTGATTTATTTAAAGAAGGATGACCGTAGTTGAAGTCACCGATATTATGGCACGGAAGTCCTGGATGATATAGAAGGCTAAGGCACAACTTGAGACTTTCGGGTACAACTATAGTAGGAATGGGGTCAAATTAGACACATCCAACAAGGTTGGAATGGGAGAGAAAGAGTTAGGTGTAAATTGAAGAGAACCAGCAGTAGCAATACTCGAAAGGCGAAGACGGCATGTGCTAGCCAAACGAACGCAATGTATCCTAAGGCTTGGACATATGTCAGGATATGACCAATTGAGAGTGAAAATTTGGAGAAATTTTTCCTTGACTCGTAAGAGCGGAGATTCAATGGTGAGAAACAAGCAACCCACTTAAAAGTGGAATGTGATGTCGAGAGGGTGTACACGTATGGTTTGACCATAAGTTCCTTCATCAGATGTTCAGGTTGAAAGGCGAATGTTATTCTGAACTCACATAAGAGGGCCAAACAGGGGTCAACTTGTGAGGAGAAATTTAATGTTGTAGAGAACCTTACACCGGGTGGAGAAGGTGGTATGGAGAAGAGGATGTTAAAGGGAGAATCTACATACAAGAAGAATTGTTAGCTCTTATGGGGAATTCTGCTTGGATGATAAATACAGATAGTAATTATATCGCGTGGTGTAAATTTGGAGGTAAATGTTCCCTTGGGTAGGGAGATACAAAAATCGAAGAATTTTTATAGAATAAGACTGGGAAAATGGTGTTGGAGAAACACCACAAGGAGGAAGACCCAACGGAGAAATCGTTAAAATAATTCGATAGCGGAATTACTACCGAGCGATGGTAATTTCAGTAAGAGAGGTGGAAAACTAGTAGTGTGTTCCTTAGGTACATCAAGCTAAGGGAACAATGGAGATAGTCTTCAGAGCTGAGACTACCAACGTCCGAGGAAAGGACCACTTTAACATGGTCAGGGTGACCGGAAATAAGTGGAGTATGTGTAGAGGTACTTTGTGGGAGTGAAAACCCGTACATTATAAATGTTTCCCGATGCAAGTGTAGGGATAAAGGTATTATGCCTGGCAAGGGCGACAGTTATTGAAATATTTGGTCTGGTACGGAGGTGTTAAGACCAGAAACCATTAGAGCAGCCAGGACGATTATCAGGATGGAAGTAGGAGTTATATCCTCAGATGATGTTGCATGTTGGTTGTGATATAAACAGGTTACTACAATGGTTATTGTTGTTATTGTCACTTTTTCTTGAGAGTTGAGTTTAGTGAGTATCGGCAATTTTGTTTATGTGAACATTTTTCGCTGATAGTGTAGGGTTCCTTGTATTATTATTCGTATAGGATGAATGGGTATATTGATAGCAGTACATGATTGATTGATTGAAATTACTCGTTTTAGTGTTGTATTATACAAGTATGATATTATCCAAATTGTGTTTTTATATAATTGTACCGATAGTGTGTTGGTATTACAAGTTTATCGAAGTTACTACCTTGGGGTAGAATGTTTTGGTTCTGGAGAGGCCCCATTTGTGAGAGGGCCGGGCTCAAAATTGTACTATTGTATATATGTATATATATATAAATATTGCTGTGATTTCAAAAGTATAATGGTCTCGGATACTTAATCCTAGTATGCGCGGAGATTTAAATGATATGATTAGTATGCAATTTATTTACTAGTTAGCAAAACGGTTTAGCTGGTTATTGTAATTAACACTCAGGATGTCGTAATAAGTATAGTGCATTATTTCATCGCCATTTAGAGATCTGGTAGTTTATACTCATAGTTGTGTATCTGGGGACGGGATTTTGAGAGCCCCGAGTATAATTGCATAGTGTATATGGAATGTGATTACCATCAATGTCAAGAAAAAGTGTCTTTCATAAAGAGTTCCTTGTTTAAGTTAAATTGAGAAAGGAGATGTAACTTTGTTGTTAAGAGATGGGAACATAGGGGTACGCGTTATGGACTGAGGGCTCAATAAATCTCGATGACCGACAAGGTTAGGTAGTAGTGTATCGGGGGGTTCCTTGTTTGGATTTCGCTTTGCGAGACATCCCATGCATGAAACCTAGCTTAAGGTTGGTAGTAGGGGGATATTTAACCATTCGTCCATAATTTGGAATCCCTCGATAATTACAAAAATAGTTAGTTAGGAAAATTACGATATAAGGTCAGTAGAGCTAGTGGTGTGGTGAAGAAGTACTGAAAATTTTGGTTTTATTTCGGCAGGTTGAAGGATGCATTGAGGTTAAGAAGTATTTAGGATTTCAAATTCCGAGGTGATTTAGAACGCCCAAGTGGTATGGCCACGTTGGAAATACTAGAGCAATAAAGAGTTTAGAATACGTATAGCGTATATGATGTGTAACGCCATATGCATGGGTTATAAAAGCTGTAGATATTCTGATTGACTAAAGTAGTATCGTCAGAAGAAGGGATATAGTTGGGTGAAATTATTACTTATAGGATTTAGCGTCGTAAAAGAAGGTGTTAATGAGTATACTCGTATGTAATCAGTGTAGCATGTCCGAATGTAGTGAAAAAGCAATGGAAACACATTTAATAAGGGGATATCTCTTGAGAAGGCAAATATTTAATTATTATGTGCAATTTGGAGTAGAGTTCCGACTAATCAAATGTTGTGGGTGACTCAAGAGTAAATAGAGTGAGAATGTTAAAAAGGTATAAGGAGTCCGAATTTTCACAAAGAGGTGAGAAAGTGTAAGGGTCGAAACTTTGGCATACACTAAGAGAAGCAGAGGATCGTTAAGTATCACTTAATGGGAAGGAACATTTATAAGAAAGTCAGCATTTAAAGGGGTGTAGTAAGTAGTAGAACGGTTGGGTGTTAGATGATTAACCAATTAATTTCGTATCCAACCGATGATTCCAGGGATGGAAGAGTCAAGTTAGTAAATTCCTTGAGGGGTAACAAATTCCTTCAAATACGTGAGTCATGTTGTTCAGAAGGAGACAAATTGTTATATACTTGAATGATTTACACTATTAGATAGTGAACACGCCGGTACGTGGTTCGACGTAGTATTATTTAGAACTGGGATGAAATCCCCGAAATCCACATTCAGGTGGGGTGACAATAAGTAGTGGGAAATAACGATTCAAACTGAAGGTTGTATCACCTATAACCCGAGGTGCAGGCGCAAGGTGACTAACGACTGATGGATTGTATGAAATAAATTTTGGATTCATTGCGATATTTTCAAATCCAAATCGGGTATAACTAGTGAGGTATATTGTAGTCATGAGGAGGAGATATTACGTAATGGTAGAGTTGGGGGAAAAGCACCCGTATCTATTTATGGTGGATAAGGTGCTTACAAAGGTTTGTGTGACACCAACAGGCTGAAGTGGTTTTCCCTTGTGTAAAAGTCACAACGTCGGGATATTTCAAGGAATGGACAAGCGTAGTCAGATGTGTTATTGATTCATCCCAGGATGGGAGTTTGGTGTTTTGATAAACGCGGGAGTTAGTAGTGAGGTGCGGACTCACAATACTAATAAAAATAATGCGGCTAATGATGTATAGGCTATTTTTATTCGAATGTTGTTTAATAAGAGCACAACGTGAGGTGCATTTATCGAAGATTATTCTGATAAGGTATCAAGTATGTTAAACAAGCTTATTGTGAAGAGAGGGTTTTAGTGATTTGGGCTTTTCTTTATAATTGTTTTGAATACTGGAGGATACCTAATTTTTCCAGGTGTGCCTTACTTATCCGAATTTCGGGACGAAATTCTGTTATTAGGGGGGGAGTATGTAATACCCCGTACTTTTATGGATATTTATTTATGAGATTAATTAAATTAAATGGGAATTAATTGAGAATTAATCCGGATAAAATACTAACGAGATGTGAGTTGGTATTTGATTATAATGTGTATACATATGATGTGATATGAATATTGAAAATATTAAAATTGTCGCGAGATAGAAATACAACAATTTGGAAATTTTGTCGGGACGCGTATGAGAGTCGCGTCAGGAATGTAATTATTATTTTTAATTAAAAAGTGAATTTTATTTTTATCAATCGAATGGTCATTTTGAGTGCGCCAACGCATCCGGAAGGGTCAAAATAGTCAGAAAACACTAGCCGGGGGTTTAGTTTGGGTCCAGGGGCATTTTTAGGCCATACCGGCAACTTAAAATGGTAGTTTGGTAATTTTGGAATTTTGGGATTTATGACCAACGAATTTTGGGAGTTTAAAATAGGAAATTTAATGACCCACTAACCCATTACCAACACTTAAGTGATTAGAGGGCTACGGGAGTTTCATGAGAAGTTAGGAGAGGTTCCCAAAAGAGAAAACCTTAACCTCCATCTTCAACCTTCAACCTTGGGAGAAAAAGGAGAGAGAGCAACCTTCATCAATCCAACACCAAATTCAGAGAATAATCCAAGGCAAGTGGTTTAATTACGTTATTTACAATGAATGCTTCCATGCGTAGAAATTTATATAATTGCATTGTTTTGGGAGAATGACAAAAACCCATGAAATTTGAAATTAGAAACTCATGTTTTGATAAAGAGATTGTACGTAGAATTGTGTTTGGGTGATTATACTGCTAGAAATGCATCTTTCATGTTACAAAAACGGATTTAATTATGGATATTGATGACTTTAATTTTCTAGGGTTCATACTCATGAGGTTTGGGGGAAAATTAGGAGATTTGATAATTGGGTGTTGTTTAGGATGAATTGACCCCATAAATATGTTAAAATACGACTTAAGTATGTTTAGGAATGATTAGAAACCTTTAACTACTGTTGGAATGATGTTTAGATGAGATTAGAGGTGAAGAAAATTGGGAAAAGCGAAATAGGAGAATTCTGGGCTCGAAACTGTCACCTCGTTAGAAGGCCTGCCCAGGTCGTTCGAACGAGCTCATTCGAACGAGCTTCTAACGAGTTGACAATTTGACTTCTAACGAGTGGGATGTTCGTTCGATGCCTTTCATTCGAACGAGATCTCGTTAGATGCCCACTCCGTTCGAACGAACTCTCGTTCGAACGACCTCGTTCGAACGAGACTTCTAACGAGTTGACAGATTGGCCTTTTGGGCCTGATTTGATTTCTAATGTCCCGTAACCTGGTTTAATTGTAGAGATAACATTCCCTTGATGACTAATTGATATAGTTGGGATATTTGGGATATATTGAGGAGTAAAACATAGAAGTGTGATTTGAACCAAATGAAAATTGTGGATTAGGACGTGAGTGACTATTACGATGTGAGAACAAGTGACGGCTTAAATATTTGTATTAACCGGGGATATGTGAATTGTGTAACATTATAAGTTGGTATGAGAATGAAAAGTATACCACTAATAAAATTATGGTAATTACTAAGACGTGTGTATGCTTAGTATATGTATATGATTTTATGTGTATGACATACCTACCATACTTGCTATCACGGGAGGTTTGCGTTCGCTTAGGGCCATCTATTCTTTGTGTGCCTATGGGGGGACATAGATTGGTACCTCGAGGACATAGGTCAAAGGACTTATTGGGAATTTAATAAGTCTGTTGATCATGGGGGCGTAGGTATGTGCGTGACCCATGTGATGTGACTGTGTTCGCCTCCTTTGATTGTGATTGTTGTTATCTGAGAACGATTCCTAAGAGATTCGGAATGCGTGATCCTTATGTATGTGATGTACCGGGATGGATAGCAGAGTATGTGTGCACCGCAGCTTAGTCTCGGGGTGCTTGTATTGTATATTTATGATGTGAATGATATACGATTAAATGAACAGACTTGTCATGTTTAATTATGAGAATAATTTATAGTAACTCCTTGAGAAGATAAATAAGGGGATAACCTCCAGTAAATGGTAATGCTAATAATTGAGAATCCGAGTTTAAGTAAAGCTATCTATTCAAGTGATAACATTGGGAATTCATATTGTGAATCGAGTAGATGGGTTAGAACTTATGTCGGTTTAGTTAGATATAAATATCACTTAGATGGGTACTGTACGTTAGGAGTGCACGATTAGTCGAGAAGTGAGTATTTCATGTGAGAGCACGTCCTAACATGTATTTTGCATTATTTGTTTTAATGTTTTAAAGCACTTGCTATTTTTAAAATACTCTCCACTTTCGGGCTCTGACCCGTTTGCTTTCAAATCTATTTTTGTAAAAACCTTTTAGGTGCCCAGCCACAAGGACACCATGCATAGGATTTCCATTCAGGTGACGAGCTGTAGCTGTTTGTGGAAGTTACAGGGCCTTGCTAGTAGACGCTTCTTTTGTCTTGACTCTATTCAGTTGTCATCATTTGTAGGGCATGTCGCCCATTTCTATTAGAGACATTTCATATTTCAGTTATTCAGATTGTTGCCATGTAATTAATTCAGGATATACTGTTTTATTTATTTCAGTGGTGGGATTGTTGTGAGGAGTTTTTCTCCGGACTTATTATTATTTGTTGGTTACTTTATTGAGACTTTATGGTGTAGGGTTATGATATTCTTTCATAATTCTTTTATTGTATGTTAATCAGACTTAATTTAAAATTTGACATCTTACTTTTTAAATACTAGGTGGTTAGCAATGATTAAAATGTTTTCGACAGTGATGCTGTTAACTGAACCAACTTGACATTTTGTATTAATTTAATAAAGGAGTAGCTACCCGGTATTTAATTAGTCGGGGTGTCACAACTTCCTTAGGCCTAAGTGGGGAAATTGGAGAGGACACACCTGGTGTTGGATGCTCCATCCAATCAGGATTTTATTAACCAAACATTGTTTAGCAGCCAATTTTGAACTGGCCATATTGCCTAAGGATCTCCTGTAGGGCTTCATATATTGCCAGGGGAAATTATGAGAGGTTTTTCGTGTTTCATAACGAAAACCTAAGGAGGGTGACTTCCCTGCTATAGCGTAATGATTAATGTGCATGTCACTTGGAAAGGGTGTGTGAGTTATAAAGTTCATATACTAGTTAGCTGACACTTCGTAGGATGCGAATACTGAATAACTTTTATTAATGATAAGGAAATGATCTTCCATTCTCATAAGTACAATGCAAAAGAAGAATATAGAAATAGAATTTCTTAAGATTGGTTGCATTCCATGCTCGAGGTATCTCTCTGCCTTCTAGCGTTTCTAAGTGATAGCCTCCTTGCAAATTATCTCTTGTTATCTTGAATGGTCCTTCCCAGTTTGGCCCTAACTTTCCATCTGGTGGTTTTACTGCGCTGCCCAAGACTTTCCTTAGGACGTAGTCCCCAACTCGGAATGCCCTTGGGTTGACCTTCTTGTTATAGTGTTTATGAGCTGTTACTGATAGCTCGCCAATTTTACCAAGGCAAGCTCTCGGCGTTCGTCAGCGAGGTCAAGTTCAGCAAGCAATGCTACATCATTCTGGCCCTGGTCGACAAGAGTGGACCTCATGGTGGGTAAGCCTACTTCCAATGGGATAACTGCTGCCATTCCGTATGTTAGTGAGAATGGGGTTTCCCCTGTTGCTCGACGTGGGTAGTACGGTAGGCCCACAGAATATGCGGTAGTTCATTTACCCATACGCCTTTGGCTCGTTCTAATTATTTCTTTAGCCCATCGACCACCATTATGTTGGAAGCCTCGGCTTGGCCATTACTCTGAGGATAGGCCACCGAGCTAAAATGGTGTCTGATTCCGTGGTCATTACAGAAATTCTTAGAGGAGCCGTTCTCGAACTGCGTCCCATTGTCAGTGATGATGGTTCTAGGGATCCCAAAATGGGTGATTATATTTTTCATATGAAACTTATCATATTCGCGTCTTGGATGTTCGCTAGTGGCTTCGCCTCGATCCATTTGGTAAAGTAGTCAGTCGTGACCAGTAGATACTTGCAATTATCAGTAGAGGTAGGAAGAGGTCCTACGATGTGCATTCCCCATTGGGCGAATAGCCATGGGCTGGAAAGTGATTTTAGATCGTTGGCGGGTTGATGGACCATGGGAGCATGAAGTTGGCATTTTCGTATTTGCGAACATACACTACAGTGTCTCTTTGCATATATGGCCACCAATAGACTTCCTTCATTGCTCAGAAAGCTAATGACCTTCCACTAATATGGCTTCCACAGATCCCCTTGTGAAGTTCATATAGGATTTGTTCTACATTCCTTGGGTGAACACATTGAAGGTAGGTACCAGAAAATGATCTTTTATATAGCTTGTCCTCAGGAGATAAGTGAAAGCGAGTAGCTTTGACTCTTATCTGGTGAGCGGTCTTTTTATCATCCGAAAGTGCGCCATCCTTTAAATAGTCCCTTAGAGGTTCCATCCAGCTGGGTGCTGACTCAATTTGGAGCACCTGCTCCACGCTTGGTTGGTCGTTGTTACGGTTAATGCTCAGATGAGCAAGGAAATCGATGGGGATTGTTCTTTTTAAGTCGGGATCGATTGCCGAACTCAGAGCTGCTAGGGCGTCAGCATGGCTGTTCTGTCCTCGTACCTTCTGGAGGCCGGCTATCAGGGCCTCATATTCTGCTTTATTATTGGAGGCATCAAATCCAAGCCTAATTCCCTGTTCAAGGATTGCATTTTCTAGAGTGATAAGCACGATGCCTACTCCTGCCCCCTTTGAATTGGAGGCTCCATCAATAAATAATTTCCAAATTTCCCCTATCGTGTGATTCTTCCTTTGCTTCACGGGTTAAAGTTGGTCGAGAGGCTGCTCGTTTGTGAATTTTGCTATAAAATCAGCAAGGATTTGCCCTTTGATTACGTTCCTTAGTTGAAATTGGATGTCAAATCGCCCGAGCTCGACTGACCATTTAGATAGTCTGCCCGATAAATCCGCTTTCCTCAGGATTGCTTTAAGGGGGTGCGATGTAAGGATGATTATAGTGTGAGCTTCAAAGTAGTGCTTTAACTTCCTCGAATCCACTACAAGTGCAAAGGCGATCTTCTCTAGTGGTAGGTACCGCTGCTCGGCCTCTAATAAGGTCTTGCTCGGGTAATAAACGGGGTGCTGGATTCCTTCTTTTTCGCACATCAATGCAGAACTGACAGTGTGGCTGGAAACGGCGAGGTATAAGTATAAGGGATCTGTTTACTGTGGTATGACAAGCAGTGGTGGGGAGCTAAGGTAAGTCCTGATCTCATCCAATGCCCGCGAGCAATCTTGATTCCATTCTACTTTTTTGTTTCCCTTTAGGAGTTGTAAGAACGGTTTGCACTTCTCGGAGGACTTTGAGATAAAACGGTTCAAGGCAGCGAGCATGCTAGTGAGCTTCTGTACCCTGTTTACTGCATCGATCTGGTCTGGATTAGCCTCGATGCCTCTCTTACTGACCAAGTACCCAAGAAATTTTCGTGACTGGACACCAAAAGAACACTTGCTCGCATTAAGTTTCATTCGGTACTTCCTGAGGATTTCGAAGGTTCTTGATAGGACTGAGATATGGTCTTCTTTCTTCCTGCTTTTGACGAGCATATCATCGATGTAAACTTCCATGGTGTCTCCCATTTGATCTTTGAACATATTGGTGACTAGCCGCTGGTAGGTTGCCCCTGCGTTTTTGAGCCCAAAGGGCATGACCTTGTAACAGAATAATCCAACGGTGGTGATGAATGATGTCTTGTCCTAGTTTGGAGCATACAGAGGGATCTGATGATATCCCTAGTATGCGTCCAGAAAACTCATCCTTTCGTGGGCTGTTGTGGCGTCCACTAACTGATCGATTTTTGGGAGAGGGAAACTGTCCTTAGGGCATGCCCTGTTAAGGTCAGTGAAGTCGATGCAGACTCTCCATTTTCCGTTATTCTTTGGGACTACTACTAGGTTGGATAACCATTTAGGGAATTGGACTTCCCGAATGGATCCTGCATCTAGTAGTTTTTTAACTTCTTTTTCCACGGCCTTTTCCTTCTCGGGCGCAGTTTGTCGTGCTTTCTGCGTGATCGGTTTGAAGGTGGGGTTGACATGTAGCTGATGGCAAACCATACTAGGATCAATCCCAGGAAGCTCGTATAGTTCCCATGCAAAAACGTCTACATTGCTTCTCAGCAGCGTCGTCAACTCCTTATGTTCCTGATCTGTGAGAGAAGCTCCAATCCAGAAAACCCTGTCATTGTTGCTACCTCCAGCTGTAACCTCTTCTAGGTTCTCGATGACCCATTCAGAGGGGAGGAGCCTGGTCTCCTCTACTCCGGGTCTTCCGTACTTTAACTGCTATTTCGAAGGTGTCATACTTTATTGTTCCTCAACTTTCTCGCTGGGCCTGTTGGTCTTCTCCTCTAATCTTGGGCGAATGGACGCTATGAAGCACCTTCTTGCCATCGCTTGATCGCCATGAATCTCCATTACTCCTCGCTCGGTCACATATTTGAGCTTCTGGTGGTAGGTCGAGGAGACTACCTTCATTGCGTGAAGCCATCCTCTGCTGAGGATAGCCGTGTATGGTGAGTCAATGTCGACTATCAGAAATTCAATCATTTTAGAGACATTCCCTACCCTTACTGGCAGCACGATCTTCCCCAAGGGAATAGTCGCTTTTCCAGCGAAGCCAACTAAAGGGATATTTAGGTCGGCGATGCTTAACTTCAATTTTTTGAATAGGTCGAGATATATAACCTCGGATGAGCTTCCTTGGTCGACGAGCAACTTGTCGACGTCATAGTTAGCTATCCTGAGAGTAATGATCAAAGCATCATGGTGTGGGGTTCTCACTCCCACCAGATATTCTTCTATGAATACGATATTCTTACTATAGTCAACGTCATCTGCTCGTCGACGCTTTCCTGATTGCGTCTTTGCTGGATCGATCTAAAAACTTGCATCACCGCTGTAAGATTTTTTACCACCATTCGAGCTGAATTTCCTTGAATCTGCTTTACGTCAGATGCCCCATGAATTACTGCGAATTCATGGCCGGCGTCGTCTTCGAGTACGTTTTCAGGTCTTGTTTCTCTATGAGCAGTAACTTTCTCTGCTTTTTTTCCATGAATTCGTTCAGATGCCCGGACTGGGCCAGCTCTTCAAGGTGGGACTTAAGAGCTTTGCAATGCTCAATCTTATGTCCTCCTTCTTTGTGAAAAGCGCATCTCAACGCGTTATTTCTCTTTGAGGGATCTCCTCCCATCTTCGTAGGCCACTTAATAAGTGGCTCGTCTTTTATTTTTGCGAGAATTTTGTAAATTAGTTCTCTGAAGACAGTGTTTACCGCCTGAAATGCTTTTGCCATATCGTTGCTGCCTCCGTTCCTGGAACCATTCTTACCCCCATTATTTTCTCCTTTCTTCTGGTTCTCAGTTTTGTCACTGCCCTTGGCAGCGAGCTTAGTTCGACCATTTTCCCCTGTGCTGAGGTGGGTCACATCCTCCACCTTGGCATATTTCTCGATGCGAGCCATCAGGTCATCGATGGTCATAGCCTCTTTCTTTATCAGGGACTGGTACAGAAGGGAAGAGTTGGGCAGCCCAATTTTAAAAGAGGCCACTGCCACTTGCTCCGAGCAGTCCTCGACCTCGTTGAATAACTCCCAGTACCTCTTCGCGTAGTCTCGGAGGGTCTCTTGAGGTGTCTTTTTCATTGTTATCAAAGCATCCATCCTTTTGGGATGGGAGCTACTAGTAATGAAGCGGGCCGTAAAGATCTCGGCCAGACACTTGAAGCTTCTGATGGACCTGTGGGGGAGACTTTCGAACCATTTTTGCTCCACATCATGCAGGCTCGAGGGAAAAATTCGGCACATTAGTGCGTCTCGATGGTTCCAGAGGGTCATGGCTTGCCTGTACTGACTGATGTGATAAATGGGATTCGTTTTACCATCATAAATCTTGAACCTTGGAATTGTAAATTTCTTGGGGGCTTCCTCTTCTTCTATTTCCCTTGAGAAAGGTGATTTCATCTGAGTTTTGAGAGCTCACCTAGCGAGTTCTCTGGTCGATCTGGTACCGCGATGCGTAGGGTGTTGGTCCATCTCCCTTCGGACCAGACTTCGTATGTTCTCGTTACTGCGAGCTGGGCTCCTGTAATTGCGAGCTAGTCGCAGTTGCTCGAGTAGGTCGTCTTTTGATTCGTTTACCTCAACTTTCTGGGACTTGCGTCTAGGACTCCTTCCTCAGCTGCAAGACTTGCTCGCCTGAGGGCTAGGGGTGTGGTACGGACGTCTCCTTGTGCTACGATGGAGCTCTATCTCCATTATTTCTAACCTTCTTTTGAGGTGAGCATTCTCAGCTTCGTTCTTGCGAGAAGACTCCCTTTGCTCTTGGATCCTCGCTTCATAAGCATCAATCAACCTGGATATTTGTGTGGACCTCGCTGGTCCTTGGCTTTCTTCTGAGGCTGGCCTTTCTAGGAGAACCCTCTAATCTGAGCGCCGAACTTCAGATCTAATCTTGCGAGGAGGAGGTTGTTCTTGGATATCTCCTGCCTGAGGAGCATTACTACTGTGACCATACATTTCAGACTTCTTTGTTGGTGTGGGCTTTCTCAGGGAAGATAAACGTTCCCACAGACGGCACCAATTGTGGTGACAATTATTATTCAACACAAATAGATAAGAGAAGTGCAATCACCTAGCACAATAAGAAACGTAAAATACCAATCACACAACAGGAGATGTACGTGGTTCAGCACAAATTCCTACGTCCACGGTGATGCCGTCAATATTATTTCTATATACTCCGGGGAGTGTTTATAGAGAATACAATGCGTGTCCTTTGCCCCAGACATAGGGTTTATTATATACATATCTGTCTTCGGGGAGTGGGGGTGTTGGACTCCTCCACGTTTACCATATTTTCCTGGAATATCTCTATTTGAGAACATGGGAGAAGACTAAGTTACAACTGGATTAATGTTAAGGTGCGAAGGGCTTAGACTTTGGGCCGTTTTAATTGGGTTACTTGTCCAGGGCCCGTGTCGCCAAATTCGAGTACCCATAGTACACATCGCCCATAATTATTTGAATCCTCCAATATAACTCTCTATCAACATAATATAATAAACCGTCTATTTTACGAAGACAATATAATAATTCACACCTTTATTTACTTATCACATACAAGTGAATAATAATGATCATAAATATTAATCGTCAACTCGCTAATTAATATTTATTGAAACTAATTTAATTTTCCTAATTAAATTAATAATCCAATGCACGCATGGAAATTAAATACTCACAAAGGTATGGGGTATTATATTCTCCCCCCCCCCCCCCCCCAATAAAGGAATTTCGTCCCCAAATTTTGAACGTATCTTCCACAAAGTGCCCTAGATACTTTTTTTGCATATCATCATCGCATTTCCATGTCAACTCAGTGGCATTGATGTATCCCCATTGTACATGCACTAACGACATTATTTTCAATCGAAGCTTCTGCTCTCCACGGCCCAAAATGACAAAAAATCTCTTTCCTCATAAGAAATATTTGGCTATAATTCTACCTCCCCCAACGATATATGTCGGCAAGCCACGTTATGCTTGAGATACTTCCTCAATGATGAAACGTGAAACACATCGTGAATCCTCTGTAAGTGCTTCGGTAACGCAAATGTATATGCAACTTACCATACCCACTAAATTAAGCCTATCAACGGGTCGAGTTCAAATCGGATCTAGGGTTATATACACCAATTTAATAATAACTTGATCAGATTCGGATTCAGATCAGGTCTTAATCGGATCTACAATAATGGATCGGAATCCATGTTTGGATCGGATCGAGTCTAGTTCTGGGTCTAGACATATATATTTATTTTTATTTTATCCCCAAACTTTATTTTTTAATTTTAGACTAATATTTTGTCACGTATGATAATATATGATTAGTATAAATAAAACATATTATATATATATATATATATATATATATATATATATATATATATATATATATATATATATATATAATAAGGAGTAGAATTGTGACACTATTCCATAACTTGATAAGCTAAGTAGTGGTTGAGATTAAAACACCAATGCAAGAATCCAAGGGTTGAGATTATTTTGTTGCATTTTCCTCTTTTGTCCCTTTATTATTGTATTCCCCCCTCTTTTTAGCACTTGATTTGCTTTCCCCCTCTTACTCAAAATTCAAAAACAAGGTTAAAATAGGAAATTACACACTAAAGCCCTCTTTTCTTCTAATCGCAGTACACCTCTCTCTCTCGATTGATCAGACTCATCACACAATTCACCCTTCCCCCTCTTTTGACCCCCCTCTTTTTCGGCTCTCATCTATAGGTACCTTCTCTCTATCATCACCACAACTTGCAAAAGTCACTTATGGTTTCAGAATAGGGCATTTTCATTTGAACATTAACTATTTATTCGTGTTTGTATTTTTGATTTTCGTATTTGGTGTTTTGATTTTGCAGGTACTGTTTTGGTGGTTATATTTCTATTGATTTGGAGGTGGTGCTTTGGTGATTACATTTACGGATCAATTTTTAGAATTTATTCATGCTAATTTTGCAGGTACTGATTATATTTCTATTGCTTTGTACTATTTGTGGCTTTAGGGATTACTCAGGTTTCAACGTTTTGAAATGTCGGGTTCTGAAATTTTTGGCCTGTAATGCTTATGTTTTTTTCCTCTTTATTCTATGTATCTTCTTAGGCTTCTATGGAGCAAAGAGAAAGCCCTAACTGATGTGTCGGTTTAGTTGTTAGTTCATTTATTGATGTTGAGTTTATCTTCTAGGCGAACTCTGTGTTATGGGATGATGTATTATTTTCCATTTGTGATGGGGGCTCATTATTTTTAATTCAATAATCATTTTGATAACTAACTCTAGGTTACGAACACGTGTGTGAATGATATTTTGGACTCTCTATTAGTACTCTTTTTGTTTTACATATTTGAATTTATTTATTATTTGAAAAGTTCCAAGTCATGAAAAGGCAAGATGTTTGGAAAGCCTAATCTAGATCGTTATGGATCAATGATTTATAGAACGACCGATTTGCGTAAATGACTTCCAAAATGACAAAAAACACGATGGATGAATGTACACCTTTCGTCAATGTTTCATTTATACCATAGTGATGGTGTAACGATATCGAGTGGAAGTTTAACGGCACTGGGTGATTGTTATGACAGTTTCAGTATTGTTTAACAATTTTATCTTAATTGTATGTGTCAACCATATGGAAAGTTTTGGTATATTAGTATTTTTTTTTAATTTCATGTTTTAATTTGTATGATCAAAGCGCGACTCGGTGTAGTTTCAGCAGTAACCATGGTCTCTGTTCACAATACTAATATACCAAAAGTTAGACAACATCTAGACAGTAGTTTGGACCAGTCTAATCATCCACTTCAAAAAGAATGGTAGCATATATTATCAATTATATTCATTTTCTTCCTTCATCTAGACAGTAGTTTGGACCAGCAGTAACCATGGTCTCTGTTTGTTGATGTCAACTGTTTTTTGAATTTTTACCAGAAACAGGGAAAACTGTTAGCACCTAATCAATTCGGATCATCAAACCCGAGATGAGTCTATCCATTTGTGTTCCACGAAATCCCATAATTGGTCTAATATTATGATTACAGTTGTTTTTGGTAGGTGATGTAAAGATGAAAAATTGCTGCTACAGGGTGGACATGCTGCTACATGATGGACAAGCTGTTGTTGCTACGTTCGTCTCCGTGGACAAGCTGCTGCTACTGCAGGATGGACAAGTTGGCAGCATTGTGGTAGCAAGAAATGGTCTGAAATCAGCAGGCCGATGACAAAACCAATTGTCTATGAGTGTAGAGGTTCCAGGCTTTTGTTATATGTCGTGGTGGAAAACTCTAAGTTTGTCATGTGAATTTATATTTTAAACATACACCCACATGTTTGGGATGACTTGAGACTAACATGTACACTAATAGAGGTGTCGGGTCAGTTCTTAGTTCAAAGTATTATTAATTTAATTTATTTTGGTTAATTTTAGTACTTATTTCAGTTTTTACTTCAAGGTATCCTAATAGAGGAGTCAGATCAGTTCTTGAACATTAAGCTTGGAATGAGCTCGGTTGAAATTACTATGCTCCATATTCTCAAGAGCGAGGGCAATAGTTCACAAGTAGAGAGGGGTTTGCACAGGGGAAATGATTGAGGTAAAAATCGGATATGACATCTTTTATTCTTCCAATTTTTTGTACATTTTTGAATATATGATAGATTTAAACACACCAAGTATGCTCAATATATTATTATATCTCTTGAAGAATTATAGGTGACAAGAGGAGCACAATAGGCGGGGAACGAAGTGAGGGTCATGGAGTTTTATTAATGGGGGCTCACATTTTTGTATTTTGTTCTTCAACCAATAGGCGGAGAATTAAGTGAAAATGGAGTTCAAATCCTATCATTTCGATATTTGATTCATCATATCACAATTCAGAATCGCATCGGAGTTAAAATCTGGTATATTTCAGGTATGACATTAAAAATGGCATTTATAGGTTTTGTTCATACTATACAATCACTTATTTCAAAGATGGTATATTTGTTAAGGCTGAATTGAGGTCTGCTTTTATCTTTGAACATTTTCTCTCTCTATTGACATCTTATTGATCCTCTTCAAATGCCATATAAGCCTCGAGTAAATCATCTTCAAGTGAGCACACCTCGGATTTTCAATGGAATTGATACACCAAGGGTATAATTAATAATGAATATTCATTCTTTATTGTTTTTTTGTTGTACAGTGGATTTGCATATCATATATGCCTTTTAAGGGTATAATTATTAATAATTTTTTGTTTTTTTGTCTTACTACTTAACTAATTCTTTAGAGATCCTACTGAAATTGCTCCAAGTAAATGCCTTTTAATGGTGTATAGCTGTTAAGAACTTCGATACATTTGATGACTATAAAAAATTAGATTATGTTGCTTGATCATTATAACATGTATATATAAAGATCTCATCGTAACATGTAGATATAAAAAATTAGATTATGATGCCTTTTAATGTGAGATTATCTTATATTTTAGTTTTAACTTAAGGCACTACAAACAAGTTCAGTGATGGTCTACTGATCACGATTCTTATTACAGTTTTCTTATTACAGGTTTTGATTCTTGATCAAGATTAACCCAGCAATGACATTTTGATTTAATGGAAAACCCAAGGTTTCGAATAGAATCATGAAGTGAAGAAAGCTATATCATAAATTCCACATGAACACTAATATTATGTATTATTATTCGACAAACACTGTAAGTAATAATGAACGATAAATCCTGATAATTTGTTGGCCTTCTGTTATGGCAGCAATTGCACATCTTTAATGCACATTAAACATTAGTCGGCCTTCTATTATGGAAGCAATTGCACATCCCGCAGTTAGTGTTGATATATGCTGCGACATGTGGCAACAACAGCCCAATGATGGCCTTTATTAGTAATATATACTACTTCGACATTAGATTTTTGGACCTCTTTCTTTTTTATGCGTTGTTCTCCTAATAGGTAATGAGAATTATGTGTTTACAACATCTTGGTTTATTTAAATCTCTCTTTTTAATGAATGTTACTAAGTTAAAATGATGTACTGTTGAAAGTGAGCAGGTTTTGACTTGGAAAAGAAAAATGAGGAATCTCCCCTGCTTTTAGGCCATGGCTGAGAACAGAATCAAATTTCAATCAATGGGAAAACAATAATCATGTTGTGGTTCCCTTAGCAATCACTGTAATGAAGTGACAAATTCTTGGTTCATTAAACATATCGAGCTTTAAAATGTGATCAAGCTTACTTTCTCAAACTCCATAGACAATCTCAAATTAGGTTCTGGCTTATAACTGACCCGAGCTAAAGTAGCTTGATTTTGTTATATAGTTTTAGAAGTGTTTATGAGATAATCAAGCTGAGCTCACTAATTTAACAATCTTGAAAATTGTTCTAGCTTGGTTTGTTTATTCATACGAACCAATCTCAAATAAGCCTTGACCAAGCCAAACTCAAGTAGCATAGGTCATTTTATACCCCTAACTAGAGGACTGGAGACCTTTATTTGCATAAGAAAACTGTGGAAATCCGAAGTTGATTTCCTGATTTCTAGGATAGTCCCAGTTAATCTCGAGCTGCCCAATCAATTAGTTAGGTATTTTTTTTATTGTCCTATTTTGAAGAGATTATTAAGAGCAGTTTAATTGCCTATCTTTTAGGGAAGAAGTTACCGAATTTTGGTCTTCTCTCCTAATTAATCCTGTACATTCTTTTAGAAATAATCAAAGAATTCTTTTCACCAAAAATCTTCATGGTATAAGAGCATTAGCCTCCGAGCCATAAAATTCCGAAAAATGGTATGAAAAAAAATGGGATGGCCGGCAACAAGGAGGGCACAACTTCCGGGGCATCTTTTGATCAATCTTCAATCATTCCCAGCTTTCAAGGAGGACCCTAGAACAACCTTCTTCCTACTATTTAAGGCCACATGTTCATTTCTTACTATTTTATTGTGTGTTTTCTTTTAATTATTTTATAATTTTAAAATTTAGTAGTTCTTGAACGCCCTTAGTGATTTTAACTTCAGTCCTGCTGATTATGATGACTTTAGCACGGTCTCTCAAATATCTATTGTTAGTTTTCGTCATGGAAGATTTCTTTTTTTTTTTTGTTTAAAAAAGTGATAGATTGCCCAAACTCAAAACCAATGTCTAATATGTGCATTCCTCATTTTTGAGTATTATTTTCAGGTGGCTCGACTAGCTCTGCTTCTAGCATTTCTGAAGTGTGGGTGTTGGCAGATTGGTGTCGAAAACCACTAGCTGGTGTTATCCACTTGCCTGAAAGATCCATGCCCATCATCTAATATATCTTCCCACCAAGATGCGTTGGGCTGTCCGGAGTGAACCCATTGTAAATTCTGCGATGATAATACTACGAAGCAGCAGTTCCATTCGAAAAGTTGTGACGATTATGAGTGTGGTGGACACACAATGCAATGGAATGCCAAAATGAGATGATGTTTCGAGTACAAATGCATTGATGTTTCGAGTACTATTTTAATTCGCAGCCTATCCCAGGTAAGTATTTCATATATGAGAGATCTTGATTCTGTTATTGAGTTTTGATTTATGATTCCCCTATATTTATGAATATGAGTATACTCCAATTAAAATGACTGGAAACTTATTTCGATGTAGCAATGTGGATACACTGATTTGTTTTAATTTTTTGAAATTAGAGTTTTTTATTTTCTGTAACATTTCGGTTATAATTTGTTTTTTCATTACAGGTGGTCTAATTCTCTGTTAATGGAACTGTGGAACTGTGATTTGTGTTGAATGTCATTATTTTTTCCTCCAGGTACTTATTTGATAATGCTGATATGCATTTATTTCTATAGTTTTTGCACCAATTTAAAGGCTTACGTGAATTTGTACAGGTTTCCCATAACACTCCTTTATCTCTTGATAGACGTTCAGGAAATCTACTATGTTTGGATTTATCTTGGTGCCGCAGTTTGACAAATGAAGATATGGGATTACTTGTGGATGGCTGCTCATCACTGAAATTGCTTAAATTATTTGGGTGCACTCAGGTACACTTCACTTGCTCGATTTATATCGTAACACTATAGATCTTCAATCAAATTTCCTAAGGGTTATGTTCGAAAATGTTCTCTCGATGCACAACTTTTATACTCAGATCCCAGCTCTTAATTATGCTATTTTCAACTTTGAAATTTTTATATTCATAAATAAAGGTCCTATCTATTCGGGTAAATTTGAGTTAATCTATATGATCACTCTTTACTGGACGTTGAAAGCACCGTATTGTGCTCACACATTGAAGCGTTGTTTAGAATGGGTACAAAATCTTATGCTTACTATATGCACTACGTTAATGAATCTGCCCAAATAAAATTTCTTTCCTCCTCTTCTTTGGATACATTTATCTCTAATCATAATTCTTATTAAACGAGTTATTTTGTAATTATTATTCGATAGAGGCTTTCGTTTATTTATGATCCATTATACTGAAGGCTCTACAGTTCAAATGTAAGTTAAATGTTTTGACATTTCTTGAACAATAGACAACAGAATTCCATGAGAAAAGAACTCCAACAGAACTCCAATAGAAAACAGAACAATAGACAACAAAACTCCGATAGAACTCCATGAAGAACCTCATCTCCCACAGAACTCCATGAAGAACTTTTCAGACTTTTTGTCATATATTTTTGTTCTGACAGCAGTTATCCTTTAGTGTGTTCAGAGTTAGATATTTGAAATTTATCTTTTCTTTCTTTAAGTGTTATTTTTTTGGAGTATTGAGTAATTTGGCAAGAGAGAATCGACATATTTATCATTTGTATCGTGCTTTAATTTCATGTAATTTTTCGGTAAGAGTTTAAATGTACGGTATGCTATAATGCAGAGTAGCTGCATTACAATAAGAGTTTATATTTCGTTCTGCTGTGATCAATGCTGGATTTCGTATCTCAGAAACTCATGTGAACCCCCTGGGGTTAAAATCATATGCTCATATGAATGTCATTTGGGACATCATGCGTTATTGAGGTACTAATTTAAATAATTTAATTCATGCATTGTACATTTAGTAATATGTAATATCGGTTGTTTTACCGTATGAAATTAACGAAGAACGGGGAAAATTAGGGCATGGCTAATTCTTTGGCTTGCAGGAAGAAAAGTTAAGTTTTAAAGAAGATGTGAAGGAAGAAAAGCTGACTGACTCCCCGAGTCCAGTAGTCCATTTGACTGAGTCCAAAGAAACGATTGAGGATAAGACAATCGCTCCTTTGATAATTGAAGAGGATCTGAAGAAAGATGATGAGGTCGAAAAGTCAAAACTTGACTTACCGAGCCCAACAGTAATTGGCCGAGTCCAAAGAAAGTATTGATGATAAGCAAATTGCAAACTGCAAGAACAGTTCATCCACTGTTTTGAGGTTTCAATTCTAATAATGGTGAGTTTGGTAATGATGATAATAACACCCCGATTGACAAGCGTAAGCACCTTCACGGGCCTAGAATCTCTCCGAAAAATCTCTGCTTTGTAACACCTAATTTGGGTGTTAGTGATGTTCAGCCAGCAGTTCCTTCTATAGCACAATTTGATTTTCATTAGACGCTGCGAGGAGAAATCTGAGGTGCAAAGTTCAGATAGTGATAAGAAAGATATTTGATTATTTCACGGACAGCGTGTTTGCTACTCTCAAAAGGAAAAAGGATAATCTTGAATGGGAGTTTGAGGTGGAAATGCTTCAAGAATTCGCGAGGGATGATGAGAAGTTTGTTTGAATGCAGTATGTGCTATGTATCAACATCAACTCTCTAAGGAGACATCTATGAAGAATCCCATATCTTCCAACAGTCGAGGATTTAGCCCGTTTAATGCACTCTAGGGAACAACTTTGGCCAAGTATCTTATTGATAGTGATCCACAATGCAAATTGAAAAAAACTGTTTCAGAGGTTCGAGTATACGATCCAAAATCTATTATATTACTGCATTAATATTTGAGCCCCCCTGTCTTATATTACTGCATTAACACTACCATGTTTCATCTTTTCCATCTAATCTCTTCCTTATCGCCCTTTCTTTTCAGCTACACAGATTATCATTGATGTCAGTGTTGATTTCTTACCGTCTTTGTTCAGGTACACATAGTAGATAGTGTGTTACAAGCCCATATTTGAACCTATACTACGTGATTTCAGGTCGATGCACGTGTCTCTTAATTGCATTACACTTATATTTTGTTATAATTTTAAGGCATCGTCTCTCTCCAGACGCGCACACACTTTTGAGGTTATATTTTGTTTTTAGAGGAATTATTTTTTATTTAATTTGTTCTAATTCATTATATTTTGTTTTATTTTGTAGGTTTAATCGTTGCTCGCTCCTGATTCCTTCTCTCACCTTCAAACACTTATTTGATAATGGGATAATTGCCTTTCCCTTTTCCATTATGGCACAAAAGCCATATATCTGTACTTATAGGTATGGCATTTCGATACAGATTTCATATACAATATGTATATGAAATCTATGTGTTTGCAATTTATTTTTCAGTATATGCATTTCCCCTGCACAACAATCTGCAAAGTTCCAATTTCTTTTTCAGTATATGACATTTTTTAGTCTAAAAGATTGCATATATAATCTTTAAAGTTTGTAAATTGCGTATACAATCTTTTATATGTATATGACATATAAAAGATTGTATTGCAACTGATATACAATCTTTTAGCACGTTGGCTTCCTGTATAAATTTGAGAATTTATCATATGGTCAATTGTATGTGTACCAACTAATTGCACTAAAAGTGTATTAAATAATGTAGTGGATTTGTCGTGAATTGTTGAATTTGTCGTTATCCCTTAAGCAGGGTGGATAGTCCGATAAATAAAGGAGACTCTGCCCATTTTTTAAAAAAAATTTGACACTTAAGTTTTTTGAGACGCAATGAGAATTCATTTGATGACTAAAGGTGTAAGTTGAGTAGGAAAGGATTTCTGTGGATATAAAATAATGTTTTTATGACAGTATGGCTGCTAACATGTCTACTAAATTTCTATTTTTTTACTGATCTGCTGTGTTTTTTTTTCTCTAGAAATATGGAATATATGAGTGCATTTATATTTCATTGGAGTCTCATTTGCTTTCATGAGAATCTGTCAAATCCGAGGTGCGTTTATTGTTCCATTTTTCAACGTTTCTTAGTTTAATTACACACACACCCCAATCCATTTTTTATGTTATTCCGCAGTTTTTGAAAATTTGAGATACATTTCTAAAGTAAGGTATTACTTAACTCTTAATGTAAGGGATAAGTTACAGATCATCTTTGTATTTTATTTTCAATCTCACATGATTCAATATTTCGCTAGAGGCACGGTGCATTTGCTATATAATTAATAATTAGCTTTGTTTATATAATATTTGACTAGCTCTTACAATTTACTAACTATATTTTATTTTTTGTATCAGGTCGCATTTGGAAAAGAACGGACAATAATTATAGTGGAAAATTGAAGCTTCTGTTAGGCGAATTTGTTTTTTCTACTTTTTTGGATTTGTTGTTATCCCTTGAGAAGGATGGATAGTCCAATAAATAAAGGAGACTTTGCCCAATTTTTTTAAAACTTTGACACTTTGTTTATATAATACTTGACTAGCTCTTTCAATTTTTTTTAAACTTTGACACTTTGTTTTTCTGAGACACAATGAGAATTCATTTGATGAATGTTGTATATTTCATTTTATATGTGAATTTGTTTAATGAATTTAGACTATTTGAATGTTATTGGACTATTTGTTGTTTGTTAATCATGGTGAATAGTTTATAAACAAAGGAGTTTATGGCCAATTGTTTTAAAATTACACTTTGTTTTGTTAGGAACTATATTTTTGCCATTTTGCAATTACGTAGTTTGAAAATTTTTGCCGTTTTATAATTACATGCTTTCGAAATTTTCACCGTGCCTTCAGGCACGGGCATTCCGCTAGTATATATATATATATATATATATGCACGATACTTACATGTCATATTGATAAAGATATATTTATAAATATATATGTATCTACAATATATAGTATATTTGATCAAATTGGGTCATTAATGGATCGGATTAAACTAGATCCATATCCGATCCATTTAATAATTGGATAATTGGGTCAACGGGTTATCATCTACGCGAATTTTAAAATGTGATCCAGATCTGGATAAACGAATTGGATTCGGATCTAGTTCAGGTCTAGACCCGATCCATTGATAGCGTGACTCTTAATTATGGGAAAAGTCCACACATACTAGGCACCAATTTCCCCTATTCCCGAACTACATCACTTCCTTTATGGGAGATACTCGCAACAACACCTGATCACCTACGTTAACCTCCAAGAATATCTAGTTCTCATCGGTAACTCTTCAGATGCTCCTGAGATACATGAATACGACTCTTGATAAACTTAATATTTGTCAATGTATACTGAATCATATCTCTCTCGAGAAGCTTTTTGTCCCCCACCCTTAACCAACATGAGAACGAAATACAAGGTCTCTTCTACACCGCCTCAAAAGGTGTCGTGCCAACAGTAAATTGATATGAGTTATTATACACAAACTATACCAATGGTAAATACTACTCCTAGGTACCCTTAAAATCCCTAGTACACATCCTCAACATATCATCCAATATTTGATTAACCTTCTTCGTTGCCCATCGACCCGTGGGTGATACGTCGTGCTCAAATGAAACTCCATCCCCATTTCCTCCTTAAAACTCTTCCAAAAGTGGGACACAAATATCTTATCCCAATATTAAATAACGTTGAGCGGCGCCTCATGGACTCTCACTATCATTGCAATGAAAAGTTGGGCATACTGTCATGTCTTGTAATCCACCCGAACATGTAAGAAATAAGCTACCTTAATAAATAGGTCCATACTAACCCAGAGATGGAATCATGAACCCTCTACAGTATCAGTAACCCAGTGATGAAGTTCATCGATACACTATCCCATTTCCATACCGAAATATCCCAACGTCTGCAAAACGCAAGCTGCTCTCTGATGATCAACCATCATTGGCAAAAGCCCATTTGTTTAAAAAAAAAATACTAATGATTATATTACGGGCTAAAGTGAGATTGAATTCTATAACAAAAACATAAAAATGGATATTACTCACATATCTTATATTGAGAACATCCTTACAATAAAAAAAACAATCATGACTGTTTGAGGGAGATTAGTTAAAGATCAATGGGTTTGCACAACCTTTCATTTCTTACTATATTGGGTTGAGAATCATCGAGACTTCGGTATATTCGGATAAGTGCATCGTCCTCGTGTGAACGCCATCTTATTTAACACTAAGGTTGGTTTGAGTACTTAACTCTTTGGCATTTCCATTAGCCATCGTGCACTATAGCGTAATTTTTGAATTGATTCTCCTAGGTTTAGGTTCACACCCATTCATTTCTTTTCCTTTTTTTATTGGGTTAGTTCATGTAATAGTATTTTTTTTTTTTGAATTCTCCTTTATATTTGTTTATGAGTTTTCCTTCCTTTTTGCTTTTATTTTGTGGTGGATTTTTAAAAAAATATTTTTTTTGGAGTTCGTTAGAATGAGATCACCACCACAGGTGAACGAGGTTGGGATTTCATTAGAATGGTCAGCCCATGACCTTCCGATGTGGACTCTTTGTCTATCAGCCACTCACCCGTTGGAGGCTTACTTGAAATCCGTTTGAATGAGATTGAGTCTCCGTTCGAATTATCTATTCTTTCATTCCAATGATATCTTCAGTTCGTACAAATGAATTTGTTATTTCATTCCATTTAACTTAAAAAGTGTGTTTTGTGTTTTTATGTGTAGGGACAAATTTCCAATCGAGTCAATTTGTAGTATTGGCTTAATTCCGGACAAAACATTTTAAGTCATAGGATAGAGTGTCAAGTTGTATCCATCCAAGCCTATTACGAGTTTGTGTTGAAGACATAGTGGCCCAGAATTTAAAGCTTCATCATTGTCGAGTTTAGTGCCACGTTTCTACGTCAACAACATTTCGATTCTAATGTCTGCAAAAGGTATGAATGCCTTTTATATATGTAGGAGACTTGGAATATTTTTATGGGTGTTATTTTAGTCTAAAATGACCTTTTATTTTCAGAAAATATTTGAGAACTTTGTATTAAATTTTTTGGGCTTAAAAACGAAAAATGACATTTTCTGAATTTTCGTTCGAAGTGTTGTTCGAACGAGTTTTGCCAACGACTTTGTTTTTTAATCCCTAACTTATCATTAGTAAAGTCATTTGAATGACCTGGGCAGTTTTTCGACCGTTTTTAATAAAACTTCACACTTGCCCACTTGCTTTCCCACTACTTTTTCCTGTTTCACTAAGTGCGAGAAAATCATTTTTCACCAGAACTTTCATTCCCTACAAGAGAAAAAGAGAGAAATATACATGAGAGAAAAAGTTACGTTTGGTGTTTATTCCAAAATGTTTTAGTCTCATAAAAACACAATGTTTACACACATTTTTTTTATTTTAATCCAAGTACCCACACACACACACACACACACAAACATATATATATATTGCTTGGAGTTTGTGTTTGACCCCATTGGTTCATCTCTACCACAACAAGGAGAAGTTTGGGTTTTATTCTCTACCCACAAAGGAGAGTAATTGTTTGTTGTGGCGTTCCCACTTGAAGAAAGGCTTTGGGTGCGGGTTGACAGATACCAAAAGCCTCATTGGTGGATTCTAAGATTTCGGTGGAGTCTGGGGTGGTCAACTAGGCAGAGGTATTTACAAGAAGATGCGTCAAGGCTTGGACGGAGTCGAGTCGAGGAAATAAGTCATATGTCTTGTAATTGTAAAACCATATTACTGGAATTAAGGTTAGGGACCATCTGAGGTTTTTTCCATTTGGGTTTTCCTCATACATCGTGGCGTAGTGTGATTGATTTATTTTTTATCTTGCAAAAAAATCTCTTAGAATGCATACTTTAATTCAAGATAAAATTGGTTTAAATCTGACACTTGTGTAATATGGTGCTAAAAATTTTTTTGGGTGATGTTTATTTAATTTAATTCAAGTCAACTAATTTTAATTTGATAAAATTTGGTTTGGCCTATATAGAAAAATGAATTACTCATTATTAGGCAAATTTTAGGACTTGGGTTGAATTAATTTGTTTAAGTGAAAATTTATATTAATGTAATTTAATTTCACTTTTAGTTTAGTTTAATTCTAATTTTAAAGAAATTAAAATTTGTAGTTTGTTTTTGCTTTCAATTTTAACCATCATATTCTTCATTAAAGGAAATTAATATTTAAAAAGAAATTTTAATTATTTGGGGGCCTCCTACATTTTCAAATTTGTATCAGTGCTAGAGCGCCAATTTATTGCGTTAAGATCCTTTTAGAATTTTTGATTAAAAACAAAATTTTCCCCGTTTTCAAAAAGTTTATATTTTCGATGATTCCAATTATGCATATTGGAAAGCGCGTATGAGATCGCCACTAAAGTTCATAGATGACAGGGTTTGGCTATCTATCATTACCGAGTGGTCCCCACCTACATGTTTGATAGAAATGAGCGTGTTCCCAAACTGGTTGAGCGTTGGAGTGAGAACGAACTAAAATTAGCCAATTTTCATTCCCGAGGATTGAATGCTTTGTTTAGTGCGATTACACCGGAGGAATTTTGCCGTATCATGACTTGTGAAACCACTAAAGAATCTTGTGATATATTACAACTCACTCACGATGGAACTAGTGTCGTTAAGGCTTCGAAACTCGAAAACCTCACCACTCAATTTGAAACCATCAAAATGCTTGAAAATGAAATACTTGATGAATTTTTTGCTAAACTCTCAGATATAGTTAATTCATCATTTAATTTGGGAGAGAAAATACCCGAGGACCGTGTAGTAAAGAAAATTTTAAGGTCTCTACTCAATTGATTTATCCCTAAAGTGACCATTTTAAATTATTTACCCACCTTGCACTCTACCAAACTTGAGGAGTTAGTAGGTGATTTGCAAACCTATGAACTTGATATTTTTTTCTCCAAAAATGAAAAGAAAATAGATAAGGGCATCGCTTTGAAAGCCCAAAAGGAGGAAAAATAAGTTGTGGATGATGAGAGTGATAGTGACTCGAAGGATATGGCTATGTTTGCTAGGAAGTTTCGAAATTTCTTAAATTTAACAAAGATAAGCTTCAAAATGATTATAAGAAATTTGAAACATCCAAGCATGACAAGGACGAAAGGATTCCTAAAACTTATACTGAAAATCTAAATAGGGACGAGTCATATAGGCGACATGATTGTGAGGGTTATGGCCATAGAGCGAGAGAATTCCCCATTAAACTAAGGAGGGAGGGCAAAAAACGAATTTCATACAATGCCACCCTTAGTGATGATAGTGATTAGGAAGAGCGACCCGAATCCCCCATTGAGCACAACTTTACCGCATACATGGCAAGTCATGTGAGCACCTATAATGAATATTCTCATGAAGATATACATTTACATGACTCTTCTGAGGCCTTTGTTTGTGAATCCAAAAAAGATGATAGTTGTGAGAGTTGAGAAGAGAAAGAGAGTGAAAGTGGTGAAGAGGTTGTTGAGAGTGAACTTCAAATTTCATTTAGAGAATTATATGAAGAATCTATTAAATTAAAAAGGGCTAATTTAAATATAGAAGCTAGTTTAAGGGAGTGTGTCGAGGTCGTTGATGAGAGTGTTTTAGTAGAAAACCTTAGGACATGAGAGAGAGCTCTTCGAGAGAAGCTTTAATATGTAGAAGGCGAGAGAGATAGACTTAGAGGTTTGTTGGAGCCAATGAAAAATGAGCTTCTTGTGTTTGAAAAGAGAAAGGTTTTGTTAGAGTCTAGGATTTTAGAGTTAGAAGAAAAATTGAGAGGCTCTAGTAAGGTCAAAACTGATTTGGAATGTAGGTCCGCTAAATTAGATAAAATATTAAGAAGCGTCCAAGTCAAAAATGACACTTGCGTTTTAGGCTTCGATTCTTGTAATACTTCCACTAATAAAGTTAAAACCACTATTTAAGGAGAATCATCTAGGAACAAGGTTGAAGGTCATTCCTTAGGTAAGTCTTTTTGCCAAGTCTTAACTTGCTCACATTGTGGTCGAAAAGGTCATCTAAGGAAGTTTTTTTTTTTATCTTAAATAAAGTCCTAAGAAATACAAAATTAAGGTAACCGAGGTAGCCAAGATTCCTAAATCTCGAGATTGTCACTCATCGTTAGTTTGGGTTAGGAGACCCGACTTGGTAGCTTTACAAAACAATATTTTTTATTCTTATTTACTTTCACATGATTCCTCCTTTGCAAAATCTAAAGGTTGAATGTGTTAGCTTAGTTTTTCATACTCTAGCTTTTTGTTCTTCATTCTATATATTCATGCTAGTTGTATGCTTGTTTATCATTTTTTAGCCTATGTCTCATTATATATGTGTTGCCAGATTTTTTACTTGTTTTCCTTTTGTATTATATTATTTTCATTTTAGTTTTCATTAAATGAAAATTACAAAAATATTTTGTTTATCATTTGAATTTTACTTTTATGAGTCATTTAGGCTTAGTGAAAAAGACAAAATGATTTTTATTTGTCTTTTGAGTAAACTTTTTGTTTGGTTAAAATTAAAAAAAAAAAAAAAACTGTGTGTTTTGGTTTGACACACCTTTTGTGGCATAAGTTTGTGTTGAATCCTATCGTGTCACTTCCATGTGGTTAGAACTTTTTGTTAAAATTTTCAATCCTTAAAGTGTTCTTTGTCATGGTTACATGGAGTAGTTTAAGTTTGACTTTCTTAATGGATTCATGTTTTATATGCCTTCTCACACATGCACGAGCTCTTTTGAAATTTTAACATCACATGTATATTTGATCTTTGTGAGGTGTTCTCCTACCAATCTAATCATCTACATATCTTGTGACCTAGGAGGATTTGTGCATGATAAATCTGTTGCACGTGAGTTTTGTATGATATAAAAATATGATATATGAATGTGCATAGGGAAGGGGAATGGCTCCGAAAGGAAACATTATCCTTTGCGAGTAAGTCACCATTTGCAATGGACTTAAAAGAAATACGTGGTCCAAAGGCTTAAAAGAATATGGCATTAAAAAGAAAAATATTTAGCCAATGCCTAGTTTGTTTAGATTTATATATTCATTCAAAAGAAAAGAATAACATGAATATTTTGAGGGAGTTTGGATGTTATATCAACGGTTTTGCACAATGTCCTTGTATCCTAGTTGCGCTTTCTTGTAATGACTCTATTGGTTTGTAGAATCATCAATATGCTAGACTTGTATGCATTGTGCTTATTTGTTCATAAAGTTCACTTTATCTTATCACATAATGATAAATCTGAGTTGATTAAGTTTTGCAATCAAATGAGAACTCCGTGAACATGTTTAAGTGATTGGGTCTCAATTCATTGGTTTCTATTTCAATCTCCTTCACTTCTGTTTCCATATGACACATTTATTCCATAAGAGTGTGGAAAACTTATTCTACTTTGAGTTGTGCCATTTGTGTTTATATATATATATATATATATATATATATATATATGATATTTTGTTTGTTTTGAGTCTTTTTCATGCTAGCTAGTCCATTTATACTTTTAATTTATAATTGGAATCTTTATTGTTGCGATTTGTTTGGTTTGATATCCCATGCTTAGCACGTTATATTTTAAGTGGTATATTTTTTTTATCGCATCATAGTTGGTATACATTAATATTTATATGGATTAGTTACTTTTTATTTTTGCCCATATGCTTTAATGTTCTTATCACTTTATTTTACTTGTTTTCCCATATTTTATATCCCTTCTGTAGTTTTAAAGGGGGGGGGGGGGGAGGGAAAGGTTATTTCTTTTAATTGGGGGAGAAATAAGTAATTTTTTAATTCTTTAACTTTTGTCTATTCCAGAACAAAAAAGGAGAGAAATGGTATTTAAACCTTTAGTTTAAGAGATTGAACTTAGGGGGAGACGCCACTTTTTAAGTAGGTCAATGTTAGATAAACGGATAAAATTAATTTAGGGGGAGTATTTATTTAAATTGAATTTGATATTTTGATATTTCCTATGCATTTAATGGTTTACTTAAGTGTGCATGATTTATTCTTTTAATGGCATTTATTTAAAGCGGTAAAGCATCATTGGGTCATGTCAATAGCGTCTGTATTTTTTATTTTTTGGGTGGGATGTTGTGTCTAAACGAGCTTGACCGCCCTTTAGGATTTTTAATTTGATTTTGTCCCGGAATATCGAAAGGGGAGATTTGTAAGAACAAATTTCCAATCGAGTCAATATGTAGTATTGGCTTAATTCCAGAGAAAATATTTTAAGTCACATGATAGAGTGTCAAGTTGTATCCATCCAAGTCTATGACGAGTTTGTGTTGAAGACATAGCGACCCAGAATTTAAAGCTTCATCATTGTCGAGTTTAGTGCCATGTTTTTACGTCAACAACATTTGGATTCCAATGTCTCGAAAAGGTATGGATGCACTTTTATATATGTAGGAGACTTGGAATATTTTTATGGGTGTTATTTTAGTAAAAAATGACCTTTTATTTCCAGAAAATATTGTAGAACTTTGTATTAAAGTTTTTGGGCTTAAAAATGAAAATTGACATTTTCTGAATTTTCGTTCGAAGTGTCGTTCGAATAAGATTTTCGTTCGAACGAGAATTCGAACGAGTTTTGCCAACAACTTTGTTTTTTAATCCCTAATTTATCATTAGTAAAGTCGTTCGAACGAGTTTTCTCACAGTTTTCTATAAAACTGTCCACTTACCCACTTGTTTTACCACTACTTTTTCATGTTTAACTAAGTGCGGGAAACTCATTTTTCACGAGAACTTTCATTCCATCCAAGAGAAAAAGAGAGAAATATACTTAAGAGAAAAACTTCGTTTTTGTGTTTATTCCAAAATGATTTAGTCTCATAAAAACACAGTGTTTACACAATCTTGCTTGGAGTTTGTGTTTGGCACCATTGGTTCATCTCTACCACAAATAAGGAGAAGTTTGGGTTATATTCTCTACCCATAAAGGAGATTAATTGTTTGTTGCGGAGTTTCCACTTGAAGAAAGGCTTCGAGTGCGGGTTAACGGAGACCAAAAGCCTCATTGGTGGATTACAAGACTCTGGTGGAGTCCGAAGTTGTCAACTAGGCAGAGGTATTTACAAGAAGACGCGTCAAGGTTTGAACGGAGTCGAGTGGAGGAAGTAAGTCATATGTCTTGTAATTGTAAAATCATACTTAGTGGACTTAAGGCTCAGGGCCATCCGAGATTTTTCCCATTTGGATTTTCCTCATACATCACGACGTAGTGTGACTGATTTATTTTTTATCTTGCAAAAAATCGCTTGGAATACATGCTTAGGATAATTGAAGATAAAATTGGTTTAAATCTCACACTAGTGCAATGTGGTTCTAAAAATTTGATTGGGTGATGTTTAATTAATTTCATTCAAGTCAACTAATTTTAATTTGATAAAATTTAGTTTGACCTATATAGAAAATTGAATTAATCATTGTTAGGAAAATTTTAGGACTTGGGTTGAATTAATTTGTCTAAGTGAAAATTTATATTAGAGTAATTTAATTTAACTTTTAATTTAGTTTAATTCTAATTTGAAAGAAATTAAAGTTTATAGTTTCTTTTTGCTTTTAATTTGAACCATCATATTCCGCATTTATGATAATTAATATTTTAAAAGAAATTTTAATTATTTGGGGCTTCCTACATTTTGATTATGTTTACTCCTTCAACCATTTTCCCCCTTTTTCCTTTCAACCGCTTGTCTTCTTCCTTAAACCTCCATAAATCCATCTTGTGCTCCTTGTGATTCCCTAGTCCCATTTTCTCCATTTCTAGTAGAATTTTGTGATGCCCTATTGCGAAATCTTTGTGTGCCTATAATACCTACTCTGCCTAGGTCTTGATATCCAGAGGATTTCTACTATTGGGATTTCGTGTGCTGATGTTTCTCCATTTGAGGTAATATTTTTCCTTTATTCTTTATTTTATGGTGTTGATAGATGGTTATATATGGGTTTTTTTTCACTGTACGTACACATACATTTTAGTATCAACTCCTTAATTTTTTTGAGTCTATGTACTCGTTTGACAGGTATACCCATATATCTCTCTCAATACTATTTTGGGGATTTTTTTTATTTTTTTATATATGTAAATCATCCAGAAATATTTTGTACTTTTGTCCCCTTTCATGAGTGAAATTCTATCAAATTTCAATCTTTTTCAAAAATAGTCTTTATAGGAAACGTGATATTTATTTATTTGAATAAAGGCTAGTTGACCAAGTCCTAATATTGTCTAGAGGATATTAGAAGGGTCGTTCGGCCAATGCCTATGATGAACCTGTTCGGACTTATTACCCCTCATCAATCGCCATAAAGACGATGATCTTCAGCCCTAAGTATAAAGTTGAAGTCATTATTTTCTTGGACCAAAGGCACAAGAGTTAAGGCGATCAATAGACTCAAAAAATTATTTTCTTGAACCAAAGGCACATGAATTAATGAAAACAGTTTAACATCGAAAATAATTGTGTTTTTATTTTCAATCCACTGAAATAAGTAGTCATGATTTCCTTTTTAGTTTATCCTAAATTAATATACGCATTTCTAAAAATAGTATATAAAATCACGTGAGTTTACAAAGATACTAATAAGAATAATATACGTAAGAGAGTAATGATTCAAGTGTGTGTATATTGCAATAATTGATATTCATCATTTTTAATAGGTTAAATTTGGAAAGTAAAAACCTTTTATATTTTTCATTTGAAAATTATATTGTTGTGGAACTTATAACTTATGGATGCAATTAAAGTTGCTTCTTAAATCTTTATTATAAACATATGTTTATAAACATATAAACATATGGTCTTTTCATATGTGGGGAGCAGTAGAGTGCTAGTAGTGCTCGCATAAAAAGGTTGAAATTTGAGCATTGGTAGAGTAGTACCTAATATAAACATATGAAAAACACATAGGGTCCGCTTTATTATATAATTTTTCAAGAAGGACTTTTGATAACAATAATTTTTGAGGGGTCGGATCTTATTTTTTTGACATACTTATTTTAGGGATTAGGACAATTGAAGAAAAAATATTTATATGCAAGTGTTTTATATGGTGAATGACTTAATCGAAGGGTCCAATATATAAAAAAATTAAGATATAAGAAAATGAGATACAAAGAAAAATATGATAAAAAAAATCAAATGTATGCAAAAAAAGTCGTATATAAAAAGATACTAATATAAAAAAAAGAAAAAAAATATGAAATTAAAAACAATCAAATATTAAAATAATATGATGTTAAAAAATCAAATACGAAAAAAAAATGATATAAAAAATTTCTAATAAAAAGAAGAATATGATAATAAATTTATAATAGAAAAAATTCTGATATAAAGAAGAATATGAAATAAAATCGGATGAAAAAAATAAAATACAAAAACAAACCATTGATTTAAAAAAAAAAAAGACTTTAGATCTTAACTAAAATAAAATGGTCAACTCTTGGGTGACAATGTTTTCTTTGGGTATAAGCAAGAAACAATTATCCACAAAAAGTGGAAAGAGCATGACAAATGATACGTAAGATGGAAAAAAATTTCATGAAAAATTATGTCTATCAAACGTATAGAAAAGTAGCCTAAAAACTCATTCGTCATGTTTCGGCCGATTTTCCAGAGAAAAGTCTGCTTATTAAATGGGCCCATAATTCCCGAATATGTTTTCACTGGTCATGGATGCCACATATTATAAATGATAAACATAGGGTCCATTTTCCTGGCAAAATTTGTCATAGTAAAACTTTTCATGAAATTTTTTATAATATTTTAAGTGTGTTTAATAGCACTAATTTTCTAGATTACAAATCATATTGTAGGATTAGTATAATTTTATATAAAAAGATTTTTTTTTTAATTTTTTGTCTATATGATTAGTCTAATTTTGATGTTTTTAAAAAACATTAAACTGTATTTTATTAAAAAAAAGGGGGGGGGGGGGGGGGTTAAAACTATTTTATATAAAAAAAACTAGAAATTACTGTAAAATAGTCTTAAATGTATAGTTTTTGTTATATAAAGAATTTTTTTGAAAACAAAACAATTTTTATTGCATATAAGCATTTATTTTATTTTATAAAAGAATTTTAAAAAATAGTTTTATTTTGTTCTACAAAACAGTTCATTGTAAAAAACAATCTTTTATTATAAAACAGTTCTATAAAAGATTTTTTTGAGTGTACAATTTTTTAAAAGAAAAAGTGTTTAAATTGTTTTTGTTGTATAAAAAAGTTTTTTTTTTTTATGTAATGTACTTTTTTGTGAAAATAGCTTTTTTGATACAAAATAGTTTTTCTAAGTCGAAGCAATATTTACTGTAAAATAGTCTTAAATGTATAGTTTTTGTTATATAAAGAATTTTTTTGAAAACAAAACAATTTTTATTGCATATAAGCATTTATTTTATTTTATAAAAGAATTTTAAAAAATAGTTTTATTTTGTTCTACAAAACAGTTCGTTCTAAAAAACAATCTTTTATTATAAATCAGTTCTATAAAAGATTTTTTTGAATGTACAATTTTTTAAAAGAAAAAGTTTTTTAAAAGTGTTTAAATTGTTTTTGTTATATAAAAAAGTTTTTTTTTTTAATGTAATGTACTTTTTTTGTGAAAATAGCTTTTTTGATACAAAATAGTTTTTCTAAGTCGAAGCAATATTTTTTTAACATTTTTTTTTTGTTACGTAACAATATAGAAAAAAAACTTTTATTTTAACAACAAAAAAGTTGACAAGTTTAGGGTGAAATTTGTTTTCCTTGGGATTGAGGTGAGAAAATAATGACACCTAAAGATGGCAAATCAAGGGTGTGCACGACGAATCATGGATCCATTTGTTATGCTAAATGATGTCTATCAATTGGAGACAAATCCCACGTTTGCAACATTTTTTGCATTTTCCACGACAAATCTTGTCTATCAAATGAACATTATGCCTATAATAAAAAATTAGGAGTACTAGTTGTATATTTTTTATGAGCCATATACTAATTTGAGGGTTACATATATCACACATTTTATGAATTAAAAAAAAAACTATAATTTATGTTCCTTAAGTTCATCATAACGAGTTCTCTATTAAGTGTATACACAAACATGTATGTACACATTGGATTGACATGTTAGAAACACTTACTATATAATATTAACTACCATGCATCTAAAGATATTTTATTATGAGTCCCAAATAAATCTTTCAAATCCTCTCTCAAAAGTAATAATTGTTTGGGCTCTGACGGGATCCATTCCACAAGACAAGATTTAATAGACAAGTAAAAGAATAAGTGGAATTCACGTCATTTTGAGAGAGATTTTAGTATTCATATCATTATTCTTTTATTATATATTTATGTGTGTAGGTGCGTGTACACATTATTTGTTCACCAAAAACATGTAATTATGTTGAATTGGGTTTCTTACACCTGAAACGTGAGTGACTTTTTTTTTAATCAAACTTGACATGTGTTAAACCTAAACTAATCACTCCTAAAACCGCACCATTATGAGAAAAAAATTTAATCAAAGAGAGGCACTCGAAGTTAGCAGGGGCTAAGCTATTCATTGGCAGAGGGGGGCATGGCCCCTCCAAACTTTGAAAATGCTTACGACCAATCGGAAAAATTGTAGTCCCATCTGACTTTTTATACTTTATGATCCCCCCCAAACAAAATCTTTACCCTGTTTTTTAACCTAACAAAAAAACACAATATCCAAATTGTTGTAGCGCTCTTTGTTGTTCCATTAATTTTTATTTTGATGGTGAATTTATATAATATTTTTGTAAAAAAATTTCATGTGGTTAATATATTTTTATTGCTAAAATATTGTATAAAACTATAAAAAAAATTAAAAAGAAAAATCATCTTGGGAGACCTCGCCCCCAAACCCTATATTTTGGCCCCCAAAACATAAAATCCTGCATTCGCTCCTGGAAGTTAGGTAGTTTTATATTTAAAAAAAGTTTATTCTATTATTTACATTATTTTCAAAGTACTATCAATTAAATTTCAATATATCAAAAAAGAAGAAAATATTATTCCCGTCTAGAAATAAAATTATTATATTTCAACCCAGGGTCACAGGTGCAATGCACGTGAGCATTACCCAGTAATAACATCACGTAAATTCCTGAATCATCCAATATATATAGGGTCATTTCGTCAGGAAAAGCCATAGCTTTGGGGCCCACATTTGGTAGAAATTTCCAGGGCCGAAAATTTTATATATATATATGGAGAGAATCAGAAGCTAACATAAAAGATGAATATTTTAATGAACCTTAACAATAACACCCAACAACCCATTAATTTTACTTTCTATATTGTAATTGGTATGCGTCAGCGTCAACGGACACGCGTGTCGATCGAATATTTTTTTTACACCTCACCCCCACCCCCATCAGGGGAAGCCCTTACCTGCCGCCATAATGGCTGCCATGGTGGTGGGGGTGGGGGATGGGGGGATCGATCGACACGCGTGTTCGTTGTCGCTGACGTGGACCAATTACAACATATGAAGTAAAAATAAAGGGTTGTTGAGTGTTTTTTTGTTAAGGTTCATTAAAATGTTCATATTTTATGTTCACTGCTAAACAATGGCGGAGCCAGGATTTGTTACGAGGTGTGGCAGACATATGAAAATTATGGGGGTTCGGGGGCGGTAGCCCCGATTTTTTTTTTGCAAGTGTTATTCAAATATCTAAACAAATATAAATATTCTCATAATATTGCAAGATTGTTAGAAATAGAACAAACACATTTCATTACCCAAAAAGAAAAGAGGATTTACATCTTTTTATACAAAAGTAGAATTGAAATACACCATAATAGAGTACAAATATTCTATAATATCCCTTGACGTGTTTTCATCTTGTGAAAGAGATCCATGATTGCTTCATTGGAGATGGAATCAAAAACATCATTTTCAATGTATGTCACACATCTATGACTTAACCATTCATCCCCCATGCGGTTTCGGAGGTCAAATTTAACTATATTCATAGCTGAAAATGTCCTCTGAACTGTAGCGGTGGAAACAGGAAGAATTAGTGATAACTTTATATGCTTATAAACCAATCCATACACAATGTGCTTTCTTGTCTCAACCATCTTTTTACCCAAATCACCAATCCCTTCCAACTCTAGAAAGTCATCATTAAATTTCATATCAAATTCATACGTCTCTAGTTCATTCTCAAGGACAATACGCTGTTGTTCTGTGAAATCAATGGGATAGAATTAAGAGAGACGAACCAATTTGGTGATATTAAAAGAATAAAATGAATTACTTGGGTTCAAGCATTCCATACACATAAGCAATTTTGAATTCACCTCATCAAAACGGTTGTTAATCTCAACAAGTTGCTTATCCACACAAAGGTAGAACATGTCAACTCGATAATGATGTATATTTGTTATCAACAGTTCTCTTCTCGATCTTCCAAAAATAATATAGTTATCCTCCATATTAGGAATGGGGATACCATGTTTTGTACAAAAAGAGGAAACTTCCATCAATAGCTTATCCCATCCACACTATCTCAATTTCTGCAAACATAGGTTCGAAAGTCTCACCAAAGTGATAGCCTTCACAGTATCTTTATCTTTTCTTTGCAATGCTTTTGAAAGATCATTAGTGAATCCAAGTACATTCTTCATCAAATGCATAGTGAAGATGAAATCAAAAGTTTGCATTATTTTTATCAAATTTAATGCCTCACATTTTCTATCCAGAAAATCCTCTACCAAATCCACAAGAACGTCAAGTACGGATCCAAACATAATCATCAAATTTATCAGTGTACCATAGTGTGATCCCCATCGTGTATCACCAGGTCGATTGAGACTAGTCTCTTGATTTAACCTCCGATCGCTTGATAATCCCCCGCATTCTAGTTTCTTAAACACACGTTCGACTTCCTATTCTCAAAGAATGTCTCGGCGCTTGCATGATGCCCCAACAATATTCACCATACTATTAACTAAGAAGAAGAATTCATCAACGTGGTCAAGGTCTTTTGCAACATGAACAAGTGCCAATTGAAGTTGGTGTGCAAAACAATGCACATAAAACGCCGACTTGTTCTCATTAAGAATCAATGATTTTAGGCCATTATACTTTCCTTGCATGTTACTCGCCCCATCATAACCTTGACCACGCAAGTTTACCATACTCAACTTATGCTTGTTAAAGAAAGAATCAAGTAATGTTTTAAGTGAAATTGTCGTAGTATCACGAACGTGTACCATGCCTAAAAAAAAATTCATCACAAAATCACGATCATACACAAACCGCAAAACAATGGCCATTTTCTCTTTAATTGATGCGTCACGAGCTTCATCAATTAAAATCGTGAATGGTTCTTCAGTGAGATGTTTTAAAATTTCTTTGGTTATCTCACCGGAAATAGCATTTACAACATCTTTTTCAATTTCCGGAGATGTCAATGAGTGGTTTCCAGGATCATTTTTAAGCACAACACTATTAATAATATCATTTCTATCCGTAAGCCATTGTAAAAGTTCAATAAAATTACCTTTATTCAGTGGCCTTACAATTCATCATTGGCTCGAAAAGATAGCCCTTATCGTAGAAGAAATCGAATCACATCAATGGTTGCATTTAATGGGATACGATACTCAATTCGATGCTCCTTTGATTTGTTATCGATTAGGGTCTGAATATGTTAATTTTGCTTCAATAAATCTCGACTCTTCATATAAGCAACATTATGAGAACTAGTATGGGGTCCAACATGATCTAGGAGTCTTCCACTATTTTTCCAATTCGTAAATCCACAACTTATAAAAACATCACTTTTATTTCTGTCCACGAATTCTAGTCGAAATAAATAACCCGGCAAGCAAAATGCTGCATCATTTTTTACGTTGTAATCTAACCAACTCCCATATTGGATGAATCACTTCGGATTGAAACGACGGGCTAAGTTAGAGGGTTGACAAGGACCCATTTGTAAATAGTCTCATCTAATGTTGTCATGATCATTTGGATCATAATTCGAAATCAGAGGTCTTAAAGTAGGATCAGAAGGAAGATTTGAAAGGTCACACGTAATGAGTTCTCGACTCGTCTTTTTTTTATATACATTCCACTTGAACATCAATATTTTTAGTGGGTGGAGCCATCACTCCATCAGAATCTTTTTCATGAGTCATTTTAAAATATTTTTCCACATATGAAAATAATCATACAAATTGAAATATAAGCCAGGGCACAAATTGAAAAAAATATAAAACAGCATACCAAAAAACCATAAAACCCATTTGGGCATAAAAAAATAAAACATCATACAAATTGAAATAACAGAGCAAACACGGTTGTTCTTTTGTACTAATTTACATATTGTTCTTTACATTTGGGCATAATAATACATTTGAGCAAACAGAGAGCAAACAACATACAGTTGGGCATAAAAATACATTTACAAATTACAAACAGCTTACATATTGTTTTTTACAAAGTGAAACAACATAGAAATTGAAAAATTGAATGAAAAAGAGGCTTGATGATTACCTTAGAGAAGAGCGGTATTAGACACGGTGAAATGGATCTCATAGCAGTAGCAGACCCGACGGCACCACCTTTCTTTGGAGCTAACAGCAGTGGCGGAGAACGAAAATGGAGAACCGAACGAAACGGAAATGACAGCAGGTACGGTGAAATGAACCCATTTGGGGTTTAGGGTAGGTTTTAAATGGGATAAGTTTTCTTTTTTTACTTTTTACCCTAATTTTTTTGAGTTTTACAAATTTACACAAAAAATATAAAAAAAAATTCAATATTTTTGGCCGGGGCAGTTGCCCCACCGAGCAAAGGCCAGCCTCCGTCCCGACTTCTAAACCTCTCCATATATATCCATATAATATGAAACCATGATTTTTGAAAAAATATCTTCATTTTTTTAATGCATGATATTTTCTCATTTCATGCCCATGCATGAAATATCATGCTAAAAACAAAAACAAAAAAAAAAACAATAATTTTTTAACTTTTTTTATTAAATAATTTTTTTATTAAATTTTGGGCTCAGTTTTAATTTTTATTTTATTTTATTATTATGGCCTGAATTTTATCGTGGGGACAAATTTATCATCGTACCCTCGGCACGGGCATTCGCTAGTATATATATATATATAGGGAGAGGTTCGTTTCTAAACCTCCATATATATATAAATATATATATTAAGGATTTAAAAAACGGGGAGCGTGATCGAGGGTGGAGACCAAGCCTTAAGCCTTAGAAGCATAGGCTGGCCTTAGGTGTTAAAAGGCGTTTAGGTCTTCTTAATATATTTTAATATTATTTAACCATAACAAGGCTATTAAAATACTAAAATTGTACATATCATAAAAATATGTAAGAATATATGAAATTTAAAATACTATTTGATTATTTTGGATGAGATAATGGTTCGGTTTGTAAAAAAATTATTTAAAAGGCGATATCGTTTTACTAAAGCATTGTTGTTTTTAGAAAAAAGTGCGACTTAGGGATTTTACAAAGAATAAGGCATAAAAAGATTAAGGCGGGGTGTTTCTCCCAAGCCTATATATATATACTAGTGCTCTTGTCCATACCAATTCGCATTTTAAGTGTGCGGACCGGACATGTGTCACCTGATGATGAGCTAGGGGTGGAATCGGTACGGGTTTTTACCGTACCATACCATTTTGGTCCGAAAAAAATGGTTTTGATTTCATATATTAAAATACTAGAAACCGATCTTACCGAAACCGAAATTACCGGAAAAAAGTTGGTTGGTTTTGGTTTTAATACTTACATAATCGATTTATCAAAATTACCGTACCGAATTTACCGAAACAAAAAAAAACGTACCGAAATTACTGTACCGTACCGAATTTACCAAAACAAAAAAAAAACGTACCGAAATTTCCAAAATTACCGTACCGAATTTATCAAAACCAGAAAAAGTTCGTTTTGGTTTCGGTTTTAATATTTTAAAAAGTTGGCTAAGGCCTACCTATTAGCCATATACCTAGCAAGCATCATAAAATATAGGTGACATAATACTACTAAAAACCCGTCATACCCGCGATGATAAATATCAATATTAATCAATCCCATAATCCAACAACACCTATGAACAATATCACAAATTTATTCATGATTACACAATTTAATTTATTTTAATTAATGACACTGTCATCGTTCTTAACACAATTATTTAATTTAGTCAATATAGATTAATAAACATGAAAGGTTATGAAACACACCATAATCATCAGTTTTATTAACTACATAACTTTCATGCGTGTATACACATACCGATTTTATTTAAATAACCCCCACAAAAATCTACATGCAAACTACACCCATAATAACCAAAACTTAATACTCTCTAGGACACCCCGCCCAATTAAATAAAGGGTGATCCGTCCCGTACCAATTTAAAACAGAATGCTCGGTTGGTTCATTCTTTGCATCACTGTCGAAAATAATTAAACCATATTAATCACCTAATATAAAATTAAGCTAGGTGTCAAAACATTTCCAATTTTATTAAAACCAAGTAAATCCATTTTCATTCAGTCTTAAAATACAAACCATTCACCACACATAGGAATATAATAAATACTGAACATTAATCAAATACAAAAATAAATATGACTGGGTAAAACTCCCAGTTCAAAACTCCAAACCATAAAATAAGCTAAATACAATAACTCTGATGATGGACTAGAGGTGGGCGACACATACCCTAGATAAGAAGTCTAGATGAAACTAAATGGAAAAGATAGATGCGTCTACTATAAGGATCTACAACTTCCACAATAGCTGCAGCATGTCAAGAAATCCCAATCTCTAAGTCTGGTGTCCCTGTGGCTGAGCACCTGATATAATACATATATATATACCAAAAGAGAGAAGAGATGCAAGAAATGGGTCAGAGCCCGAGGTGTAAAAAATAATTTAGCAAGTATTTAAAATTGGTTCTGAAAACAAGTCTTATACGCATGTTAGTTATCGAACTCTCACATAAGTTTCTCACCTCTCATCTATTGTGCACGCCTAACGTACATCTAAACTCTCCTAGTTATACCACCCAGTCTAACTAGTCAGAAACCATACTAATACTAACTATTCTCACTAGTAGTATTCCCGTATCGCCCATACAATACGCTTATTCAAATAGTTTATCTCATATACTAAGTTTCATCATTTACTGTTCAAGTGGTTAATCTTTTATCCAGTAAGATTATTCTATTTCTCCTTTTCACTTTAACTACTGGTTTCACAAAGTAGGAAGTTTCCAAAGTACACTCATACATATATATATAGTCTCATCATCACTATATATATACGCAAATCCAGCACCCTTAGGTTAAGACCACTTGGCGCAATGTAATGATTATTATTATTACCAAGTCTATAAATTTCACACAGTAGAAATATTTGCAATCTCATACATGTATATCTCTATATATAGTCAAATCATCCCTATGCATATATATGCTAATCCTGCACCCCTGGGCTAAGACCCATTAGTGCACCTCTCAAGAAAATCCTGCATCCCCAGGTTAACACCCATTAATGCACCTATCAAGAGAATCATGCATCCCCAGGTTTGCACCCATTAATGCACCTATCAAGAAAATCCTTCAACCCCGGGTTAGCACCCATTAATGCACCTATCAATAAAAATCCAGCACCCCCGGGTTATCACCCATTAGTGCGCCTATCAATAATATTCTTGTACCCCCGGGTTATCACCCATTAGTACACGTAACAATAGAGTTTCTGCACCACCGAGTTATCACTCATTAGTGCGCTTAACTGTAAGATTTTTGCACCCCCGGGTTATCACTCATTAGTGTTCTTAGTATTAATATCACATAATAGATATACACACATCCTATTATAATTTATAGGTATTTCTCCAACCTACATATATACTTCTCATACGTATTTTACTCTCGACACTACGTATAGCATAAATATTTAGATTACTATCTCTCTCAAAATCTCCACGGTACGTTCTCTCTATACCGAAATAATTAAGGCATTAATTCTCACATACTTTCTCGAAATTCTGTCTTTTTGAAATTTATTATTGATAAGTTTCTCTCACTCCAATAAACCGGTAACCTCCAAACTGGACTTTAAGAAATATTCCAAAAAATTTACTGACCAAGCATAAATTCTTCTAAATTTATCCTCATAAATTAGTGATTTTGATATCTCGAACAAGGTAATTGAATCATTTTTATTTCATATCATGGCCATTGACTATTTCTAACAAGTACCCCGAGTTTCGTGCATTTCTGATGGATTTTACAGGAATGTACTGAAAGAAAGAGAGAAAGAAACCGAAAGAGAGGAAAAGAACAAAGGAAGAAAAGTCAAAGGGCAAAAGTGTAAAGTTATACCCAGAGTTCGAATTCGGCACCTAAAGGGAAGTTGAAGATCTTGATTTCACATGAGAATCGAAAGAAACGACACTCAAATCGGAGCTCGAGATCAAAAGTTATGGCCAGTCAAAGATGAAAGGAAAAAGTCAACATGGAAGAAATCAGACCGATCCGGTATATATCGGACCGATCTGAAATGCCCCAATTCCAGTAGACCCCGAATGGATGCCGAACCGATGATAGCAGAACCGATCCGGTGGGATCCGGACCGCTCCGGTAGGATAAAAAAAGAATCGATCCGGTGGCTAAGAAACGGACCGATCCGATGGATATCCGGACTGGTCCGGTCGTGCGAAATCCTGGCATTTATTGTGAAGATTTTGAGGTGATTAGATCGTGAAAACTTGCGCAACAAGCGATTCTAGTCGTCAAATTCGTGCTACTTGATGCTATAAAAGACCAAGCCCTACCTCATTCCAAAGGGGGGGTCGAATTAGAGAGAGAAATTCAGAAGTTAGGAAATTTTCAGTTTCTTTGGTAGGAGTTTTCATAAACCCTAGTTTGTAAGGTTGAGAAAGACGAAGTTTTCTGGATTCAAAGTCATTTTGCATTTCCTGTTGCTGAATACAAGTATAACATTTCCATTCTCTTATTTGTTATCTATTTTATTTATAATTCAAATCTCAATTGTTTTGCAAATTATTTCCAATGTTTGTTAGATCCATAATTCCATGTATGAATTTGTTTTCTAATCAAATCATGTCTAGCTAAATTCTTAAGGGTTGGGGTACATGAACTCATTCCGAGATGAATTACCTATGTAGAAAATAGAGGGTAAATTAAAATATTGACCAAATCATGGAGGGAAATCACATGAACATGGCCAATCTTTTAATCTCTTTTACCCTAGGTACTTGAGATGTTTAAGAACGCTTTGCAATTGTAATTGTTCATTCAGCGCCTTGTATTTACCTTTGATTTCATATGGTGAGGGCTAGATCCTTCATATATGTAATGCTTAGGATTTATAAAGATTGGATTTAGTCAAGAATTTTGATTTACAATTCTAGTATTCTATACGGTAATTCGCTATGGTTTGAGGGATTGTATCCTACCCTATTTTCTCTCATTTTTCAATCTACTTTCTTCACAATTTTTAGGGTTTTTGGAGTACCTTTTATTTCAATTGAAATTTCCCAATCATCAATCATCTTTTTATTTTTTTGGAGGAATCATTTCAAGATGTAATAACTTTTCCTACAAAAGTACCAATTTTTAATCCATATTGATACGATCCCGACTTGTCGAATTATTACTAACGCGACACGCTTGCACTTGAGCCTAGAGAAAATGCACTTTTGAGACAAATTCTTAGTCGCGTCAAGTTTTTGGCGCCGTTGCCGGGGATTATTAATTGGTATAATTTAGGAAAGTGATTTTTGATGATGCTGAAATTAGCACCACCAGATAAGGTGTTTTCAATCCCAATATAAGAACAACACTGGCAGCATAGTTATGTAAAAGGTAAGAGAATGAGATGAGGAGAAGAGGAGAGAGCACCAGGATATAAGTGGTTCAGCTTAAATTGGCCTACGTCCACTGTGTGTGTGTGTGTGAATAACCTCACTGCAACAAGGCACTAACGGCCATGGATACAATCTCTCAAGCTTTCTCTCTCTACTGTGTATCTAGTCAGAGTTTCAGCTAGGGTTGAATATCTGTCCCCCTCAAGGTAGAGGATGACCTCTCTATATATATAGTACTTAGGGGGTGCAGTGTACCCCTATGCATGTAATATGCACATGTGTGTTAGCCTCACCAATAGGGGGAAGCCACCTGTCACTGTCACATGTAAGGAATGATGATGAAATATTCTCCCCACGTGTGGAGAATAATCTTGTTACAACTGATTTGTGCCCATGTGTCCTTATCCAAATGTCAACAGATGCTCGGCCGCCATAATGGTGCATATCCTCGACCTGGGAGAGGCCGAGCTGTAAAGGCTTGATATTCATTCAATCCGAGATGTGCCATAGGGAGTCTCGGCCTGATCTCAGCCGAGACAGTATGCTGGGGTCGGCCCCAGCCGAGGTTGGACTGATTCCATGTTGAAGATTACCAAGGCTTCTTGTCACCTCCGCCGAGGTTGCCATACCCAGGTATATGAGAATGTTGTTGATGCCTGTGATGCGCGTAGTGTCCATTGGAAATGTAGGTGATAGTGTCGGCCTGGGCCGACCTTACTAAGGCCGAGGGCTGATATCGTGGGCCCATGGCTTATCCAGGGTCGGTCAATATCTCGGCCATCACCTCGGCCGAGGTTGGTGTCTCTAGGCCGAGTTCACACTTGGGGCATATCAATCACCCCCAGCCCCTAGTCACATATGAGCGAAGGTGACTAGGGGATTAGTACGCATCCGAGGCCTGTCTTCTTACGAACCAGTACTTGCTTGACACTTGTCCAATGTTGGAGCATGCTCACTTGGTAGGCGTGTGCTGTCAGTCGCCCTTTGGGGCTCCCAAGGCAATGATGGGCCTTTGGAAACGCGCCCATGTATTTAAGGGTTTCAAAACCCTTTTCCCTCCTTCTTCTTCACTTCTTCTCTCCTGTGCACGATTTGTTCTTGCCATTTCTCTCTCTAAAGCTTCTCTAATCAACGCTCTACTGCCGAGGCCTTTGTTGGTTTTTTTCGCGAGCTTTCTTCATTTACCTTCATTGTTTCATTTCCAGGTATTTTCTCCTTTCCATTTCCTTTGTTTTTCGTTTTTGGTTTGCACTTTCCGGCGAGCTTCATCTTTTTCCGGCGATCTCCATAGTTTCAGGCGAACAGTATTCGCCTTAAACTTTTAAGTTTGATCTTTAGATTTCTTTACTTTACAAGTCAATCCTGTTTGTAGTTTTAGGAGTTATTCCGAAGTTTAGGGTCTTCCTCTGATGCTCAGCCCTTTATACCAGCTTCTTGAGGATTTCCCCTCTCTCAGAGAGAAGACCCTAGAAAAGATTAGGCAAATAGAAAGGGCCCAAGAAGAGGCTCGTAAGTTGCAAGAATTTCCCATTAGACCTATCTTTCCCCCACCTCTCAAGGTGGTGTATCCTGATCCCCCTGAGTTCTTCTATCAGACAGAGGTCCCTACCGACCCCATACCGATGTCTGAGTCTGAGTCTGAGTCTTCCACCTCAGACCCTATGTTTGTGGACTCTTTTCAGGAAGCCATGGATTTCACACCTCGGTCTGGTCAGGCCCCTGATCAGGCCGAGGTCTCCGACCGAGCTTCATCTCATTTTGGCTCAAGCACCTCAGCCTCTTCTTCAGAGGTTGAAATTGTTGAGTCGAGTGTGGCTGTGCCACCCATTCTTGACGCCATCCCCCTGTCGGTCGTCACAGGGGAATATTTCGCTCAGAGATTCGCTAGTAACCCATCTACATCTGCTCCGACCGACGTTGAGCTTGATGATGATGAAGATGCTGAAAGCGATGTCGACATCTCTGAGGCGGCCGAGTTCGAGAGCACGGTAACTGAGGTGGATCTTCTCTGCTTCAGATATTCGTACTCCATTGGTCCTTCCATAAAATTAAGGAGACCTCTGAGGGAAGAGAGGGCCTATCATGGCCGGGATTGAGAAATCTTCCTGTACGAGCAGATGTTTAAGTTAGGGTTTCGCCTACCCATTCATCCCATCATCAAATCCATACTCTCCTATATCATTTTGGCTCCCTCACAGCTTTCCCCCAACGTCTGGAGAGTCATCATAGGGGCCATTATCTTATGGAGGGCAGTCCACCACTCTGACCTCCCAGTTCAGGTCTTCGTTGGTTGTTATGTCCTAACCTCAGCCAAAAACCATCCGAGCTACTATCATTTTGTGGCTCGGAGGCCTGAGAAGAAAATGCCCCAGGTGACTCAGACCTCAAACCATAATTGGAAGCCCCGCTATTTTTTCGCCTCTGGACCATGGGAATTTGGCCCATGCGTTCTCTCTTCCACACTTGAGCCGAGGATACCCCTCAAATGGGGTAAGGTCACCATGTCTTCCAGGGCCGACCCTGGTCTAAGTCTTCAGAATATCCAGAAGGTGAAAGCCCTGCAAGACCAAGGGACACTACACCAAAATGGGCAAATTGTCACCTTTCAGCCGGCCAGCCTTGTCAAGGTCATTGACCGTGACAAAAAAACACGCGTTTTATGTCACGGTCATTGACCTTGACACGACCGTGACAACGAATTGTCACGGTCAATGACCGTGACAATTCGTGTCACGGTCAAAGACCTTGACACGACCGTGACAATGTTCGCAGCAAAAACCCTATCCCCCTTCTTTTTTCCCTCCCGCGCCGTTCCCTCCATTCTCTCTCTCTCTCTCTCTCTCTCGACGCTGCTCTCTCTCTCTCTCTCTACTTTCAGGTCCATTTTCTCTCTCTCTCTCTCTCTCTCTCTCTCTCTCTCTCTCTTTCATTTATATATATATTTGTGTGTATATTTGTGTGTATGTGTATATATATATGTGTGTATGTGTGTGCGTGGAGGGGGGCAGGGGGTGGGGGGTGGGGGGTGGGGCGAGGTGGGGCAGGGTGGGGGAGGGGGGCAGGGGGTGGGGCATCGTGGGGCGGGGTGGGGCAGGGTGGGGGAGGGGGTGGGGGAGGGTGGGGTGGTGTGTGTGTGTGTGTGTGTGTGTGGTGTGTGGTGGGGGAGGGGGTGGGGTGGGGTGGTGTGGGGTGTGTGTGTGTGTGTGTGGTGGTGTGTGGTGGGGGAGGGGGTGGTGGAGGGGTGGGGCAGGGGGTGGGGTGGGGTGGGGTGTGTGTGTGTGTGTGGTGGTGTGTGGTGGGGGAGGGGGTGGGGTGGGGTGGGGTGTGTGTGTGTGTGGTGGTGTGTGGTGGTGGAGGGGGGCAGGGGGTGGGGTGGGGTGGGGTGTGTGTGTGTGTGGTGGTGTGTGGTGGGGGAGGGGGTGGTGGAGGGGTGGGGTGGGGTGGGAAATCATATGAAATGAATTCAAATTATTGTTGTAGCACTAAGGGAATAAATGAAAATGAATTGGAACTATTGTCTTTTCAACCATCCAATAAAAGTTTTCCTTCATGGAATGTAAGAATTGTTTCTAGGATAATAATCCTACTATAAGATAATTGCTCAAAATAAATATTAAATAATAATTGCTAAGATATCAATTCAAATAAAGTCTTAATAACCTAACCAAAAGAAATAAAATAAAATATCAAATAAATTATCATCCACCTCATAGACATTCCCTACCAATCATTTTAAGATAATTTTATCCTTATAAAGATAAATACCTTTGATTGCAAAGCATGCACTTGTATTATTATTATACAACATGTATTATTTCGACGTGTAATTCTAAAATCTCACCTAGTTTTGTATACTATTTTTAAAATCATACTATCAATTCACGAGACACTAAACAAGAAAGAGGACATATTAATTTGGAAATGCTTGTTTTTCTTTCTAGAGACCCGTGTCGTCAAAACTTGGTAGTGTTCGAGTGTGTTTTTATCACTAAATTATTATTTCACTAACAAATACTCCTTATATCCTAGATTAAGAGTCCATATTTAATTTTTGTACTTACTAATAATACACTTAATCAATGGCTAGGATTAACCCTTATTCACTATTATGAAATTTGGTTAATTGATTATTTAAAAAAAAAAAGCAAAAGTAGACTAACATATATACACAACACTAAAAGTAGACATCAATTTTATAAATAATTGATATTTTCATTCAAAATAAATATTTCATTCAAAATAAATATTTCATTCAAAAATATTGGATAATAATTGATATTTTCATTTAAATTGATAATAATTTTATTCATGAAATTAATTCAATTAGGTAAAACCCATGATAATGAAATTTATGCTACAATTATCTCATGTCATAATTTTATGTAGTTGTCACGGTCGTGGTGGGGGGAGGGGGTGGGGGTGGGGTGGGTAGGGGTGGGGTGTGTGTGTGTGTGTGTGTGTGTGTGCGTGTGGCGGGGGTGGTATTGACGGAACTAACATTTTTTTATCTGTACTAATAACATTTTTTTATCTGTACTAATAACATTTTTTTTACAGCAAAAATGTCTCCTTCAGATGTTAGGGCGAAGATGATGATGCTGTTTATGATGATGTCGTCGTCTAGGTTCGGTGGTAGCGGAGGTGACGAGGGCTTCTCCGCCCCTAGGCTCCCCAAATATGGAAAATTTGGGATTACCGTCGAAAACAAGTCGGAGCTTTTAGCGAGATCCCTCGAGCTGCTAAAGACGGTCATCGGCCCGGGGTTTATGAGTTGGAAGGAGGTGCCGTATGAGCTCAAGTTAGCTGTTTGGGCGGCACTACATGTAATATTTATATGAATATTTCAATTTCAATTTATATTTATATTTATATTTATATTTATATTTATATTTATATTTATATTTATTCGCAACTAACATTGTATTTGTTGGACAGGAACAATTCAACTTGGATCCAAAGCTACGCGATTCCGTCTTCGAGCAGTTGAGGGAGCAACACAAGACGTGGAAAAAAAATATGCGGACACGGTACTTTGGAAAAACACGAGAGACCATTTTACAATGGCGCGGATCCGTCCCGCCCAAGGAGCCGATCTCATTGGCACAATGGCAAAAGTTCATTGACAATGAGATCGAGGATCGACAATTGGCATCTCGCCAATCGGGGAGGGAAAATCGGGCTAAAAAGACGGACGTGCACTACTCCGGCCGGACCTCTTACGCTGAGGTGGAGCATAGGATGAAGGTAATATTTAATTTATCTAAACTACAGAAATATATTATTGGATATTATTTTACTTTGCGGGGCCGATACTAATTTTACTTTACTTTATTTTATTTCAGGGGGTAGGGAGTGGGCCAGGGGAAAAGCCACATAGGCTCGATACTTATGTGGCTCTTCGGACGAAGAAGGGGAAGGACAAGGAGGTGTCCCCGAGCGTCGCGGCCACGATTGTAAGTAATCCGACAGTTTAATTATTGTTAATTACGTTATAATTTTTTAGTTTACTAATCATGTGCTTTTTGTCGTTTCAGGCAAAGCTTAAGGAAGTGCATGAGTCGCAGTCTGATGCCGACAAGGCATCTTTGTCCACAGACGCACCCAGCCAAGTGCTTGGCTCTGATCGCAAGGGGAGGACAAGGGGAGTGAGCTCGCGGGTGGCCAAATCTAGGATCATCGGATTGGAGACGAGCGACATCGGGTTGGCTCGAACGGTGGATTCACACGATGCGAAGCTGTCCCGTTTGGAGGCGACGGTCCAAGATATGTACGCATTCATGAAGCGTACGTTGGGTGGAGATCGTAAAGAGAAAGGTAAAGGGAAAGGGAAGGAGAAGGCGGTGGAGGAGGAGGTGCGGGAGGACGAGGAGGTGCGGGAGGACGAGGCGCAGGATGACGAGGATGTGGACCTCGCTGCTTCATCACCGACACGTTCGTACTTCGATGATCCACTTCCCTATTTGACGCCCTCCAACAGACCATTATCGACAATTGGTTGGCCGAGCGTGTTCATATTGGACATATTTGATGGCCAGCGGATAGGGCGGGGGTTGAGGGACCCGAACATCGTCGAGGGTGGAATAGTCCATGGACGTGTGCTTCAAGAGATGGAGTCCAGGGTGCTCGTCACGCATGTCATACCCGGGAAGGAGAACTCCCTATTGTGGTTGCGCGAACAATGCGGCACGATGTACATTAGTGGGTGCGTCAATTCGTATGTCGTGTGGCCTACTCACCTCCTCAGTTTTATCTAAGACATGTAGTAACATTATTTTTAAGTTTGTCCATTTTAATTATATTTGGATTATATCGTCATGTATATTATTTTTACTTTGAAGATTTGGATTATACTGTCATGAATATATATTTTCATTATCTTTAGTTTGTGTTGGATATATGATGTTTGGAACAGGTACAACGTTGCTATAACAGGTACAAATATACTGCTGGGCAGTGGCGGTGGCCATACTGCCCAGCAGATTTTTTTTAAATTCTGCCCAGAATTGTCACGGTCATTGACCGTGACAAGTCCGTGATAAATATTGTCACGGACGTGTCACGGTCAATGACCGTGACAATGTTTTTACTAAATGTCACGGCTTTGTCACGGTTTATAACCGTGACAAACGTGTCAAGGTCAATGACCATGACACGGCCGTGACAAAAAAAGTTGTCTCGCCTCGAAATGTCACGGTCATTGACCTTGACAAGGTGAATTTGTCAAGGTCAATGACCTTGACAAATGGGCAGATTTGGTGTAGTGGGACATATGGTCTTTTTGTTAAGTTCGAACATTTGCTGACCCCCCATTATCTCTCGGGGACGGGCCTAGGTGGAAGTCCCCTTGTTGACTTTGGTAAGGATTTTTCTTTCAAGTTTAACCTCTGAACTCATTCATATCTGATCTCTAACCCATATCTTTTAACTTTTACAGAGCGACCACAAGGCATTTCAGACGAACTGTGGGATATTGCTGCACCGAGCTTAGCGAGACTTGCCAAAAAAGCCGGTCTGAACGCTCCTCCCCCAGCTCCCTCTACATCCAAATCTCAGGCCTCAAAGAAGAGGGCCCCAGAAGCCCATGCCTATGAGGATCAGAGGTCGACCTTGAGACAGAAGAAGGCCTCTGATGCTGCAATTACAATCTCCTCAGCCGACGCCTTGTCGGCCCGCCTGGACCAGCTGAAGTTATCTAACAGCATTGTCGGCCATAGTCTGCAGGACCTTGACGCCATCGGCTCTGCAATGACCGAGGCTGACAAGCGCTTTTTCAGGTCTTCGGATACACAATTACTGGTTGAGTTCGGCCTTCACAGAGCCGTTCAGGTACGTCTTGATCTCTCGTTAAAATTTTATAAGTGCAACATCTGACTTTTCTCCAGCTTAACCTCTTCCTTAAATGTGCAGGGAGTGGCTGCTATGCACCACCTATCGAACTGGACTCTGAGGAAATTGCCCCTCATCCAGAAGGGGCAAGAGGTCGAGAAGGTTCAGAGCGCCCTAAATGCTGAGGTCGATCGTCTGAAATCAGAGCTGCAGAACTCTGAAAGTAAGGTTAAGGGGTTGTAGAAAGACATTTCTCTGCTCGTCAAAGATCATGCCAAAGCCCTGAAGGCCAAAGATGACGTTCTGCAGTAGAAGGTCAGCTCGGCTGTCAAGGCTGCCCTTGAAGATGCCTCGGCCCAAATAATTTCTGACTACAAAGCCTCGGAAGAGTTCATGGGTTTTGGTTTTGAATATCTCGAAAGAGGTATCAAGGCTACTACCAAATGGGCTGAAGTCCGGGAGAAGGAGGTCGGTAATTTAAAGGCCTCTGACTTTGTAGGTCTCGGCTTTGCTGACCCCCAGTTTGCACAGGCTCTTCAAGAGGTGGAGGACGAGACTGCTGCTCCTGCTGAGACTGCAACTCTGGGAGGGACCGAGGTCGGAGGGGTAGACCATACTGATGACGTGGCCGAGGTGACTGATGCTGATCAAGCCAACCCGGCCGAGACTGTTAATGTTCCCCCCCCCCCCCCCAAACCTTTAGGATTTGTAACTTGTAACTTGTAACACCATAAATTTTTTGTAATTGTTGAATATTTGTTATTTCTTCATATATCAACCTCTGAGAAGGGCTGTATTCACTTAATTTTGCTGAATGTCATGTGATCTCTTCTATTATTTTGTTACGATATCTTGTTTATACTCGATCAATAATACTGACCTCAAACCTCTTCACCACTGAATTGCTATTAGGGTCTGAGGTCATCACCTAAGATGTTATTCCCATAACTACACCAAATTAATGATGTTAAGGGTCCGAGGTCATCTACTAAGGTGTCTGAGCTCAGACCTCTTCACCACCGAGTGATGTTATGAAGGTCTGAGGTCATCACCTAAGATGTTATCCTCATAATTAATCTCACCAAATTAATGATGTTAAGGGTCTGAGGTCATCCCATTATGGTGTCTAACCTAAGACCTCGTCACCACTGAGTGATGTTATAAGGGTCTGAGGTCATCACCTAAGATGTTATCCTCATAATTAATTTCACCAAATTAATGATGTTAAGAGTCTGAGGTCATCTAACTAAGGTGTCTGAGCTCAGACCTCTTCACCACCGAGTGATGTTATGAAGGTCTGAGGTCATCACCTAAGATGTTATTCCCATAACTACACCAAATTAATGATGTTAAGGGTCCGAGGTCATCTACTAAGGTGTCTGAGCTCAGACCTCTTCACCACCGAGTGATGTGATGAAGGTCTGAGGTCATCACCTAAGATGTTATCCTCATAATTAACCTCACCAAATTAATGATGTTAAGAGTCTGAGGTCATCTAACTAAGGTGTCTGAGCTCAGATCTCTTCATCACCGAGTGATGTTATGAAGGTCTGAGGTCATCACCTAAGATGTTATTCCCATAACTAATCTCACCAAATTAATGATGTTAAGAGTCTGAGGTCATCTAACTAAGGTGTCTGAGCTCAGACCTCTTCACCATCGAGTGATGTTATGAAGGTCTGAGGTCATCACCTAAGATGATATTCCCATAACTAATCTCACCAAATTAATGATGTTAAGAGTCTGAGGTCATCTAACTAAGGTGTTTGAGCTCAGACCTCTTCACCACCGAGTAATGTTATGAAGGTCTGAGGTCATCACCTAAAATGTTATCCTCATAATTTCTGATGTAAAAATGGAACAAGAGCTGTCATAGGAACTGATCTTTTTATTAATAACCTCTTCTCAATAAGATGGTACATTTACATAAAATTCTACGCAACATCATATGTAATATCTCTTTAGGTGGTCAGCATTCCATGGGTTAGTGAAAGGTTCTCCTTCTAGGTTTTCTAGCCTGTAAGTTCCAGACACAACCTCTTCTGTTACTTTGTAGGGGCCATGCAAGTTTGGGTGTAGCTTATTTGCCTTTTGTAGGGTCTTCTTTAGCACTAGGTCTCCCACTGCAATGGGTCTTGAATTCACCCTTTGGTTGCAGAATTTCACTACCCGCTGCTGGTAGGATGCTTTTCTGACCTCTGCGTCTTCTCTTCTTTCTTCGCTAAGATCCAGGTCTAGCCTCCTCTCTTCCCCATTGCTGTCTGGGTCGTAGGTCTGAATTCGATGAGTTGGTAGTCCTACTTTCGTTGGTATGACGGCCTCTGAGCCATGTGCCAGCATGAATGGGGTTTCTCCTGTTGGTGTCCTTTCCGTGGTTCTGTAGGCTTATAACACAGCGTAGACCTCTTCTGTCCATCTCCCCTTCGCATCTTCTAACTTCTTCTTGATTCCGTCCAAGATGGTTCTGTTTGTGACCTCGGTCTGGACATTTTCCTGAGGTCGACCAGGAGATGAGAAGAACTGTTTAATCCCCACTCTTAGGCAATACTTTTCTAAGGAAGAGTTCTTGAACTGGGTCCCATTATCCGAGATGAGAGTGTTTGGGAGGCCATATCTGCATATGATGTTCCTCCAAATGAACTGGAAGGTCTTCTGCTCTGTAATTGTTATCATCGGTTCTGCCTCCACCCACTTTGAAAAGTAGTCAATGGCAACTATCAAGAATCAATAGTTGTTGACAGCTCTTGGCAAAGGTCCTACCAAGTCAATTCCCCATACCGCAAATGGCCATGGAGAAGAGATTGACGTCATAGGCTGATGGGGTTGATGAGGGATAGTGGCGAACCTTTGACATTTATCGCACCTCTTCACATAGTCTGCAGCGTCCTTAGACAAGGTAGGCCACCAGTATCCCTGAGTGATGATCCTCTTGGCTAAGGGCCTTCCCCCTATGTGGCTAGAGCACGAACCCTCATGAACCTCCTGTAAGACCCGGGGTACTTCCATGGGATGCACACATCTGAGGAGATGCAATAGAAACCCCTTTTTGTACAAGACGTCTCCTATCATTGAGAACTTGGCATCCCTGTATCTCAACTTTCTCCTTTCTAGCTTGGACTCAGGCAGCTCTCCCTCTCTTAGGTATCTGACGAGCGGGTCGATCCATGAGTCTCCTAGGTTCACATTGTGACAAGGGCTACATACCTTGTCCTCCTCGATGGTTGCCTTTCCTAAGACCTCGATTGGAATGGTCCTTCCCATATCTGTCTTCACTGACGAGGCCAGCCTTGCCAATGCATCAGCGTGATTGTTGCTCAGTCGAGGCACTCTCTTCAGTTTTTCTTCTTCAAAATATTCTAACAACCTTCTTACCTTCTTTAAGTACTTGGCCATCCTTTCGTCTTTGGCCTCGTATATCCCCAATACTTGATTGACAACCAACCTTGAGTCGCTATGGAGTAAGAGTCGCTTTACTCTAAGAGTTGTTGTCAGTAAGAGACCTGTTATCATGGCCTCATACTCGGACTCATTGTTTGAGGCCTGGAAGTTGAATCTCAAGGTGTATTCAATGTTGGCGCCATTTAGAGTCGAGAGTATTAGTCCCGCCCCGCTTCCACTGTCACAGGAAGAGCCATCAACGAAGAGGCTCCAGATGTCTGTATTTGATGAGAAGACCCCTTCTCTCATAACCCTCTTCTTGAAGAGGTATCGATCCTCTTCGTTCTCTTCTATTCCGCTCCGGGTTTTGCCTGAGATGACCTCTTCCCGATCTCGGAAGACATTTGGTGCCGTCTCTTTCGAATCTCGAAAGACACTACGGTTCGTCTCTTCGCCGTCATCTAAGCCTTTCTCTGTCTCAGCCTCTTCCAAACTTCTACCGGCCTCTTCCCAGGTGAATTCTGCGACAAAGTCTGCGAGGGCCTGCCCCTTGATGGATGTCCTAAGCTGGTAGGTAAGATCATATTCTCCTAGTTCTATGGCCCAGGTCATCAATCTTTCGGACTTCTCAGGTTTGTGCAAAACCTGCCTTAGTGGGGAGTCAGTGAGGACTACCATGGAGTGAGCTTGGAAGTAAGGCTTCATTTTCCTTGAGGCATGTATTAGGGCATAAGCCAACTTCTCCATTCGGGGATAATTTTGTTCAGACCCTTGAAGGGCCTTACTGTTGAAGTACACAGGCCTCTAGACCCCATCCTCTTCCCGTATGATGGCCGCGCTGATGGCTGATTCAGAGACTGCCAGATACACAAATAACCTTTCCCTCGTGATGGGCCGAGACAGCAACAAGGGAGACCCTAAGTAGGACTTGAGTTGGTTGAAGGCTTTTTCACACTCTTCGTCCCATTGGAAGGCCTTTCTTAGAACTTTAAAGAATGGAAGACACTTGTTCGTTGCCCTAGAAATAAACCTATTAAGGGCAGCCACTCTTCCCGTGAGTCTCTAGACAGCCTTGATACTCCTAGGAGTCTTCATGTCGAGTAATGCCTTGATTTTCTCAGGGTTCGCTTCAATCCCCTGTGATTAACGATGAATCCCAGGAACTTCCCAGCTCCTACTCCGAAGACACACTTTTCTGGGTTGAGTTTCATTCTGTACGAGTCCATGACATCGAAGGTCTTCTCAAGGTCCGCTACGTGAGTACATGCTTTCAGGCTCTTCGTTATCATATCGTCTACATATACCTCCATGGTCTTACCTATTTGCTATTCAAACATCTTATTGACAAGACGTTGATACGTTGCCCCCGCATTTTTCAGACCGAAGGGCATCACCTTGTAGCAATACGTCCCTTTGTCAGTAATGAAGGCTGTCTTCTCAGAGTCTTCAGCATCCATGAATATTTGGTTATAGCCTGAATAAGCGTCCATGAAGATCATGAGCTCATGCCCTGCCGTTGCGTCCACCATCTGGTCTATCCTAGGTAAGGGATAGCTGTCTTTCGGGCAAGACTTATTCAGGTCAGTGAAATCTACACACATTCACCACTTCCCATTGGCCTTAGGCACGATGACTGCATTTGAGAGCCACTCCGGATAGGTAACCTCTCTTATGAACTCGGCCTCTTCCAACTTTTTTACCTCTTCCCGGATGACGTCGTACTTCTCCCTGGAGTAGACTCTTCGTCTCTGCTTGATTGGCTTGGCATCTCTATCCACGTTGAGCTTTTGGCTCATGACCTCAGGGTCGATGCCAGGCATGTCTGCGTGACTCCATGCGAAGACACTCTGTCTCCTCCTGAGGAAGTTTATCAGCTCTTCCTTGATTCCTGGCTCTAGGGCCTTACCGACCTGGACGGTTTTTTCCGGCTCGTCCTCATTGAAGACGATGGATTCTACCTCTTCCGCAGCCTCACCCTTCTTCAATTTTGTTTTGTCTCTTGGGTCAAGAGTGTCAATGCTGTAAGTGGTGGTTGCTCTCTTATGGGCTTCTCTCTCTTCGGACGAGTTGAATTAACACTCTCGCGCCGTGGTCTGGTCCCCTTGAACTTCCCCTACTCCATAAGGAGTCGGGAATTTTAGCATCTGATGGACCGTCGACGGCACAGCTTCAAACTCTTTAAGGGCCACCCTTCCTATGATGAGGTTGTAGGCCGAGAAGACGTTTTTGTCCATAATGAAAAAGTTTATCTTCTTGGTCAGCATCCTAGGTCACTCATCCCCCATCCGTACATCCATCTCATACATGCCCAATGGCTGGACCTTTTCGCCACTGAAGCCTATCAATGGGTGATGATAAGGCACCAGCCTTGCCCTGCTAAGACCCAAGCTCTTGAAGCAAGGCCAGAACATCACGTCAACTGAGCTTCCCCCGTCTATGAGGATCCTCTGTACCTCGCACCAATGCACCCTTGTTGTTATGACCAAAGGGTCATCATGGGGGGCTATAATACCCTTGAAGTCGAGTTTGGAGAACCCCACTACGAGGGTGTCCATGTCTACCTTCTTCCTCTTCTGCACTGCATCAGAAGACGTTAGATTCATAACTTCGAGCTTAGCCAATGACCTGGCTTCTTCTACATGAGCCTTCCTATCGGCTACCTCAAAGCCACCTCCCGCAAATCCCCCACATATGGTGCTAACACCAAAGGAGATCATACCGACCCTCTTCACCGCGGTGTTGTCATCCTTTGGCGAAAGATTCGGGTCGTCTTCATCATCTCCTTCTGAATCATCATCCCTTCTGGTCGGGACATTGCCACGGCATCTGTCATTTCTTCTTTTCTTAGGGTCATCTCTTTCGCCCTTTGGAGCCTTACCATCCACATACTTCCTCAGCTTTCCAGATTTCAGCATCTTCTCAGTCTCATCCTTTAAAGCGAAGCATCTATCTGTTACGTGGCCATGATCCTGATGGAACTTGCACCATAGGTTTTTGTCCCTCTTATGTGGCGGGGCCTTCAGTTTCTTTGGCCACCTCAGAGTTCGGTCAGTCTTAATCTCATTGAGGATGTGTTCACCGCTCACAGTCAGAGGAGTGTAATGAGCGAACTTGTCATCTCCTGACCTCTTCTTCCCCTCTTTCTTACCTTGGGACTTTCCCGTGCCACCGCGGTTCTCCTCCTCACACAAGGCGGCCATTTCCTCTTCCGCATTCATCATTTTCCCTGCGGTTGCTAGCAGCTCCACCATAGACCTGGGGGTCTTTCGCCAGTTTCCACAATAGCTTCCCCTTCTGGAGGCCTCCTATAAGGCGGCCATGGCTATGCTCTCTTCATAATCTTCCACCTCCAATTTCTCTTTGTTGAATCTTGCTATGTAGTCTCTTAGGCTCTCACCCTTGGCCTGTTTGACATACAGCAGGTGGGTAGTCTTCTTTTGAGGTCTTACCCCAAAGCAGAAGTTGTGGATGAACTGCTCAGCCAAGCCTTTGAAGTTCTCAATTGAGTTCTTCGGAAGGGAGGTGAATCAACTGTGCGCTGCCCCTGTCAAGGTCCCTGAGAAGGCCCTACACTTCATCTCATCGGGTATCGAGTAAGTATCTGCTGTCGAGTGGTACATCTCGATATGGTGTACAGGGTTAGTGCTGCCATCATACTTGGGAGTCACTGTAGGAGGCTTGAACTTGGCTGGGGTTGGGAACCCCACTATCCTAGCCACATATGGGGAGCCCTCTGAGTAACCCCTTTGTAATGGGTCCCTGCTTTTAATGAGATCTCCTTTCTTCTCCTCAAGGCGTTGGATAGAATCATTCGAGGGTCTTCTGTCATCAACTTGGCCGAGGTTATCCCCTGCCACCTCCCTGCGATGGACAGAGGGTTCCCCAACTGCGACATGTTGGTTGTTGACCTCTTCCTGTTCCCTGCCTCTTCTTTCACAGGGTCGGCCTTGGTCTGGCCGACCCTGCCTATTCCCTCTCTGAGAGCCTGCTGCGCTCCTTGACCTCGACAACCTCTGTCTTAGGTCATTCACCGGGCCCAGTGTCTCGAAGGCCGACCCTCTGCTCAACCTATCAAAGGCCGACCCTCTTTGTTGGGCCTCTTCACCTCTTCAACCGACACATCCTTGACTCTGCCTAAGAGGTCGTATAGTGTTATTTGACACCTCATATGGCTCCCAGCAGTCTTATGGGGCTTCTTCACCTTCTAGGTCATCATACCTGTCCTCTGGGCAAGGGTTTTCCTGCCTCCCCAGGCGCAAGCGCCTAGGGTCAGCAACGTCCCTTCTCCGCTGGGGTGCAGGCTGGTCCTTTATTGGAGCCTGGGGTGGTCCCCTAGCGTCAGGATGAGGCTGAACTGCCGCCGGAGTGATCATGTCCGGTGAGACTCCAGGTGGAATCATCATAGTTTGACTGAGCTGAGCAAATTGCTCCTTCATGGCTTGTTGTGTTGCAGCTAAAGATTTCAAGGCCGCTGCTACCTCTGCCATTTCGGACTGGGGGGCGCCTGACTGGAGCTAGGCCCTCCACCCCCGGGCGGCGGAAGAGGCGGTGGTAAGTCTGGTGCCATATGTTAACACTATAGATCTTGAGTAGCAAATGAGCTTAGCACCTCACAGGACCTCTTTCAATGGTGAAACAGCCCCACGCTAGGGGGAGGCCTGGTTCACCATCAGAGTCTCCGGTGAGGTTAAACAGAAAAAGAGGAAGAGATAGTTTCTCGTTCCCACAGACGGCGCCAAAATGATGATGCTGAAATTAGCACCACCAGATAAGGTGTTTTCAAGCCCAATATAAGAACAACAATGGCAGCATAGTTATGTAAAAGGTAAGAGAATGGGATGAGGAGAAGAGGAGAGAGCACCAGGATATAAGTGGTTCAGCCTAAATTGGCCTACGTCCACTGTGTGTGTGTATGAATAACCTCACTGCAACAAGGCACTAACGGCCATGGATACAATCTCTCAAGCTTTCTCTCTCTACTGTGTATCTAGTCAGAGTTTCAGCTAGGGTTGAATATATGGCCCCCTCAAGGTAGAGGATGACCTCTATATATATATAGTACTTAGGGGGTGTAGTGTACCCCCATGCATGTAATATGCACATGTGTGTTAGCCTCACCAATAGGGGGAAGCCACCTGTCACTGTCACATGTAAGGAATGATGATGAAATATTCTCCCCACGTGTGGAGAATAATCTTGTTACAACTGATTTGTGCCCATGTGTCCTTATCCAAATGTCAACAGATGCTTGGCCGCCATAATGGTGCATGTCCTCGGCCTGGGAGAGGCCGAGCTGTAAAGGCTTGATATTCGTTCAATCCGAGATGTGCCATAGGGAGTCTCGGCCTGATCTCAGCCGAGACAGTATGCTGGGGTCGGCCCCAACCGAGGTTGGACTGATTCCATGTTGAAGATTACCAAGGCTTCTTGTCACCTCGGCCTACACTCGGCCGAGGTTGCCATACCCAGGTATATGAGAATGCTGTTGATGCCTGTGATGTATGTAGTGTCCATTGGAAATGTAGGTGATAGTGTCGGCTTGGGCCGACCTTACTAAGGCCGAGGGCTGATATCGTTGGCCCATGGCTTATCCAGGGTCGGTTAATATCTCGGCCATCACCTCGGCCGAGGTTGGTGTCTCTAGGCTGAGGTCACACTTGGGGCATATCAATTTTAATCTAAACGTGATTTCCATATAAAAAAAAAATAATTACATCTCATCTCTTATGCGCTTACATGCAAAATTCATCTTCCACCCAAGTTCACGAAAATCCTATTGCCGAAGAAAATTCTGAAAATTATGATTCTCCTCATTTTTGGGTTCCACCTCCTTCGCCTAATAATTCAATCACAAGTTGCTCATTGAGTCAAACACTAAGTGTGAATTCTGAATCTTTCGGTAGCAATATGTCGGTGCGCGGTAGTGTTGGTGTGGGTGCTGGAGAGGAATAGATACCATATCTTCCCATAAAAGATCGTTTATTTCCGGAGTGAACTGTTACCCCTGGTTGCATTTTACCCCCGTATAATGCCGGTAAGTTCCACTTTCGAAATGGCATGATCCAAATTCTTCCCACATTTCATGGGATGGATTCGGAAATACCATATCTCCATCTTATAGAGTTCGAGGAAGCATGTGAGACGTTTGGTGACCAAGCTTGCCCACAAGATGTTATCTGGTTAAAGCTTTTCCCTTTTTCCTTAAAGGATAAAGCTAAAACTTGGTTATGGTCACTACCCCCGAATTCCGTGTTATCCTGGAGAGATATGCATACCAAGTTTCTCTCCAAATTCTTTCCTCAACACAAAACCAATTCTGTCAAGGCTCAAATACAAGCTTTTCGACAAAATGAGAATGAGGATTTCGACAAGTGTTGGGAGAGATTTCAGGAGTTAGTTAGTGCGTGCCCACATCATGGATTATAAGAACATCATCTGATTTCATTTTTCCATCAAGGCCTTACTTTAGCATCTAAACAACTTGTTCAGACTATGTGCGAAAGACCTTTTTGGGAATTAGACTCAAGCGATGCTGAGGCTCATCTAAAATATGTAGCAGAGACTACCCAAGCATGGGATGTTTCTGATCCCAATAGTCAAAATAGAAATTGACAAGTGTCCAATTTGCCTGCTGCGTCCGGTATCTATCACTTGGATAAGGACACTTTGTTAGATCAAAAATTTGACCAATTGTAAAAGAATTTCAGAGACATGCTTGAAGTGCGATTAAGGGATGTAGCTGGACCCGTGCAAGCCGGGAAGGAGAAAGTGTGTGCCATTTGTGCTGCTGGTCATTCTACCAAAGGATGTCCTACCATCCCTGCATACAAGGCAATGTACACTGAACAAGTTGAGGCAATAGGGGGGTTTCGCGAAAATTATAATGCACAGCAAGGGAATGCATACAATCAATCTTGGAGGAATAATCCTGGTTTCAACTATGGACAACCACAAGGGGGGATGTCTCCTAACCCACAAGTGACTCTACCCCCCCCCCTCAATTTCAGCAAGTGGCTCCTCCTATGCAGGTACCACCTCCTGGTCCGTATGTCGCTCCACCTAGGCAATCTCTTGAAGATAATCTGAATCAATTCATCCAATCTCAAAAAGAGAGCAATGCTAAATATGATCGAATGTTCACTGAAATTCATACTAGCATCTCTAGGTTGCAATCTGCAGTGAATACTCAGGAGAAGGGTAAATTCCCAGCTCAAGGCCAAAGACCTCCTCTTCAAGTACAACCCACGGTTAGCACCACATCATCGAATTCGCCAGAATAATGTCAAGCTGTCACTACTCTTCGTAGTGGTCGTGTAATTGATCTAGCACCAACACTTCCCAAGGAATCTAAAGATAAAGAAGCTTCAGAGTCTGTTGAGACTCCATTGCATACGAAAGACAAAGATGAGGGAGTTGAACCTGAAATTTAAGTCAAACTGCCCACTGCTGCTCCATTTCCTCAACGCTTAGCACCACCCAAAAAGGTGGCTTCGCGTACATAAGTGTTAGATGTTTTGAAGCAAGTAAAGTTGAACTTGCCATTTCTTGATGCTATTCAACAAATTCCAGCATATGCCAAGGTCATCAAAGATCTTTTGACTATCAAACGACAGCTCAAGGTGAAGAAAAACGTTTTCTTGGCATAAAATGTGAGCTCGGTCCTTCTTAATGATCTTCCACCAAAATTCAAGGATCCTGGTGCACCTCCAATTTCGTACGTCATAGGAGAAAATAGAGTGGAAAAAGCATTGCTTGACTTAGGTGCGAGTGTGAACATCCTTCCATACTCTATCTATAAGCAGCTTAATTTAGGTGATTTAAAACCTACCCGAATCAATCTACAGTTAGCTGATTGAACAGTGAAAGTGCCTCGTGGGGTTGTGGAGGACGTGATAGTTCAAGTGGACACGTTCTACTTCCCTGTTGATTTTGTCATTTGGGACACTGAGCCTGCTCCCCATGCTAAAAATCATGTTCCAATAATATTGGGCCGTCCATTTTTAGTAACTGCTAATGCTTTGATCAATACACAAAATGGCCAAATGCAACTCACTTTTGGAAACATGACTCTCGAGACCAATATTTTCAATGTCGCTAACCAAATGGGTGACGAGGATGAAATTCTTGAGGTCGATCTTATTGAAGAAGTGGTGGATGAGCACATCAAGAAGATCATAGGAGGAGGTGCACTGGAAGTGTGTTTAGTGCAGAGTGGTGAGAATAAGCGTCCTTATACTGGATTTGAGTGTGAGGTGGAAGAGTTGGAAACTTGGTTACAAGAAGAAGAGAGTTTTGAGAATTTAAGAGATGTTGACTGGATTTCTAGGTTTAAAGAATTACCTCCGAGGGAGACAACCATGATTCCCTCTGAAAATAGATTTCCTAGTCTTGAGTTAAAGAAACTACCCTCGCATGTCAAATATGCTTTTCTGGGAGATAATGATACATTCCCTGTTGTTGTTTCTTCCAGTTTAAAAAAAGAGCAAGAGGGCATGTTGTTGGATGTGTTACGGAAGCATAGAAGTGCGTTTGGTTGGACTATAGCATATTTGAAAGGCATAAGTCCATTGATTTGTACCCATAAAATCCACCTTGAGGAAGAAGTGAAGCCCTCACGTGAGATGCAAAGGCGATTAAACCCAACCATGAAAGATGTAGTAAGAGCAGAAATCATCAAATTGCTAGATGTTGGGATTATCTATCCCATTTCTGATAGTAAATGGGTGAGCCCAATTCCGGTCGTTCCAAAAAGATCGGGTATGACCGTGGTTGAAAACGCTAAGGGAGAATTAATACCTCAACGCACCACCACCGGGTGGCGTGTTTGAATTGAGTACCGAAAGCTCAATGCCGGAACCAGAAAAGGCCATTTTCCTTTACCATTCATCGATCAAGTGATTGAACGAGTGGCAGGCCATCCTTACTACTGTTTCCTAGATGCCCTCTGGCTATAATCAGATTGAAGTGGATGTACTTGATCAAGAAAAGACGACTTTTACATGTCCATTTGGTACGTTTGCATACAAACGTATGCCATTTGGGTTATGTAATGCACCAGCAACTTTTCAAAGGTGAATGCTAAGTCTCTTTAGTGACATGATAGAAAAAGGTCTTGAGGTGTTCATGGACGATTTCAGCATTTTCGGCCCATCTTTCAACCAATGTTTAGCTAATCTTGAAAGAGTTCTATTCCGGTGTGTAGAAAAAGACTTAGTCCTCAATTGGTAAAAATGCCATTTTATGGTCACCGAGGGCGTAGTTTTAGGCCACATAGTCTCATCTAGGGGGATTGAAGTTGATCGAGAAAAAATTGAAGTAATAGCTGAGTTACCCCCGCCAAAATCGCTTAAAGATGTGAGGTCCTTTCTAGGCCATGCTGGATTTTATAGGAGATTTATCAAAGACTTTAGCGCCATCGCTAGACCTTTGAGTACTCTTCTCATGAAGGACACTCCATTTGAATGGAATAAATCATGTTAAGAAGCTTTTGATAAACTTAAAAGCATGCTAATTTTCGCTCCTATCATGCAAGCTCCTGACTGGTCACTCCCATTTGAGCTTATGTGTGATGCAAGTGATTACGCGATTGGGGCCGTTCTTGGACAAAGAAAAGACAAGAAAGCTCATGTTATTTACTATGCTAGAAAAACATTATCTGGACCTCAGCTTAACTACTCTACTACAGAGAAAGAATTACTAGCAGTCGTTTTTGCTCTCGAAAAATTTTGCTCTTACATTATTGGGTCGCCTATCATTTGCTTCACTGATCACTCAGCCCTCAAATATCTTTTGACCAAGAAAGATGACAAACCACGTCTCATAAGGTGGATCTTACTCTTACAGGAATTTAATCTCTCGATTAAAGATAAGAAAGGAGTAGAAAACGCCGTTGCTGACCATTTGTCACGCCTCTCATCCGACGTACCTATTGATCCCATTCCCATAGACGAGTATTTTTCGGATGAAAATCTATTTTCTACTTCTTCTCTCCCCTGGTTTGCGGATATAGTCAACTACCTTGTCACTGGAGTTGTTCCCTCCAACTGGAGTCCACAAGAGAGAAAGAAGTTCATAACATGGTCACGCATGTTCTTTTATGATGATCCATATTTGTTTAAGTATTGTGCTGATCAAATCATCCGGAGATGTGTACCTGATGAAGAAATCCAAGGGATAATTCGATTTTGTCATACGGAAGCATGTGGAGGTCATTTTTCCAAAAATAAAACTACTGCAAAAATCCTTCAAAGCGGTCTCTACTGGCCCACAATCTTTCGGGATGTGAATACTTTTTGCAAAACATGCGATAGATGCCAAAGAATGGGAGCTATTACTCGCCGTGACATGATGCCATTGACCCTAATTCTAGTCTTGGAGTTGTTTGATTGTTGGGGTATTGACTTCATGGGGCCCTTTCCACCTTCTTTTGGTTTTCTATACATCCTCGTCGCTGTAGACTACGTCTCAAAATTGTTAGAGGCCATAGCTACGAGGACGAATGACAATAAGGTGGTGATAAAATTCATTCAAGAAAACATACTTTCTCATTTCGGAATGCCTAAGGCTATAATCAGTGATAATGGTACCCATTTTTTCAATAGGCCTATGGAGAAGCTAATGCGAAAGTATGGAGTTGTCCATAAAGTTGGAACAACTTATTACCCTCAATCGAATGGCCAGGCCGAGCTCGCCAATCGGGAAATCAAAACTATATTAGAAAAGACACTTGAACCTAATAGGAAAGACTAGTCTCTCAGATTGAATGATGCGCTCTGGGCGTATAGAACCGCATACAAGAATCCCCTTGGGATGTCCCCATTTCGTTTTGTATATGGCAAGCCTTGTCATCTTCCTCTGAAATTGAACACAAAGCGTATTGGGCTATTAAAAGGGTGAACTTCAACATGGAAAAAGACGGTGAAACATGTAAACTTCAGTTGAATGAGTTGGAAGAAATACGCAATGATGCGTACGAAAGTGCCAAAATCTCCAAAGAACGAATGAAACGAGCTCACGACAGAATCATTCGACGGAAGGAGTTTCATCCGGGACAAAAAGTACTTCTCTACAACTCGAGATTGCACTTGTTTCTCGGAAAATTGCGGTCACGATGGTCAGGTCCATTCATTGTGAAAGAAGTATTTCCCTATGGAGCTGTTGAACTCGAAGATGAGAAAGGGGGAAACACATTGAAGGTCAACGGGCATCGTCTTAAGCCGTATTTGGAAGCGGTCGCCAAGGAAGCCGACACAATTTGGTTGTCGAACCCCATTTATGGGGATTGACTGAAAAAGAAAGGTGAGGTCGTCGCACCCCCGACGTGTATGGGGTGAAGGTTGTACATAATAGTCTTAGGATTTAGGAGTCGTAAATAGGACCGGGTAGGGAATCCAATGTCTTGAGGGGTGTTAAGGTTTCGATGAGCATTGCGGGAGTTTTTAAGTGAGAGGAGTTGTAAAGGAATCATTGGAATAGAGAAAAGCAGCATAACAGTGAGAAGAAAAGAGAAACAAGGAAATTCTTGAAATTCAGCAGACCGGATCGGTTCGGTCCTGAATAAAAAGAACTGACCCGGTTAAGTCGGATCGATCTGGTCCTAAAACTGGATCGGTCCGGTAAACTGCAGAATGCTCCTTCCCGAGGTTCACACCTCTTCAATCCAAACCAAATTCATTCCCCCAATCCACTTCTATTCCCAAAAATTTCGTCCACTCTATTTTCCCCCCATCAATTCCCCGCTTTTCCATCATCCCAACTATAAATACCCACATCCCCCACCCCATTTTTTTTCCACACCTCCATATCCTCTCTTCTCTCTCACTTTCTGTCTAATTCTTCCATACCCATGGCTGCTCCCCAGAAATATAACTCCATTGAAGTCCTACCCGACGACAATGGCGAATATCGTTCTCGCCGTGAAGCAAATTGGTGCCGTCGTTTTTTCAGTCCAACGCGAAAAATCCACATTAAACGTCAGGTGCTTTGGGATAAGCTGCCCAATTCTGTCACAGGCATTGTCATGTCACGAGGCTGGTGCAGATTTTTTAATGAGCCATATGAAGCTGTATGGGAGAATAAAGTTCGTCAATTTTACGGTTCGCTCGTCCGTACCGACGACTTCGAATCTCAAGCTTTTGTCGATTCCACACCGATACCATTTTCGCTTGATATTCTGGCCCAGAAACTCGAGTCTAAAGGTGTGGTCACTCCAGCCCAATTTGCCTATCCAAACCCTGATCCAGTTCTGTCCAAAGCAGTTTGCATCTCAAGAATCGAGCCGGGAGCGGTGTGGACTACCAAAACCTTTCCTGTTGGTCGGTTACCCGATAAGGCGCGATTCACTTTTCACATCGGTTGTGCCAACATTTTGCAAACCTCCAATGATTCGGCGATGCGCCCGCGTCAAGCTACTATGATGTATCATTTGTTTGACCATGCAACTGTTATCAATTTGGCCCGCACATTTTACAATGATATCATCTTTGCGGCATATGATAAAAAAAGTAGGGCCCCTCTTCCTTATAGCCGTCTCATTACTTCCTTTCTGAAGGATGAAGGAATTGTTCCACCACAAGATCTTATCAACTTGCCCAAGCCAATAGGACAAGAATCCCGCACTCATAGTGAAAAGAAAATTCAGTTAATCTGTGCGCGGCGAGACGACCAAGATACCTCAAGTGATGAGGAGGCTGCTGAACAAGAGGACATTGCTGATGAAGATTTCGAGATGGAAGAAGGTGAGGAGGAAGAGTATGATGAAGCTGCTGATCTGGATTATGTTCCGGTTGGTACGGGTATGACTGAGCCCATTTTTTTCTCTAGAGACACGTTTGGACGGATTTATGACCTCATACGAGCGGGACATGAGTTTGGTACTACGTATGCAGGCTGATTTATACCGTCTCCAGTTGGGACCCGAGGCCCCCCTCCCTCCCTATTACTATAATCCCTATGACCCAGCTAATCCCGAACCTTCCCACCCCCCGCCCGCCCCTTAGGATGCCCCGCTCCTCCTTAGTGTTTTATTAATTATGTTTGTTATCCTTTGCTTACACAGTGTGTTGTAATATACAGTTTTAATATGGTACTTGCTTATTTTATTTATCGCACTCATTATTTCGTCATATGTTACTGTCTTCCCATTTGATTGAGGACAATGCAAATCACTGAGTTAGGGGGGATGATAGGTGCGTATTCATAAAACTTCGCATATAAAAAAAATATTTTTGTTCAAAATAAATAAAAATTGGAATTTAAATTTATCAAAAATGTCACCTTTATTCTATTTAAAGTCTCAAATTGTTAAATCTCAATTGCACTAAGCCAAAATTGACCAAAGATGGAAATTGAAAGAAAATTGACGACTTTATGAATAAGTGTGGAGATTAGTCCAACTCGGTGAGATTTCAAGCCTATCGATCTTTTTGAGTTTTTAAATCAATCCGAGTTTATGATTAACTCAAAGTTCTTTTCAGCATTTTAATAAGTCGTTGATGATCTCAATCCTTTGTTTTGATCGGTTATGGGAAATGTGTGAAATATTATCTCGAAATTCGTGTTAAATATATCTCTAAACTTAATTAATCTCGAAATGCATATGGTTATGTGATTAGCAATTTGGACAATGAAGTAGGCCCTCTTTTGTTTAACCCAAAAATATTAGCCATAATAAAGTTGTGAAAAATTATCCCTTTGCAACCCACTTTGAGCCTAATACAATTTCTCCATCATTTAATATATTTTTTCCTTTTTACAATCTTATATTTAAACAAAAAATTAGAAAAAAAACATAATAATAAATATATTCGTACATCTCACTATCATAAACTAATAAATTCAAAACTTTTGCATAATTGTGTATATATCAATCGATTAAATGAGCAATGCACAATGATTACAAAATAATTATAATTTTGCAACAGAATTTCAATTCCAATGCCTGTATATATTTATACATATGATTATACTGAGAAGGAAGGATGAATATAAATATCGGAATAGAATAGAGTTGGACCGAGAATTTGAACCTCCACAAGAACTGTTCAAGAAATAGAGAAAAACAAAAATAATATATTTTCATAATATATCATCCATAAACTAAAAAAAATGAAAGAAAAACAATACGAAATAGGGGCGAGTCACTGAAATCACCTTCGTTTTTTATGTGAGTCTCTTTGCATTCATATTTGACGCACTATTCTCAAAAGTCTTTGCATTTTCTGATGTGAGTCTCTTTCCGTTTAGAACAAAATTCTCAAAAGTCTTAGCGTTTTCTGATGTGAGTCTCTTTGATCACCTTCGACAAAAACAAGGTCTAAGACTCTCTCTGGACAGGGGCGACGGTGGGAGGAGAACGGTAGAAACAAAATGTCAGAAAATTGTATCCCAACTTTTACGTGTGTGTCCCAACTTTTACGTGGGAATAGAAATGTGGGAATTGAAAACAGTTGGGGTGAAAAAAATAGCTGACTAATGAACTACCTCAATTTTTCAGGCAAGTTGTTTTGACAACACTTGTTTTTAGCACATAAAAAAATTAAATTTAAAAAAAATATATGTTATTATTAAATATAAACACACTAAAAAATAATTGTAACGGACATAAGTAATTACTAAAACTTAAATACCGTTAGAAATTCCTAACGCACTCTAACCGTTACAAAATCAAATATAAGTCTATTACAAATGTTCCCATATGGTGTAGTGTGAAGTTATCGACATTTTGACCGGAGATGGTTATTTGGTGGGAGTCTACGGAGGTCGGGACTATCTGGGTTTAAAATCGAGTATGGAGAACGAGTTTATGTAGAGATAGGTCAACCACCTGCTGATGGTGGTTGGCGGAAGAAAGCAGGTCGGGTTTTGAAGGGGAGTTGGCCAAAGTGGTCGCGGGTGGTGGCCGAACTTTGGGCATGGGTATGGTCAAAATGGGCTAAGGGTTTAGGGTTGGGTATAAGTCTTAGGCAGGTAGAGGGGTCAAGGCTGTTGGGGGGTATACATTACAAAAATGTGTCACACGCATGTCCGTTACTGTTGGCGTAGATCAATTAAATCAAGCAATTAAGGGTTATTTTTTAATGTCTTATTAGGTTCATTAAAAAGTTCATTGATTTGTTTCACTTAATAATCTCTCTCTCTCTCTCTCTCTCTCTCTCTCTCTCTCTCTCTCTATATATATATATATATATATATATATATGAAAGGGTGATCCCTAATAAGTCTCTTAAGTTTGTTTCAATTATATAAAATCTAATTACTAATATACTCCATCCGTCCTAAATTACGAGCTCATATTTTCTTTTTATAAATTAAGGATATACTCAATTAAAGGCAAAGCTTAATAGAAATTTGATTTGTTGTTTATGTGAGGAAAAGAAAAGTGGACTCTTAATTTTGGACAGTTAAGAAACGAATAGTGGACTCTTAAATCGGGACGAGGGAAGTAATTACAAAATTCATACATTTCGGTGCACAAAGCCATTAAATCCAATCACTTTATCCAACAAGAAGGAAACGATTTGCATCCACAAAAAAATGTTTTTAACAGTTAAAAAGTGTATTGTCAACAACATATATTTTTAATGAAGACTATGAACGATGTGATCAAGTATTCTAAACAACAAAAATTGCAATAAACTACTAACAATCAACAATTTTTGAAAAATCCACCTTTAACTTCAAGTTTATCAAACAAAATTTGATATTGAATTTTCAATAATAAAACATGCCCCCCGAAAAGATCAATTTTTAAATAAATAAAAAATAATTCAAGGAAACTTACCAATATCCAATGGGTTGTGGACCATTTGGGTGATAGATACTTATAGATTTACATAAATGAAAGACAAATCCATGTGAAATCAAGGCCTTCTCAATGTTAAACCTGATTTTTTATAAGCAAGAGCAAAAATAATCAATCATAAATAAAAGAATCACAGTAAGTTTGCACCATCAAAGCAGTGATAAAGCAATAAAATCAATGGATTAAAGAAAAAAAGGTGTAATTAAAGTTCTTTAAAGAATATGTGTTCAAGTATGTGATGGTGTAACACCCGCGCAATCTGAACAATGGGATGGCCAATCGCCGCCGCCAGACTACACCGGGCGTCACTAAATAAAATATCATGCTTAGCATGTATCAGATATGAGACATAATAAACTCATTCCACAAGATAATAATTTAAATTGATCCCAATAAATGATCGTCCATGCAATATAAAATCCATCACCATGCTAAAATCCAATAATATCCAAATATCAAATTAAATATAAACTCCAATCAACCTAATCCATAATGAAATAACTGAATAAAACAGTAACAACTGTGTAACCAAACGGCATACCAAATCCATAATAAGAGTCTAATAATCAAATGTGATGGAAAGGAAACTAATCTAAACTACTAAGCATAAAATAAATACTCTAGCTGCACCGCCAAGATAAATCTCCAAATACTCCTATTCAGCTTACTCAAGCACTACTACCTGAAAAATGTTGGTCAACGCACAGGGTCTGAGCCCCGAGCATGAATACTGGCTACTCCCTCCAATTAGGGTCCGTGAACCCAAACAATAGCATTATACATAATACATATCGCAATAGAATATTTTAAATTAAGACGAGATAATTAATAACAAAGGGAGTAAAATAAACAACATATGCTGACGCACGAAACTACAATTCAAAGACCAAGTCCAATTATCCAATTTCCAATACTATCATTTAACTGGTTTACTTAACTTATTAGTTTTATCATTTTATCATCCTCAGTCGCGGTAGTCCTTCATATAAATCTTACACACTCCCACCAATTATCATCATTTTAATGCGGGACTCCCGCTTAAAGTATTTGTTAGTTTGGTTGTGGAACTCCCACATGTTCTACACCACACCCTTCCCCTCACTACGGCTAGTCATCCCGCTATACTGTCATCTCTTCACACACTCGTGACATTCCACGTAAGACATGTCAGTATAGCCCGTCAACCCGTTTAATTGTTCACCTGCACATACTCATGACGTCATACACACCCACAACGATATAGTCAGTCGCCTTGTTTAACTGTCATCCCTGCACATACTCTGGTCGCAAATATATTTTAATACCCATTTTATTATCATAGGTATTAATTCTCCATTTCTCATTTTCTCTTCTTCAATTATTTATTTACCCCACCCTTATTATTGATGTGAGATCCAAAAAAACACCCATAGTCCCACACCTCAGGGTCCCCTGCACATAAATATGTTCTACCTTAATTATATGATGAATTTATATCAAAAATATCTTCACAGTCTTATGCCTAGGCTAGCGAATTGATGACACGAAATACAAATCAACCTCATTTCGAAAGCGCACATCCGTAAAAATCTACACTCACTAGTCCCATACCTCGAAAGCGTAAATCGTTACTAAGGCCTACCTATTAGCCATATACCTAGCAAGCATCATAAAATAGAGGTGAGAGAATACTACTAAAAACCCGTCATACCCGCGATGATAAATATCAATATTAATCAATGACATAATCCAACAACACCTATGAACAATATCACAAATTTATTCGTGATTACACAATTTAATTTATTTTAATTAATGACACCGTCATCGTTCTTAACACAATTATTTAATTTAGTCAATATATATTAATAAACATGAAAGGTTATGAAACACACCATAATCGTCAGTTTTATTAACTACATAACTTTCATGCGTGTGTACACGTACAGATTTTATTTAAATAACCCCCAAAAAAATCTACATGCAAACTACACCCATAATAACCAAAACCTAATACTCTCTAGGACACCCCGCCCAATTAAATAAAGGGTGATCCGTCCCGTACCAATTTAAAACAGAATGCTCGGTTGGTTCATTCTTTGCATCACTGTCGAAAATAATTAAACCATATTAATCACCTAATATAAAATTAAGCTAGGTGTCAAAACATTTCCAATTTTATTAAAACCAAGTAAATTCATTTTCATTCAGTCTTAAAATATAAACCATTCATCACACATAGGAATATAATAAATACTGAACATGAATCAAATACAGAAATAAATACGACTGGGTAAAACTCACAGTTCAAAACTCCAAACCATAAAATAAGCTAAATACAATAACTCTGATGATGGACTAGAAGTGGGCGACACATGCCCTAGATAAGAAGTCTAGATGAAACTAAATGGAAAAGATAGATGCGTTTACTGCAAGGATCTACAACTTCCACAATAGCTGCAACATGTCAAGAAATCCCAATCTCTTAGTCTGGTGTCCCTGTGGCTGAGCACCTGATATAATACATATATATATACTAAAAGAGAGAAGAGATGCAAGAAATGGGTCAGAGCCCAAGGTGTAAAAAATGATTTAGCAAGTATTTAAAATTGGTTCTGAAAAAAAGTCTTATATGCATGTTAGTTATCTAACTCTCACATAAGTTTCTCACCTCTCATCTATTGTGCACGCCTAACATACATCTAATATCTCCTAGTTATACCACCCAGTCTAACTAGTCAGAAACCATACTAATACTAACTATGCTCACTAGTAGTATTCCCGTATCGCCCATACAATACGCTTATTCAAATAGTTTATCTCATATACTAAGTTTCCTCATTTACCGTTCAAGTGGTTAATCTTTTATCCAGTAAGATTATTCTATTTCTCCTTTTCACTTTAACTACAGGTTTCACAAAGTAGGAAGTTTCCAAAGCACACTCATACATAAATATATAGTCTCATCATCCCTATATATATACGCAAATCCAGCACCCTTAGGTTAAGACCACTTGGCGCAATGTAATGATTATTATTATTACCAAGTCTATAAATTTCACACAGTAGAAATATTTGCAATCTCATTCATGTATATCTCTATATATAGTCAAATCATCCCTATACATATATATATATATATATATATATATATATATATATATATATATATATATGCTAATCCTGCACCCCCGGGCTAAGACCCATTAGTGCACCTCTCAAGAAAATCCTGCATCCCCGGGTCAACACCTATTAATGCACCTATCAAGAGAATCATGTATCCCCAGGTTTGAACCCATTAATGCACCTATCAAGAAAATCCTTCATCCCCGGGTTAGCTCCCATTAATGCACCTATCAATAAAAATCCAGTACCCCCGGGTTATCACCCATTAGTGCGCCTATTAATAATATTCTTGTACCCCCAGGTTATCACCCATTAGTACACGTAATAATAGAGTTTCTGTACCACTGAGTTATCACTCATTAGTGCGCTTAACTATAAGATTTTTTCACCCCCGGGTTATCACTCATTAGTGCTCCTAGCATTAATATCACATAATAGGTATACACACATCCTATTATAATTTATAGGTATTTCTCTAACCTACATATATACTTCTCATACGTATTTTACTCTCAACACTATCTCTCTCGAAATCTCCAAGGTACATTCTCTCTATACCAAAATAATTAAGGCATTAATTCTCACATACTTTATCGAAATTCTGTCTTTTTGAAATTTATTATTGAGCAGTTTCTCTCAATCCAATAAACCGGTAACCTCCAAACTGGACTCTAAAAAAAATTCCAAAAATTTACCCCATCGCTCGAACCAGATGGCATGTAATTCGAACGACTGTCACTTGTCACTTGAGCGACTTCGCGCAAGATGCCATCTCGCTCGAACGACCACAAGCGACTTCGCGCGAGATTTCACTGTTCATCTTCCTGCCTTGATTTTCAACATTTTTTTTACCATTTGGACCTAAAAACCTCTAAGATTCAATACCCAACAGCTCTTCATCAATACCCATTAACCCATAACAGATTATAAGTCATTTCTACCATCCTAGGATCCTTAATTCGTCATTAATCATCATAATTACATAAAACCCCCAAATTAATTCACATGAACCCTAGTTTCCGAAATTCCAATTAAATAACCTAATCAACCCAGATTCGTTGATAAAGATGTGATTCAATTTCGCAGTTTATCCTCTACATACATGAAGGAACATCGACAACTAATTAGCCCAGTCTCTATTCATTATTTAAACTCCAATTTTTCACCTAATTAACATGTAAATCAAGGATTAAATTCACCTACACTAACATGAGTATGATTATTGCTAAATAAAGCAAATAAAAAACACTTGCCTTAAATCGAAGGTCTAAATCCTTTGGTGATGTTGGTATAGACACGTTCCTCTCTTCTCGATCTACGTGTTAATGGTCACGATTGTGCAAGCTGAGGATGATTTGGCCTTCTCTCTTGGAATTTGGTTCTCCCTCACACCCCTCCATGACCGTTCTAGATTTGTTTAACTTAACCCTAATGGAACTCCTATAGATGATATAATTATTCTCTAATTTTCGTCCATTTAATTTCCCAAAAAGTTCCAATTATAAAACTTCCCCTACGGGGTGCCGGTTTGGCCTAAAATCTCCCGGAGTCCAAATAAAATCCCCATGTAGAGTTTTTTTCACTATCTTGACCCTCATAAACTCAACAGCGCACTCGAAATGACCGTACGAGTTAATAAAAATAAATTGTCTTTTTATCCCAATCTATCAGTCCCGACACGACTCACACGCGCGTCAGACTTAAGTTATCAAACTGTCGTATTTCTCACTTTCAAAAATTTATCAAATATCATAATTTCGTATTACATAACACACAATAATATTTAATAGTTCACAACAAGTATTAACCCTTGGCACGCTAGTTAATAATTATTTTAATCCGAATTAATTAACAATTAAATTTTTGACTTTTTCATTCAATTAATCCAACAATAATAATAAATTCCATAATTATTTAAATCATAAAAAATACGGGGTGTTACATACTTCCCCCCTTACAACGGAATTTCGTTCCGAAATTCAAAAAAAGTATTCCAGGTACAGACAACGATGTAGAAATATTGCGCATCGTGTCCTTGCGCTCACAAGTAAGTTACTCCGTACCACTCATATAGTACGCTATCGAATACCCTTAATAATGAACACTTCACATGTGTTTGTTCTAAACTCCAGGTTACCCTATCATATAGGCCCTTGCCCAAGCCTTTCTGCATAACTTTCACTACTTAAATTTTATTTTAGATATTCACTATCTAGCCTTCTACTATTTGCACTTTAGTAGATTTGTCCCCTTTTCATATACGTATGACTTTGCCTCGTGTCGTTCATACAAGTAAATTGGCTGTGCAATATATATTTTACACATAATATATATACGATAATATCATTTCTTCTCCGATATTTGTAATCATAACTGATCCCCCACCTTTAACTATCATGTAGGACAACATCCAAGTTTATCATGCCATACTTTTACTAGAACTTTGCCCGAATGTGAACTTATAGGAATTATTTGGATACAAACTCCACTAGTGGAAGGTACTGCTCTCGTCCTCCCCTAAAATCTCAGGGTCCACATAAAAATTTTCTCTTATGCATCCGATTAGACCGCTTGTTCTTCCCATCCCTCTATGGGTATTAAGCCATACACAATCTCATTTAGTACCTATAATCTCACCATCTCAGCTACATGAGAAGATCCTTGGAGATACTCTCCCATTCTCTAGTGGAAGAATCCCCTACTGGTTTCAAATTTTCCACCCTTTTTCTAACCGTCAGGTAATCCACTGCAAGACTATCCTTGCAATATTACCCTACATCGTAACCCATCACCATTGTTGTTTGTATCCCGATACATTTTGTCTTTCCTGTATAAATTTTAGTTTATCTTGAAACGTAAGTCTTTGACAAATCTCAGTGACTAGGTTTCGGCTCACCCGACTACATGTTATCGAATTCACATGCTAATCAAAATCCACTTTCTGATCCAATCACCTAGGGGGGCCATACACCATATGTCTCGCCCATCATAATACAAATGACATGAAGTTTTCCTACTTCAATTCTTGCACACTGGGTATGCTGATGTAGTAGGGGTGCACTCAACCACCCCACTAGTCATAACTTATTCAATCCTTCAATGGGATCATTACTCTATTTCGAATGATACTAAGTCTAGGCGACTCTATTGGCCTTAAGTTATAAAAGAATTATCAATTCTCAATTATATTCTTTTATAGGTACAATAACCAACGTACTAAAACTTACGACTATCGACCAAACTTCTCTCCACTTCCGACGTTCGCTAGTTTCATGCGTGGGATGTCTCGCAAAGAGAAATTCAAATAAGGAACCCCCCCGATACACTACTATCCAACTTAGTCGGTTGTCAGGATCCGTAAGGCCCTCAATCCATACTATGTACTTTTCTACAATCTCCTTATGTTGACATAAGAGTTTGCTCGTCCATTATGATGTCCCTAAACATAACATAAAGCATGGCACTCTCGCTATCCCAGTTACTCAACGCTATATATATATATATAACGAGATCTATCTCTCTACTCAAAGAAGAACACAATGCATCCTGAGTCTTCTCAGTAAAATAAATTCCTATGCACTGGAATCACATATAACTAGACAACATACTCGCTGAGGTCTATAATTTAATGATTTATATATATATTCATATATTTGGTCCCTACCCTATTTCAGGTGGTGTCGCACAAAAGAAAAATTACTCCCTCTCGGAGTACCCGACACGATAGCCATAACACTAAATTTACTATCGTCCAAACATATGGTAATTAATTACTACACATTACCATAATATAATCTACTAATGCTAACTCAATGCAGTAGTAAATTATAACAACAAAACATATTCTTAGGGCCCACACGGTTCTCTCATGGGCGACATCAAAATGCCCTTCTATCAAGAAGAAATACGTTTGTAACGAGACTGTTAAAACTAAAGTTCCCCACTCAACTCAACTCACACACAAATTTTAGGGTCTCCAATTTACACATCTGTTGTGACACACCCGTGTCACTAGAATTAATCCTTTACTCACAAGGAAGAAGCAAAACGTCACCAGTCTCACTTAAACATAGGGTTCCCGCACGCGGCTCCCAATACGACCCATGAACCTCTGAAATCGTTATATATATTAGGATTTCATCCTATAGTTGTCCCCTCTCATCATGGACAATTTATCCCATCTTGTGGATTTCATGCCCATTATTGAAACGTTGGCCCAAACTCCCTAGGCCTCAATTATGGCTTTACTGAAATCTCATTTACATCCCGGGTCCCGTCGACCCTAATATACTGTATGCTACTATTAATGAGGACTCTACTAGTCCAGCCTGAACCCATCACTCTCGGGTTATAAATTTCCTGGGCCTAATTCTCTTAACCCTAAATTCCTTTGTTGGAAGCATCACTCCTCCAGTTGTTATGCCTAACTAACATGATTTACCATTTCTAATCTTTTTGGACTCACTTCTCAATTTTGGACACATTCAACCTTGGTAGTCCTACTTTCTTCACATAGGGAAACTTCACGAGATAATTCCCCGTCACTGATCCCATTGACCATTTTGAAATGTCCTTCTCTCGGACCGAGTAGTCTTAACTTACTGGCTACAGTGGCTTTTAGAAACTATAGTCGGCCTCTGCGGCCCTGATTGACTTCATCGTCATTTTTTAGGAAGTTAATCACTGAAAATCACATAAATGAGTTCCCTATTAAGCACACTCTCAGGTGGTGTTTCATTAACACCGTTATGTTCAGTTTTGCTTTTTGGCCAGATTCTCTAACCTTTCTGGCTTGCTTTTTTTGAAAAGAACGCAATAACTAATCACCGTATAACCTTGACAACATCAACATTAGTCATCCTAACTGGATTTCTCATCTATGCTTGTATTCCACTCACGGGTCCTTTATCAACTATAAACGCTTAGGATAATTATTCGCCTCTACCAGGCACAAAGTTAATTATGAAATTCAACCTTTCTCTCACGGTCGGTTTCCATCTTACCCATTGTGTTAAACATCAAAATTTCACTCGCATTTTGTTACCACATCGAATGGAAGACTTCATGGTCAAATCGTACCCAAATTTCTCTCTAAATATCAAACACACTTCTTCATATATGGTGATTGACTCTAATCACTACATGATGCTCCTAAGAGCTATAGCTTTTAACTCCAAATTTAATTCTAAGTGTCATCACACCCCACTCTACATAATTGCTTTCGGATTTTCTACCTCCCTTGGTCTGTTATACTTTCTATTTTTCTTCTTCGCTTTTTCAATGATGGGTTTTCAAAAGAGTCCCTCTGATTTCCCCTTTATCGACTATGATAGGTGGTCCTGAAATCACTCCACCGTTATATACGACTGTGTATTGGGAACCCACTATTACCGAGTGATGATTTCACTATCTCTTGCTCAAGTAATTCTCATGGTGATTTTTTTTTGTCACGATCACTCTTTCCCGTTTACTCTATGTCTTCTATTGAGCTTCTTCTCCCGCAGTTCTTCTTACGGACCTCGTTGGTCTTCCTAAAATGTTCGCTGTTCGAATCACACCGAATTTCATATAATGAGTCACATCCATTATAATTCATAGCAGGAGAATGTAAGTCGCATACGTAAGGGATCACAACAATCCTATCATAAGGCTCTACATCAAAGAACGCTACGCTGAAACATAATAATCCGCACAGATCCAAAAAGACACTAGAACCTAATGCTCTGATACCACCTATGACACCCCTCCCAATTAAATAAATGGTAATCAGTCCTGTACCAATTTAAAACAGAATGTTCGGTTGGTTCATGCTTAGCATCACTTTCGAAAATAATTAAACCATATTAATAACCTAATATAAAATTAAGCTAGGTGTCAAAACATTTCCAATTTTATTAAAACCAAGTAAATCCATTTTCATTCGGTCTTAAAATATAAACCATTCACTACACATAGGAATATAATAAATACTGAACATGAATCAAATACTGAAATAAATAAGACTGGGTAAAACTCCCAGTTCAAAACTCCAAACCATAAAATAAGCTGAATACAATAGCTCTGATGATGGACTAGAAGTGGGTGACACATGCCCTAGATAAGAAGTCAAGATGAAAATAAATGGAAAAGATAGATGCGTCTACTGCAAGGACCTAAGACTTCCACAATAGCTGAAGCACATCAAGCAATCCCAATCTCTAAGTCTGGTGTCCTTGTGGCTCAGCACCTGATATATATAATATATATATAGAGAGAGAGAGAGAGAGCAAAAGAGAGAAGATATGCAAGAAACGGGTCAGAGCCCGAGGTGTAAAAAATGATTTAGCAAGTATTTAAAACTGGTTCTTAAAACAAGTCTTATACGCATGTTAGTTATCGAACTCTCACATGAGTTTCTCACCTCTTATCTATTGTGCACGCCTAACGTACATCTAATCTCTCCATAGTTATACCACCCAGTCTAACTAGTCAGAAACCATACTAATACTAACTATGCTCACTAGTAGTATTCCCGTATCGCCCATACAATACGCTTATTCAAATTGTTTATCTCACATACTAAGTTTCATCATTTACCATTCAAATGGTTAATCTTTTATCCAGTAAGATTATTCTATTTCTCCTTTTCACTTTATCTACTAGTTTCACAAAGTCAAAAGTTTCCAAAGTACACTCATACATAAATATATAGTCCCATCATCCATATATATATACACAAATCCTGCACCCTTAGGTTACGACCACTTGGCGCAATGTAATGATTATTATTATTACCAAGTCTACAAATTTCACACAGTAGAAATATTTACAAGCTCATATATATATATATATATATATATATATATATATATATATATATATGCTAATCCTGCACCCCCGGGCTAAGACCCATTAGTGCAACTATCAAGAAAATCATGCATCCCCGGTTTAACACCCATTAATGCACCTATCAAGATAATCCTACATCCCCGGGTTAGCACCCATTAATGCACCTATCAAGAAAATCCTTCATCCCCGGGTTAGCACCCATTAATGCACGTTTCAATAAAAATCCAGCACCCTCGGGTTATCACCCATTAGTGCGCCTATCAATAATATTCTTGTACCCCTGGGTTATCACCCATTACTACCTTAACAATAGAGTTTATGCACCCTCGAGTTATCACTCATTAGTGAACTTAACTATAAGATTCTTGCACCCCCGGGTTATCACCCATTAGTGCTCTTAGCATCAATATCACATAATAGGTATACACACATCCTATTATAATTTATATGTATTTCTCCAACCTACATATATACTTATCATACGTATTTTACTCTCAACACTACGTATAGCATGAATATTTAGATTACTATCTCTCTCGAAATCTCCAAGGTACAGTCTCTCTATACTGAAATAATTAAGGCATTAATTCTCACATACTTTCCCGAAATTCTGTCTAGTTCAAATTTATTATTGATCCAAACTGGACTCTAAGGAAAATTCTAAAAAATTTACCCCGTCGCTCGAACCAGATGGCATGTCGTTCGAACGACTGACACGTGTCGCTCGAGCGACTTCGCGCGAGATGCCATCTCGCTCGAACGACCTCATGCTACTTCGCGCGATATTTCACTGTTCGTCTTCCTTCCCAGATTTTCAGCATTTTTCACCATTTTTTAACGTAAAAACCTCTAAGATTCAATACCCAACACCTCATCATCAATACCCATTAACCCATAACAAATTATAAGTCATTTATACCATCCTAGGATCCTTAATTCGTCATTAATCATCATAATTACATACAAACCCCAAACTAATTCACATGAACCCTAGTTTCCGAAATTCCAATTAAAGAACCTAATCAACCCAGATTCGTTGATCAAGATGTGATTCAATTTAGTAGTTTGTCCTCTACATACATGAAGGAACATCGATAACTAATTAGCCCAATCTCTATTCATTATTTAAACTCCAATTTTCACCCAATTAACATGTAAATCAAGGATTAAATTCACATACACTAACATGAGTATGATTTTTGATAAAGAAGGCAAGTAATAAACACTGGCCTTAAATTGAAGGTCTGAATCCTTTGGTGATGTTGGTATAGACGCGTTCCTCTCTTCTCGATCTACGCGTTGGTGGTCACGGTTATGCAAGGTGAGGATGATTTAGCCTTCCCTCTTGGAATTTGGTTCTCCCTGACACCCCTCCATGCCTGTTCTAGATTTGTGTAACTTAACCCTAATGGAACTCCCGTATACGATATAATTATTCTCTAATTTTTCGTCCATTATATTTCCCCAAAAGTCCAAATTACAAAACTACCCCTACGGGGTGCCGATTTGGCCTAAAATCTTCCGGAGTCCAAATAAAATACCCGGGTAGAGTTTTCTGACTATCTCGATCCTCTCGAACTCAACGGCGTGCTCGAAATAACCATACGAGTTAATAAAAATAAATTCTCTTTTATCCTAATCCATCAGTCCCTATACGACTCACACGCGCGTCAGGCTTAAATTATCAAATTGTCGTATTTCTCACTTCCTACAATTTATCAAATATCATAATTCCATATTACATAACACACAGTAATATTTAATATTCCACAACAACAAGTATTAACCCTTGGCACGCTAGTTAATAATTATTTTAATCCGAATTAATTAACAATTAAATTTTTCACTTTTTAATTCAATTAATCCAACAATAATAATAAATTCCATAATTATTTAAATCATCAAAAATACGGGGTGTTACACTTTCTCTTACGCACCCAATGGTTTCAAATCTTATTCCATGTTAAAATTTTCATCTTTCACTTTTTCTAATTAAAGTTCCTAATTTGTTTTAAGAAAAGCATGTGATTAAAGGTTTAGGTGACACTTAAAATGCATAATACTAAAGGAAGATAATAGAGTATCCATGCTTGAATAAAAGTTGATTAAAAATTATGTTATTGAAGACGTATTCTTCTCAAAAAGTTGACAAGGATCTGTTCTTGATGTGTATTGAGAAAACCCAGTTAATCTTGACAAATCTTGACTTGAAAGTTATGTAGAATGGGGCTAGGGTTTAGAGGTTGAAGAAGATGTAAAAATGAGAGGATTCTACTATTAGGTTAGATGAAATTATGTTTTAAAAGTCCTACCCATGAGTTTGTTTTCTACATAAAATAAATAAGAGTTTGAGTACTAAAAAAGTTCCAAGAAAACTAAATTGTTTGACGCAACAGACTGGAGAACCGGTCCAGCCTAAACTATCGATTCGGTTCGGCCGAAATTTTTTAAAATTTTTAAATCCCAATATAAATTCACATTTTAACTCCGATTTGAATTTTGATTAAAATCCTACATTTCATTATTAAAACTCAACATTTTAAATTGCTAGAAATTCATAAATTCCAAAATTTTATTTTACCCAAATTTCTGAATTAATTTAAATAATCCATTTAAATTTACATGGTGTTACATACTTCCCCATTAGAACATGAATTTTGTCCTCGAAATTGGACGAATCGTAAACGCGCAAAATAAAATAAGGATCACATATGCCTACCCATAGAGTACCAATATTAGGCGCCTATAGACCCAATCCTACCCGTACATAATCCCACGGTCGAAAATATAATATATATGTCACTTATATATATATATATGAATAAGTATGAAAATAATCGCATACGACGCGCTCTCATGAATCACCACTCGATTCTATCTCCAAAAGTCATCCAAACGCTAAAGTCCTCAAATTTCTTAACATTACCAAAATCAATACTTACGATAACTAAAATCTGCAGTAACAATCTCCAAACTAACTCTCATCTCCAAGAATCATCTCTAAAGATACTTGCATAGAGATTACTAGTTCTAACCTCAATTACCACATTGTCCTCAATACAAAACTTCAAGTTATAACGCTAAATTACTCTAATCAATCCACATCACCCAAATCGATACTGAAGATGCTATCATTTGCACTAGCAATCTGCAACATAATCCTTGTCTCCCAAAATCATTTCTAAGTCTCCTCTCATCAAGATTATTATTTCTAACCTCAATGCTTACAACATCCTTAATACAAAACTTCATATCTCCAAGAAACACATCTAACACGTATGCTAGACCCTTTACCTCAAGGAGTATGAATCAATAAAGGGAATCAAAGTTCGGTAATGAGGAAGCTAAATGGACTTATAACCTACGAGACCTAAAACCATGCTCTGATACCATCTGTAACACCCCGCACAATCTGAACAACGGGGTGGCCAACCGCCGCTGCCAGACTATGTCGGGCGTCCCAAAAAAATATCATTCTTAGCATGTGACAAATATGAGATATAATAAATTCATTCCCCAAGATAATAATTTAAATCAATCCCAATAAATAATCGTCCATGCGATATAAAATCCATCACCATGCTAAACTCCAATAATATCCAAATCTCAAATTAAATGAAACTCCAATAAACCGAATCCATAATGAAATAACTGAATAAAATTGTAACAACTGCGGAACTGAATGACCCACAAAATCCATAATAAGAGTCTCAAAATCAAATGCGACGGAAAGGAAACTAAACTAAACATCTAAGCATAAAATAAATACTTTAGCTCCTAGATAAATCACCAAATACTCCTATGCAACTTACTCCAACACTACTTCATAAAAAATAATAGTCAACGCACAGGGTCAGAGCTCCGAGCATGAATACCGACTACTCCATCCAATTAGGGTTCGTGAACCCAAATAATAACATTACACATGATAAATATCACAATAGAATATTTTAAATTAAGAGGACATAATTAATAATGATGCGAGTAAAATGATATTCAAAGTCCAAGTCCAAGTCCAAATTTCCAATTTCCAATACTATCATTTAACTAGTTTACTTAACTTATTAGTTTTCTCATTTTATTATCCTCAGTAGCGGTACTCCCTCATATAAATCTTACACCATTTTAGTAGTGGGACTCCCACCAATTATCATAATTTTCAGACGGGACTCCCGCTTAAAGTCTTTATTTGTTTGGTTAAGGGACTCCCACATGTTATACAACACACCCTTCTCCTCACTATGGCCAGTAAACCCATTATGACGTCAACTCTTCACACACTCGTGATGTTCCATGCATGACACGTCACTATGGCCCGTCATCCCGTTTAACTATCAGTCCGCATAAACTCATGATGTCACACACACCCACGATGATATAGCCAGTCATCCTGTTTAACTATCAGCCTTGCACATACTCTCGAGAAAATATATTTTAAAACCCTTGTTATTATCGTAGGTATTAATTCTCAATTTCACATTTTCTCTTCTTCAATTATTTATTTAACCCACCCTTATTATCGATGTGAGATCCTCAAAAACACCCTTAGTCCCACGCCTCAGGGTCCCCAGAACATAAGTACGTCATAACTTAATTATATGATGAATTTATATGAAAAATATCTTCCTAGTCTTATGCCTAGGCTGGCGAATCGACGACACAATATAAAAAAATCCACCCCATCCCGAAAGCGCCCAATCGTAAAAATCTACACTCACTAGTCCCATACCTCGAAAGCGTAAATCGTTACTAAGGCCTACCTATTAGCCATATACCTAGCAAGCACCCTAAAATATAGGTGAGAGCATACTACCAAAAACCCGTCATACCCAGGATGATAAATATCAATATTAATCAATCACATAATCCAACAAGACCTATGAACAATATCATAAATTTATTCGTGATGGCACAATTCAATTTATTTTAATTAATAACACCGTCGTCATTCTTAACACAATTATTTCATTTAATCATTATAGATTAATAAACATGAAAGGTTATGAAACACAACATAATCATCACTTTTATTAACTACATAGTTTTCATGCATGTGTACACGTCCCGATTTTATTTACATACCCCCCATAAAAATCTACATGAAAACCACACCCATAATAACCAAAACCCAATACTCTCTCCTACGTACCCAAGGGTTTCAAATCTAATTCCATGTTAAAATTTTCATCAAAACAATACTAAATTTAGTTTTCACTTTCTCTAATTAAAGTTGGTAATTTTTTTTAAGAAAAACATGTGATTAAAGGTTTAGGCGACACATAAAACACATAATACTAAAGGAAGAGAATAGAGTATCCATGCCTGAATAAAAGTTGATTAAGAGTCAGATATTGGGGATGTATTCTATAAGGACATAATTTTATAAATGTCCGAGGTAGAATCTAGGAATTTTCTGTTTGTCCTAGATCACAGTATGTATGTCTGATGTAGCTACATTCGGCAAGTTAACACGATCATCCACAACGGCCTTGCTCTGAATCAATGCATCCACCATCTTCACACGTGCATCAGGCTTTATGCGACGTGCTACTCAACCCATTCCCTTTACTCCACTTCGCTTTATTGGTAAATGATTTATTGGAGTTGTTTATATTTGCATAAATATTTACGAATTTTTTAGAAAATATGTTTCGAAGTCTGATTTGTTTTTGACAAAAGCATAAATTTTTCTAAGTGTAGAAGCGAACTTGCCTCGATAGATGAGCTCGTTCAAACAACATCGCTATGTCGTTCAAGCGACATGAGGATGTCGCGCGATCTCGTTCGAGCGACGCTGCTGCCTCAATTTTTGTATAAATATCTCGGTGCATTCTAAACGTTTTCTAAGTCTTTTTCGCACACAATTTTTGTGTTTTACAGCCCATAAAACAAACTTCATGTTTTAACATTTTATAACTTCTTTATTCACAAAATCATTCCCATATATGTTTGTGAATCTTTAAACCTTTAAGGGATCATTTGTACTCATCTCGAGTAACTTGTGGAGAAGTCATCTCTTTTCCATTGTTGCCCATCTAGAGTTCTTGAGGGAAAGTCCAGCCGACGACATCTGAACCGACACCTGAGGGTATTTCGTATGTCACTCTTGTTTTTATTATAATCCGTGTAAATCGTTCTTTAAAAATTACAGTGAAAATAAAAGGTTTTGTCCCTTTGGGGGATTTTTCCTCACTTGTGTGTTTTGTTTGTGATTGAATGTTCTTGTATGTTCATATTGTCTTTGTAACAACCCGCCCTTTTGGAGACAATTAAAATCCATAATTGGATATAAATTGGAGATTTGAGGAATTTCTCGAAATAGTGATTTTGGCGATTCTCGAGGATTTAATGATTTTTGATGGGGGTTGTGATTATTTTTGGGGACTAAATAGGTCGAAGTATTTTAATTATATGTCGTCGTGGAGTAAAGCGAAAAAAGAGGTAAGATTTTGATTGGAAAACCAACATTAAGTTATATGGGTTAGAATATTGATTTGCGTTTAAGTACCTCGAATGGAAATTTTGACTGCACCGTGAGTCTTGGAATGTCTGAGATAGTCGAAAAAGAGTGTCCGATTGTCGAAATTGAGTTTCGGAGAATTTTGGAGTTAAATAGGCTCGTAATTGAGTAAACGAGTCGTTTTTGGATTTTAGGGGTTATACCCTTTTCTCTCCATATAAATAGGGAGAAAGGGAATAAAATAGAAAGAAAGAAAGAGAAGAGAAGAGAGAGATGAGGAGAGAAAAGAGGAGAACAGGGAGATTCCAGCCAAACTCGGCGGGATTCAGCTCAAGGTCGTCGAATTATATCGACGAGGCAAGTGTTTACTTGCTTTATTTACTTTTAAGCATAAATCTCATATCATAGTTTGGTATAAACAAACCATAAAGATTTTGGGTTGGGTATTCATGAATAAAATGAGTTTTCAGGAGTTAAAACGAATAAACCCCTAAAATTTGTTAATTGGAGAAACTTATATTTTAACCTAAATTAATTGGTGGTTTAGGGTTCTAGGATGTTTAGAACCCTTAATATATGTGTATTTATAGTTGGTTGAGGTTGTAGGACGTTGGGTGAGGCGACAAAAGCTTGGGAGAAGCTTTAATGGCCGAAACCGTCTCGGAGAAGACGATGAATAGTAGGACCTACGTATTAATCGAATCTATTCGGCCAGGGTTAATCGATTCGGCTCTTGGTCAAAAACAAAATTTGTAGATCTCTTCGACGCGGTCGCGTTGGTGCCGATCGCGTATTTTTCTAATTTTCTTTGGATTTAAAGTGATTTTTCTACGGAAAGCTGTCCAAGATCATAATAGTTAATCATAAACTAACAATAGAATTATTTGAAGTTAAATATTAGGGGTTCCCAAGAAGAGGGTTAGGACCTCTAAAGGACTTGAGGAGATATTAAAACCTTGGGTTCGTTGAAATAAATCCGAGTTATAATTTAAATGGATATTGAATTGAGTTTGGGGTTTTTGGGATATATATAAAAACCTAGGCAGATTTGGGATTTTCGGACAAGCCGAATCGATTCTGACCAGGCGAATCGATTCGGTAAGAGACAGTTTGAAAGTAGAACCATTTCGAATCGATTCGGACAGGCCTAATCGATTCAGTACCCTGCGAATCGATTCGGACAGCCCGAATCGATTCGGTACTGGCAGACTTTTGAGATTTTCTACTTTTAAGTTTAGGGAGACTTAATGTATGGTTTTGGAGACTATTATAGGAGTTTCTAAATGGAATATTAGGACTCCTAGATGATGATTTGAGGAGGATAAGAAAATCTCAGATTAATTTAGAGTGTGATCCGGGGTATGGAGTTAATTAATGTTTGGGGACAAGGGACATTCGGGTTTATGTACAAGTCCTTAAATGAGAATAAGGTATTTATTAGAATCAAAGTAAGGAAATACTTTGGGTTTAGTATCATGCTAATATGAAATCATGATTATGATTCCTCGAGAGAATCTTTGGGATTATGGATCATCGCTAGATGAGATTGGCAATTATGGTCATATATATATATATTCGAGGATGAATATATGGTATATATATATACTATGTGATTAAAGTATATATATGATTTAATATAAATGACTTTTGAAAATGTAAATATAAATGTTTTCAAAAAGGAAAGACAAATGATTTTCATAAATAATAAAATATGGATACACACCTCTCTAAATCGCTATCATAAGGGAAGTTGCGTACGTATGGTGAAGCCCCCTAACTAATGTATGCAGGGTAGATATAGTCCTATAGGCCATATGAGCGTTTATTGTATATTTCTGCGCTGGTTAGGAGATTTCGGGTGTGGTCTTGACTATCTTGCAGGCATATGGCCGCTTCCCAATGTCTTGCGTTGTAGGATCCCAGGTTGTCTTGATGATAGGCCCTGGAAGATGATAGCCATTTAGGGGCGCGCACGGTGGGAAAACCCGTACGGGCGGTGTTAGAACGCGTTATATATTTGTTAAAGCAATTTATGATAATAAATTGGCTTTAATTTACATTTCCTCGATGGAAGAAGGGAAATGGGATAATGGTTTTGGCTTCGGTAACACTCCCGGATGGAAGAAGGGATGTGGAAGCATATGATATGGTAAAATCATTTTTATGATAATGAAAATGGCTTTTAAATACATTTCCTGAATATAAAAAGGGAATGGGATATTTTGAAACGGACAAGCATTTTTGTGATAATTAAACCGACTTTTGAAAAGTTATATGTTTTGTTAAAGCAATTCATGATAATTAATTGGCTTTTAAATACATTTCCTGGATATGAGAAGGGAAATGGAAAGTTTTGAGATAAAAATAAATAGTATTGATAAATACTTTGTATATGAATCCTCAGTCCGGGAGATAGATCTGGATGTATATTGTAATATGAAAATGTATATATGGATGAATCGAGTACCGAGGGTCTAATGTATCCCGACGATCGACCTTTCCTCATAGTAGTGTATCGGGGGGGTTCCTTGTTTGGATTTCCCTTTGCGAGACACCCCACGCAAGAATATGGCATTGTGTTGAGACTGGGGGGAAGTTTAATCCTTAGTGCTCTTATATTGAGATTTATTATATGTGTATAAATATATAGATATATCTATTCTGTACTGAGGGACTGGCGAATCTCGACGATCGAACTTGCCGCGTAGTAGTGTATCGGGGGGGTTCCTTGTTTGGATTTTGCTTTGCGAGACACCCCACACACGAACATGGCTTAGTGTTGAGACTGGGGAGAAGTTTTGCCCTTAGTACATTTCTTGGACTATCTAGGGTGATGGTAAATGGGTGATAGACTAGTTTAGCAGGGTAGCTTGACTAGGATATTTAGAGGGATGCGCTAGGAGTTCACTGTTAGTGAAGAGGTGAGGGGTATCTCATGGGAGTGCGATACCAAACTTAAATATGAGATAAAACCTTTTTCTAAAAATAATGCATTTATGAACTTGCTAAATATTTTCAACACTCGGGCTCTGACCCGTTTATCTACTTTTCCTCTTGCTATATATATATATATATATATATATATATATATATATATATATATATATATATATATATATATATATATGTTATATAGGTGTCCAGACACAGGGACGCCTGGATGGAACTTCCTTCGAGTCAGATGTCAGCTGCAACAGCTGTGGATGCGTGCAGGTTTACCGTAGACGCCTCTGTTCTTGTACTCTAGATAGGAGGTACTGTATAAATATTCAGACCAATGGTCCAATTGCATTTATTTATTTTATTTAGTACAGCTTTCGATATGGTTGTATATTTTGACCAAGTGTTCAGTTATTTTATTTTCATTTCAGTTTCATTTTCGCAAAATCTGTGTGGATGTTTTAATTTTAGTTGTTTAAAAAGAGTAGTTAAGAAAAATTTTGACACCGGCCTAATAGGTTATTAGTAATTAAATGGATTTTTGACAGTGATGCTAAGAATGATCCATATGAGACTCCTATTATAATTTGATATAGGAGTGATCCCCCAGTATTTTATTAGGCGGGGTGTCACAGATGGTATCAGAGCATCAGGTTGTAGTGTCTTTCAGAATCTGTGCGGACGTACTACGCTTTCAGCGTTGCTCTCGATTTGATATAGAGCCTCAGGATTAGGATTGTTGATTTCTCTTGTGACATTTCGTTCTCCTGCTATAGTATGAGATTATAGTAAATCTTTTGCGTGGTCGTTTGAGATTCATGTGCGAGGCTTGGATGGGGGCATGAGGTGGGACTTAGTTTGAGCTATAAGGTTGAAGCTCGTAGTGGAGTTTCCATTTAACGGAGAAGTTATGAGTACTATTAAGATGATTGTAAGGAGCAGGGTAAAGTGGTTAGTATGAGTTTTACCTCCGAAGGAAGAGGTATAAGTGGCGTGGCTAGATCGCGGTGTTCATTAGTCCTAGACTCGTGTGTGTAATTTGAGTTATGGCGGTATCGATAACATTATATTGTGTATGCCTATGTGTTTTTCGAGATAGCGGAGTTTTATTTTTCATCATTCTCCATAGAGGCGAGTGTTGATATATTGAATGTATATATATATATATATATATGGTTTGGGATACTCGTTTTATATTTCTATACGAGTATGGTAATATAGTGAGTATATATGTATTGGTATTTTCGGAGCGATAGCAGGCTAAGGATGGCAAGACTATCGTGTCCGCAGTTCCTGGAGGGAACAGGTTGTTGTTGCGATATCTCACCTGGATACATGTTGAGTTAGCCTTTATTGATTTGGGTAAATGGAACTTCAATGAGCAGAGGTTTCATTATTATGATTTGAATGCGTGACGACCTTATAGATATGATTTAAGGCCGTAGGATTATGGTTGAGCCATAGGTTCAAGCTCATCATTGGTTTGCACGAGCATTGAATATTAGTACGAGCGCTTAGTGGTATGACTCTTAGTTAGAGATAGGAGTTCAAATCGCCTTTTGTTGAGAAGGGATAGGATTATCCCGGTTGCATGTTTGAAATAACGGACCTCCATGACCGACAAAGTTAAGTAGGAGTGTGTGTAGGGGTTCCTTGTTTGGATTTCGCTTTGCGAGACACTCCACACATGAATCTTAACGGCGTCGGGAGTGGAGAGATGTTATAGGATGCAAGGCTGATGGTTTCATGGAAAAGTCTTATACTGTGGATGAACCACTATAGACTATGAGCCATGGGATGGTGGTATGTTGATGAAATTTCCATGCTATGAAAAAGTACTAAAGTGGTCCTCTCACCACAAGTGGGTGGGTGGAGTAGGACTTAGAGAAATTGATTTGAGGATTATGGCTAGGCCTTAATGAAAAGGCAAAATTTTGAGAAGATATGTTTTGGGAATGATGTTCGTAGTGCTTTTACAGGAAGTAGGCACTTCGATTAGTTAGGTTTCCTTTCGTATGGGTGGAAGGATAGAATAGTAGGGATGCGTTCTTAGGTTAGCGAGGTAGGATTTAGGACGTCCCGCTAGTGTGCCTTAGGTCGCTATATCTCGATGACCGACAACGCTAGGGAGTAGTGTAACGGGAGGGTTCCTTGTTTGGATTTCGCTTCGGCGAGATGTCCCATGCATGAAACCGAGCAAATGTCGGGAGTTAAGAGAGGCCTTGGTCACTAGGGACACTTAGGATTACACTCGTTTCGCGTAGGTAGGACTTACCATAGACCTTAGTAGTATTAGGATGTAAGTTTAGTACGATTAGTGGAGCCAAGGTTAGGAGAATTGAACTTCGCGGGTTGGGAGGACCCATGTGTGAGTATTACACCGAGGAAAGGAGACCCTTATTGGGAGAGACACTAAGGATGGGAAGATGTTCACAGGTTAGAAAGGTGTACGGTCACCTTAGTACGTTGGTTTATGTACCGCCTGAAATAGAATGGGCGTAGTATATAAATTTGAAGTTTATGCCGTGAGGCACTAGAAATGATGGGTGCGATGTGACGATGTTGGAGTCACTTTACGACCGTGGTAGTCGTATGGTATTTGGTTAGGAACCATTGGGATTAGTATCGTTCCCCTTTGAGTTATTTGGATTTGGAGCGATTCTAGAATTGGCGGTATAGGTTGTATCTGAATTTCGAGGATGAAATTCCGTTGTAAGGAGGGGGGGGGGAGTATGTAACAACCCGCCCTTTTGGAGACAATTAAAATCCATAATTGGATATATATTGGAGATTTGAGGAATTTCTCAAAATAGTGATTTTGGGGATTCTCGAGGATTTAATGATTTTCGATGGGGTTGTGATTATTTTTGGGGACTAAATAGGTCGAAGTATTTTAATTATATGTCGTCGTGGAGTATAGTAACAAAATAGGTAAGATTTTGATTGGAAAACCCGCATTAAGTTATATGGGCTAGACTATTGATTTGCGGTCAAGTACCTCGGATGGAAATTTTGACTGCACCGTGAGTCTCGGAATGTCCGAGATAGTCGAAAAAGAGTGTCCGATTGTCGAAATTGAGTTTCGGGGAATTTTGGAGTTAAATAGGCTCGTAATTGAGTAAACGAGTCGTTTTTGGGTTTTAGGGGGTTATACCCTTTTCTCTCCATATAAAGAGGGAGAGAGGGAAGAAAATAAAAATAAAGAAAGAAAGAGAAGAGAAGAGAGATAGGAGGAGAGAAAAAGAGGAGAACGGGGAGATTCCAGCCAAACTCTGCGGGATTCGGCTCGAGGTCATCGGATTGTATCCACGAGGCAAGTGTTTACTTGCTTTATATACTTTTGAGAATAAATCTCATATCGTAGTTTGGTATAAAAAAATCCTAAAGATTTTGGGTTGGGTATTCGTGAATAAAACGGGGTTTCGGGAGTTAAAACGAATAAACCCCTTAAATTTTGTTATTTGGAGAAACTTAGGTTTTAACCTAAATTAATTGGTGGTTTAGGGTTCTAGGATGTTTATAACCCTTAATATATGTTTATTTATAGTTAGTTGAGGTTGTACGTCGTGGGTGAGGCGGCAAAAGCTTGGGAGAAGCTTTAATGGACGAAACCGTCTCGAAGAAGACGATAAATAGTAGTTTCTGCGTGTTAACCGAATCGATTCGGCAGGGCGAATCGATTCGGCTCTTGGTCAAAAAATGAAATTTTTATATCTCTTCGACGCGGTCATGTGGGTACCGACCGCGTATTTTTATGATTTTTTTTGGATTTATAGTGATTTTTCTACGGAAAGCTGTCCGAGATCAAAATAGTTAATCATAAACTAACAATAGAATTATTTGAAGTTAAATATTAGGGGTTCCCAAAAAGAGGGTTAGGACCTCTAAAGGACTTGAGGATATATTAAAACCTTGGGTTCATTGAAATAAATCCGAGTTATAATTTAAATGGAGATTGAATTGAGTTTGGGGTTTTTGGGATATATATAAAAACCTAGGCAGATTTGAGATTTTCGGACAAGCCGAATCGATTCGGACCAGGCGAATCGATTCGGTAAGAGACAGTTTGAAAGTAGAACCATTTCGAATCGATTCGGACAGGCCTAATCGATTCAGTACCCTGCGAATCAATTCGGACAGCCCGAATCGATTCGGTACTGGCAGACTTTTGAGATTTTCTACTTTTAAGTTTAGGGAGACTTAATGTATGGTTTTGGAGACTATTATAGGAGTTTCTAAATGGAATATTAGGACTCCTAGATGATGATTTGAGGAGGATAAGAAAATCTCAGATTAATTTAGAGTGTGATCCGGGGTATGGAGTTAATTAATGTTTGGGGACAAGGGACATTCGGGTTTATGTACAAGTCCTTAAATGAGAATAAGGTATTTATTAGAATCAAAGTAAGGAAATACTTTGGGTTTAGTATCATGCTAATATGAAAGCATGATTATGATTCCTCGAGAGAATCTTTGGGATTATGGATCATCGCTAGATGAGATTGGCAATTATGGCCATATATATATATATTCGAGGATGAATATATGGTATATATATATACTATGTGATTAAAGTATATATATGATGTAATATAAATGACTTTTGAAAATGTAAATATAAATGTTTTCAAAAAGGAAAGACAAATGATTTTCATAAATAATAAAATATGGATACACACCTCTCTAAATCGCTATCATAAGGGAAGTTGCGTACGTATGGTGAAGCCCCCTGACTAATGAATGCAGGGTGGATATAGTGCTATAGGCCATATGAGCGTTTATTGTATATTTCTGCGCTGGTTAGGAGATTTCGGGTGTGATCTTGACTATCCTGCAGGCATATGGCTGCTTCCCAACGTCTTGCGTTGTAGGATCTCAGGTTGTCTTAATGATAGGCCCTGGAAGATGATAGCCATTTAGGGGCGCGCACATTGGGGAAAACCGTACGGGCGGTGTTGGAACGCGTTATATATTTGTTAAAGCAATTTATAATAAGAAATTGGCTTTAATTTACATTTCCTGGATGGAAGAAGGGAAATGGGATAAAGGTTTTGGCTCGGTAACACTCCCAGATGGAAGAAGGGATGTGGAAGCATATCATATGGTAAAAGAATTTTTATGATAATGAAAATGGCTTTTAAATACATTTCTTGAATATAAAAATGGAAATGGGATATTTTGAAACGGAAAATCATTTTTATGATAATAAAACTGGCTTTTGAAAAGTTAAATGTTTTGTTAAAGAAATTCATGATAATTAATTGGCTTTTAAATACATTTCCTGGATATGAGAAGGGAAATGGAAAGTTTTGAGATAAAAATGAATAGTATTGATAAATACTTTGTATATGAATCCTCAGTCCGGGAGATAGATCCGAATGTATATTGTAATATGTAAATGTATATATGGATGAATCGAGTACCGAAGGTCTAATGGTTCCCGACGATCGACCTTTCCGCATAGTAGTGTATCGGGGGGGTTCCTTGTTTGGATTTCGCTTTGTGAGACACCCCACGCACGAATATGGCATTTTGTTGAGACTGGGGAGAAGTTTAATCCTTAGTGCTCTTATATTGAGATTTATTATATGTGTATAAATATATAGATATATATATTCTGTACTAAGGGACTGGCGGATCTCGACGATCTACCTTGCCGTGTAGTATTTTATCGGGGGGGGGGGGGTTCCTTGTTTGGATTTTGCTTTGCGAGACACCCCACGCACGAACATGGCTTAGTGTTGAGACTGGGGAGAAGTTTAGCCCTTAGTACATTTCTTGGACTATCTAGGGTGATGGTAGATGGGTGATAGACTAGTTTAGCAGGGTAGCTTGACTAGGATATTTAAATGGATGCGCTAGGAGTTCACTATTAGTGGAGAGGTGAGGGGTATCTCATGGGAGTGCGATACCAAACTTAAATATGAGATAAAACCTTTTTCTAAAAATAAGGCATTTACGCACTTGCTAAATATTTTCAACACTCGGGCTTTGACCCGTTTATCTACTTTTCCTCTCTTGCTATATATATATATATATATATATATATATATAAGTGTCCAGACACAGGGACGCTTGGATGGCACTTCCTTCGAGTCAGACGTCAGCTGCAGTAGTTGTGAATGCGTGCAGGTTTACCGTAGACGCCTCTATTCTTATACTCTAGATAGTAGGTACTGTATAAATATTCGGGCCAATGGTCCAATTGCGTTTATTTATTTTATTTAGTACATCTTTCGATATGGTTATATATTTTAACCTAGTGTTCGGTTATTTTATTTTCATTTCAGTTTCATTGCCGCAAAATCTGTGTGGATGTTTTAATTTTAGTTGTTTAAAAAGAGTAGTTAAGAAAAATTTTGACACCGGCCTAACAGGTTATTAGTAATTAAATGGATTTTCGACAGTGATGCTAAGAATGATCCATATGAGACTCCTGTTATAATTTGATATAGGAGTGATCCCCAGTATTTTATTAGGCGGGGTGTCACAGTCTTCAATCACACCTAGATGCATGTCTTAGGATTTAATTGAAAAATTGAGTTTAATTAAATAATTTCTTTGTTTGAACAAACGTGAACTCTTCATATTCTTCTCAAAAAGTTGACAAAGATCTGTTCTTTACATGTCTTGAGAAAACCCATTTAATCTTGACAAATCTTGAGTTGAAAGTTATGTAGAATGGGGCTAGGGTTTAGAGGTTGAAGAAGATGTAAAAGATGATATGCTTATGCTCTTAGGTTAGATTAAAATATGTTTTAAAAATCCTACCCTCGAGCTGGTTTTGTACCAAAAATAAATAAGCGTTTGAGTAGTAAAAGAATTCCAATAAAACAAAATAGTTTGGCACCACAAACTGGAGAACTGGTCCGCCCTAAACTATCGATTCGGTTCAGTCGAAAAAAATTTAAAATTTTTAAATCCCAATTTAATTTTACATTTTAACTTCGATTTTAATTTCGATTAAAATCCTACATTTCATTATTAAAACTCAACATTTTAAATTACTAAAGATTAATAAATTCCAAATTTTTGTTTTACCCAAATATTCGAAAAAATTTAAATAATCCGTTTAAATTTACGTGGTGTTACAGATGGAGAGTGACCTAAATACTCCATATGAAAACCCTTTCAATGAAGACCATATGAAGAATACAATTAAGGTGTAATAGTTATCAAATCTCATTGACTTGGTCAATGAGGCAAGAGATCCTTTAACTGAGTCAATGGTGTCCAAGGTCTAGTTTGCCAACTCGGGACATTAAAATCACAAATGCACCATTAAAATATCTTTGATAACTGACTTTTTGCAAAAAGAACCCATGAAATCTTCAGATAGAGAATTAAGATCAAGGTCATGTTCCATCCTATATTTGGATTTATAGTACATTGTTTTCCAAGTTTATAAATATAGTCCATGTGGTACAATAACATTTATTTATGTGGTCCCTTTAGAGTTGGGAGTACACAAAATATGTATGTTTATTTGTTTTACTTAAATGGGTATTTATTTTTCTACCCTTAATCATACTCATTTAAAACACATTCTAAAATAAACACATAACCCCACCTGCACCTCACCTCACCCACGGAATCCTGGTCAGAAGACTGTAAACACCCCAAATTCTTGAGCATTTATATTTAAATAATTGGGGTACTTTAAATTACACACGTACCATCATTTAATTGAATTAATTATTACATATTAATTAAATATTAATTGGGAGAGATAATTGTTAATATTTATGAAATATAATTACTAAGTGAATAGTAAGTTATTAATTTTACGTCCTAGCGAGTGATAGTGATGTAGAGATATTTTATCTCAACCGTGTAGTCGGTATAGACTGTTTGGGGTCGAGATACAAATTTATTGTAGATTGACTTAAATGGCAATTTCGAAGTCACAGTTGATTTCAAATGGATTGAGATAGTTGGAATCATGTACCTACTGGTAGTAATTGGGTCCCAAGGCCTTTTTAGATATAAGCGGGCCCACAAGGGGTTTTCGAGTCATTTGAACTTGGCCCACTAGCATAATTATGGGATTAAGAATTTTAAACCTAAGTGTTGGAGTTAGAGGCAACCATAACTGAATTATAAAACCTAGAAATTGAGAGAATGGAGAAGGAAGAAAAAAAAAAGGGCTTTAAAGACCATAATTCAAAGGGGATTTAGATGTGCTTTGTCAGATTCATCATCTTCTACGTGGAATCAGACCCTACGAATTCTATAAGGCAAGTAATTAAACTTGCTTTAGATTTAAATAGCACAATTGAATGTTCATATTATAGTAAGTGTTGATAAATTCGTTTTGGGAGGCTGACACATGTGAAATTTGTTTTTTTTAGGGATTTAAGCATTAAAGGTGAAATTGATGTTTAATTAATGTGAAAATACTATCATATGATGTTAGAATATGATTTAGAATAGAAACCCACTAGCAATTGTTGTTGAATTTAGATTATTGAATCGAATTGAATTTGTGATTTAAATTTTTTTGAGCAAACCTAATTCGTGAACCCTAAAAGTTTTAATGAGAATCAATGATGATTAATGATATATATATATATATATATATATATATATATATATGTGTGTGTGTGTGTGTGTGTGTGTGTGTGTGTGTGTGTGTGTGTGTTAGAACCTCTTTATAGATGTGATAAACATGGGGTATCAATTGGATTAAAGTTTGGGTTGAATCCATGGGGGTTTGAGGGTAAAAAATGGAGAAAAATGATTTTTAGAGAAGAGGACATGTGATAGTGTGTGTATATATATATATTCATATACACACACTATCACACTATCCGTATATATATATATATAAATAAAATAACATTTAGCTAACCCGTGCCTAACTCCCGTAGCTCTAGCCCGTAATACCCGAGTCTATATCTCCAATTATTATTTTATTTAATTTCACTCCATTAAATTATTTAAAGTAGCTTCACTTGCAAATATAGCCGGACTCACCCACTCATCCTGTAATGAATCATTTATGAATTTATTATACATACATATATATATATATATATATATATATATATATATATATATATATTCATGTGTGCTTTATAGATATCGGTATTAGATATTTATTTTAATACATACCCCTCTAGTGCTATCATAGGAGGTTGCGAAGTTGGTGAATCCCCTGGCTAGTGAATGCAAGGAGAGTATAGTCCCCGAGTCATAGCGTCCGGTATTTATTTGTTTGTTCTTTTCGAGGTGAGACATTTTGGGTATGATTCGGTCTCACTCGCGGGAAACTATGACCGCCTCCACTACGTTTACGATTTATTTTATAATTCGGTGTGAGTTAACCATGTTATGGTATCCAAGTGAATTGAGTATACCGAAGGTGATAACATTTTTGATAAGGCATCCGATGAGTTATTACTCGTGAATGAATGGTTATTATACGCGACATGTGTGTGAATGTTATACTATACTAGTACGTATATAATATAGGTAGATAATTATATACAAATTTAATACATAAAGTGTGATTGTATTTCAGATTTAACAATTGTGAACATTATATGATTAATAGGTACTTCATATATAAGTATTGTGAATGTTATATAAGTAATCAAAGTTAAAATGATTAAATAAGTTATTGAGTAGATAACTTATAAATCAAGGTAAGAAATACTCTGGTTGGAGTACTATGATAGAAATAAGTGTAACAAGGCTAGTTAGGTGGGATAGCATAACTAGTTAGGTTATAAGGTAAACAATAGGTGTCCACATTAGATGATGAGTGAGTTATTTCTCAAGAGAATGCGACACTATCTTAAATATGGAAAGTGTTCATGCATATTTAATGATTGCATTTTAATTGCTTGCCAAATATTTTAAAAATATTTTACTTGGGCTCTAACCCTTGTTAAAATATATTTTCCAAAATCATTTTAAGTGTCCAGCCACAGGGACACCGATCTTGAGGATTCTGTTCAGGGATTCGTAGCTGCAGCATGCGTGATGGTTGCAGGGTCTCGTCATAGACGTTTTTTTATTCATTCCTAGTTTAGGAATTTTCATTCCGTATTTACTCAGGCATGTCGCCCATCAGATTCAGTATTTTGGTTAATTCAATAGACTTTGTGTATTCAGTTTATTATTTTAGATTTATTTTTAGATTCTATTATTGATAACCAATGGTTTATTCGGTCCTATTTATTTATATATCCATTGTGTATTGAATTCAGATTTTTTATGTGTATGATTTTATTGTTATTTTATTTCCGCATGTTGTTAATTTAACGAAAGATAAAATTTAGCACCGGTCCATTTAATTACTTGGTGGTTTGTAACTTTGAAAAAACTGTTTAATGATACTAAGAATGAACCATATGAGACTAACGTTTTATTTTGATAGAGGGTTGGCCACTCGCTATTTCAGAGCATCAGGTTCTAGTGTTCATAGGATCTGTGCGGTTTTTTATGTTTTAGTGTAGCTTTCTTTGATATAGAGCCTTATTGTAGGATTTTTGTATTCCTTTACATATGTGACTTAAATTCTCATGCTATTAAGTATAGTTGATGCGATTCATATACGACTTCGATTGGGCTTCGTACACCAAAAAACTTTGGACGACCAACAAGGTTCATTAGAAGGACAGCAAGGGGAGAGGCTCAGCAAAAGCCATGGAATATTCTGGTAACGGTGATCACGATAGAAGTCACCATGATTATTGTTTCGTCAAATGACGTTTGGATAATCACTAGGGTGCATTTGTCTCCCTAAGCACCATTGTAGAAAGTGGTGGTGCAAATTCAGACTCACCCATCATTGTCGATAAAGGGGGGAGTTGTAGTAACTCTTCCGAATAGACATCCGTAACGACTCGGGGAAGATAGGGAGTGTCATGGGTCAATGGAAGGAGATAATCCAAACGAAAATTTATAGGGTGCGGTGCAGTGACACCCAGGATTAAATTATGGGAATTTTTTTTTTCATAGGAGTGGCGTTGAAGTGATAGGAGTCAGTCACCACAGCCATGGATAGATATCATGAATAACGAGGAATTTGGGGTGCGGTTTGACCTCAAACCCTCTCATCAACTGTTTGAACAAAGAGACAAAGGATATTTCAATACTTATTTTAGAAGGGTCGTACAATGGTCGATCATGAAGGAAAATTGAAGTGCTTAATGAACTTCATACTCGATGAGTTGGATACGAAGAATAAAAAAGGTCCATAAGTTAATAATTGACTCATGGGTAGAATATACAAGCATGGATGGGGAAATCCGGCTAGAATGACTGGTACTATTGTCGTCAATATCGTACGTTTGCAATTTAATATCAACGTTTCCATGAGAAGGGACCTAAGAGACTTGGAGAATCATTTATAGGGCAAGAATGGATTTAACGGTGCTACTGAGGCACCATAGGAGGGGATACCTAGTAGATGACCCATTTTAATGATTGAGCTCAGTCGAATTCCTACTAGGTGAGGGTGGATTCAGTCAGGGTTGTTAAGGCCAGCAACGAGTCCCATAGGGCCAACGGAGACAATGGACAATAGGGGTAGAAATAAGGGTGAAGACTACCAGGGCCGCGAGAAGGACAATCGCGACATGGCCAGTGGGGTCGGAGAAAGAGGAATGATACAGAGATATTTCTTATGTGTAAAGAGTAGGAATACATGTGTGGATCTTATCCGCAGCAAATTAGGAGATAAAAACGGGATGCCCAGTAGGGGAAACAGTTATAAGAAGTTTTTGTTTGGTTGGGACGAGGGTGTTATGTACAGGAACCATTTGAACCGCCCGTGCTATTGGCAATTGAAAGTATGAGTTTTATCCCGGCTTGATTGGGGTTTGTTTTTTATGACACGAGTGAGTCACAGTAGTTTGTTAGTACTAGATTTGCATGTGAAACAGATTTAGTAGTGGTATCCTTAATATTACTATAGTGTGCATATACTTACCGTTGAGTAGAGGGGCTCTCTTTGGTTCCATCTGCATAAGAGGATGTTTTACATTCCGTGGTAGTTTTTTCTCCTTATGAAGGTTATGAGAGGATAGCATATTATTATCTTGTGTAGTTACTGGATATCGAGGGTTTGAGCAGTAGTTGACTATATGGTAAGACTATCGTGCTCGTAATGCCCGGGTGAGATATTTTGTTTTCCGAGGCATCACCTGAAAAAGGGTTAAGCCTGCATGTATATTGTATTGTATCATAGACTTTGGTGATTATAATTGTCTCATTACATTTGATTCCAGTGCGTGGGGAATTTTACTGATGTGATTCAGGGTATATCGGATTTACCATTGAGCAGACAAATTTAGATCATTGTTGTTTATGCACTGAGAACTTAGTGATAGTGAGAGAGTTGTATCGTGTGATGCCTTGAGAGACATGGGGATAGGTATTTTGATTTATGTGTTAGGAGACATGATTTGTAGTATCTTACTTATGTGATTTGGACCTATGGATTTCAATTATCAACAATGCTAGGGAATAGAGTATTGGGGAAAGTTCTTTTGAGCTTCGTTGCGGGATATTACACGCACGGACCTTAATAAAAGATGGGAGTGGGGAGACGTTGTTGGATGCCAGTGCATTGGTTTTAAATTTTAGTTATTTAATGTGTAGATGAAACACTTTAAGTTTAGAGCTATTATAAATATAGGGCCAGTGGAGTCGGGTAGTGCTGTGAAGGAAGCACTGAGAAAACTTTTACACCATAAGTTGATGGGTGGGGAAATATCGAGAAATTAAATTTGGATTTGTAGGGTGATCATGAATACCCGTATGATATAGCCACACAGAGAATATGTGGCCGAGATTGAGATAAATATGTTACATATGTGACGTTTGTGATGTTTGTACAAATATGCATGGGTTATAGGGTGTATGGGTGCCCTGGTTTGTTTAACTTCTAATGTCGTCCAAAATAAGGGGAGATGATTACAAGAGTTTCTATTATATGTCTGTGGGGTAGCTAGAAACATAGGTGGAATGATTTGATGGATTGAACTTCGTTGAGCAAAGAAGATAGTTCGACTATGTGTATATCAAGGAGAATTATCACAACCGAGGGGAGTTGAAAAATGGTGGGGGAGCACATGTAAAAAGATATCCCTTGGCAAGGGAGGACCCCACAATCTTGGAAAAGTAGAGTAAAGTCTCACCTAGTCAAATACCTAGAGTGTTTTATGCATAAATGAGATGTTGATTACTACAAGACGAAAAGATGCCTATGAAATGCACAGTTTGGAGAAAACGCAAGGGCAATGAGTTTAGTATATCCCAAAAAAAAGGGAGTAAAATGTTCCATGTGATGTGAAACGTTAGTCATTGGGATTGGTGTTAAGTAAGATATAGTTAAGTTGACTCCAAGTGCACAATTTGTGGATGGGAAAGTGTTGGTTCGAGGTTACCAACCAGGATTTTTGTAATATATTAATGGTTCCAATGATGGGATGGATATGCAGAAAGGTCATGAGTTCCTTCGGGTTTGTGGGATGAATTGACCGAAATGGAAAATTGTTATTAATTAGAGTGTCTTATAATATTGGGAAGTATGCCCAACATTTCATTAGATATGAGAAATGAACCGAAACTAGGCGTCGCCCAATATTATTGTGGTTTAGGATGAAACCTTTCCATTCCACCTCTGATAGATAGTGTCAGGAGGAAATGGGGATGGAGTTACATTTTGATGTAGACATATCACCCATACACCAATAGGTAGATAGGAGGTGACTAAGATGTTGGGAAAAGGAGAGAAATGCATATTCTGGATTCGTGGGTAATTGGGAGTATTAAATACCGTTGGTAAAGATACACATGATACCTTGTAGAAGTTTATTATCTGCGTGGAGCCTTTTGAGACCTCACATGGAAATTTTATCCCACACGTTTTGTTTGGTTAAGAGTTGGAAACAACAAGCTTCTTGGACTCGAGATGATTTATGGTTCGCTGGCAAGTATTGAGTTAATCTAAGTCAGTTTCACACAGTTCAGGAATGTAGTAAGAGTTATGTCACCGTAAGTCAAAGTTTAGAAGTCTGACACGAGTGGTTAAGAATTGTTATAAGTACTTACCTTTGAAGGTGGTCATGAGGTTTGTCAAGAAAGGGAAGCTAGCACCGAGGTATATGGAACCCTTTCTGATCATTGAGAAGGGTAGGACCAGTTGCATATAGGTTGGGTCTACCCGAGAATTTGTAGAGGATTCACGATGTGTTCCACGTGTCATCGCTGAATAGGTACCGGAGGAGCGAGAGAGTCTTTTGTCATGTTCCATTAAAGGATATCGACTTACAACCAGATATCTCTTATGAGGAGAGACTAGTGGAGATACTTGATTGTAGTGAGCGTAAGCTTCGTTTGAAGGTGGTACCCTTGGTTAAAGTCCAGTGGGGGAGCTATATTGCTAATGAGTCTAGGTGGAAATAGGAGGAGAATATGTGATAGAAATATTCAGAGTTATTCACCGCAGGTACATCCAAATTTCGAGGGAGAAATTCTTTTGTAAGGGGGGAAGTATGTAACACCCCATATTCTTGAGCATTCATATTTAATTAATTCGATCACTTTAAATTACACGTGTGTCACACTTTAATTGAATTAATTATTACGTGTTAATTAAAATATTAATCGGGAGAGATAATGGTTAATATTTATGAAATAAAATTATTAAGTGAATAGTAAGTTATTAATTTTACGTCCTAGCGCGTGATAGGGACATAGAGATATTTTATCTCAACCGAGGAGTCGGTATAGACTGTTTGGGGTTAAGATAGAACTTTATTGTAGAGTGACTTGGATGGAAATTTCAAAGTCACTGTTTATTTCGGATGGATCGAGTTAGTCGAATTAGTGTACCGAGGTAGAAATTGGGTCTCGGGGCCTTTTAGACATAACCAGACCCACATAGGGGTGTTTGGGTCATTTGGGCATGGACCATTAGCTTAATTATGGGATTAAGAGTTTTAAACCTAAGTGTTGGAGTTATAAGCAACCATAACTCAATTAGAAAACCCTAGAAATTGAGAGAAGGGAGAAGGAATAAAAAATAGGGCTTTAGAAACTAAATTCGAAGGGGATTCGGGTGTGCTTTGATAGATTCATCATCTTATACATGGAATCCGACTATATGAATCCTGTAAGGAAAGTAATTCAACTTTCTTTAGATTTAAATAGGACAATTGCATGTTCATATTATAATATGTGTTGATAAATTCGTTTTGGGAGGGTGACATACGTGAAATTTGGTTTTTTGGGGATTTAAGCATTAAAGTTGAAATTAATGTTTAATTAATGTGAGAATACTATCATATGATGTAAGAATATGATTTATAATCAAAGCCCAACAATAATTATTGTTGAATTCAGATTATTGAATCAAATTGAATTTGCGATTTAAGAAATTTTGACAAAAAACCAATTCATGAACCTAAACGTTTTAATGAGAATCAGTGATGATTGATGGTATATATTTGTGTTAGAACCTGTTTATGATGTGATAAACATGGGGTGTCAATTGGGTTGAAGTTTTGGTTGAATCCATGGAGGTTTGAGGGTTGGAAATGGAGTAAAATAAATTTCGATGAACATGACCTATTCAGGTATCAATAGATCAACCTAAGGATGTAGATCGATCGATTTTTCATAAACTCATTCAAACGAGTTGAGGTTGTCGTTCAAACGATATTAGTATCTAGTTCGAATGAGGTTGATATCTCATTTAGATGACCCTAGGTTTTGGACATGGAGATAGATGTTTTCGTTACGAATGCATGGCCGCAAGTTTCGTATTTTTTTTTATTTTTTCTGAATGAGTTATGAATTTCCTATGAAAGAGTGTTTGAGATTGAAATCTTGAGTAAACAATCACATCCGAATATGGATGCCCAAGATTATTTTACCTAGGGATTATAGGTGGATGTATATGATCCTAGAAAGGTGAGAAAAAAGAGGAACCTAAATAATGAATTGAGTTGAATAAATTCATAAATGATTCATTACGGTCCGATTGGGTGAGTTTGGGTATATTAGCAAGTGAAGCTACTTTAAATTATTTAATGGATGTGAAATTAAATTAAATAAGAATCGGGGATATAGACTCGAGTATTACGAGCTACTTCTACGGGAGCTAGGCACGGGTTAGCCGGATGTTATTATATATATATATATATATATATATATATATATATATATATATATATATATATATATATATATAGTGTGATAGTATATATATACTTGTGTGCTTTATAAATACCAGTATTAAATAATTATTTGAATACATACCCCTCTAGTGCTATCATAGGAGGTTGCATAATGAGGGTGAATCCCCTGGCTAGTGAATGCAGGGAGAGTATAGTCCACGAGTCATCACGGCCGGTATTTATTTGTGTGTTCTTTTTGAGTTAAGACGTTTTGGGTATGATTCGGTCTCACTCTCGGGTAACTATGACCGCCTCCACTACGCTTACGATATTATTGCCTAATTTGGTGTGAGTTCACTGTCTTATGGTGTCCGGGTTGGATTGACTATACTTGTGGTGATAGCATTTTAGAGAAAGCATCCGATGAGTTCTTACTCGGGAATGAATGGTTATGATACGTGACATGTGTGTGAATGTTGTAGTATACTAGTACATATTCAATATGGGTATATAATTATATACGAATTTAATACATAAAGTGTGATTGTATATTAGAAATAACTAGTGTGAATGTTATATAAGTAATCAAGGTTATTGTGATTAAATAAGTTAATGCGTAGATACCTTATAAATCAAGGTAAGAAATACTCGAGTTAGAGTAGTGTGATAGAAAGACGTGTAACAAGGCTAGTTAGGTGGGATATCATAACTAGTTGGGTTAGAAGGTAAGCTATAGGTGTGCACTTTAGATGAGCGGTAAGTTATTTCTCAAGAGAGTGCAACACCATCTTAAATATGGAAAGTGTTCATGGATATTTAATCATTGCATTTTAATTGCTTCGCAAATATTTTTAAAATATTTTTTTGGGCTCTGACCCGTGTTAAAATATATTTTCCAAATCCATTTTAGGTGTCCATCCAGAGGGACACCCAGTTTCAGGATTCTATTCAGGGATGTATAGCTGCAGCACATGGGGAGGCTTTCAGGATCTTGTTATATAGCTTATTTTATTCATTCCTAGTTTAGGAAGTTTCATTCCTTATTTACTCAAGCTGGTCGCCCCTCATATTCACTCCGAGGGCAATTCTGGCGTCCCCTTGAAAGATTTTCTGATGGGCTATTTTCGGTGAGTCTCCAACGGGGTGGGGTAGGGTGGAGTTGGGGTGGGGTTAGAGGTGGAGGTGGAGGTGGGGCTACTAGAGAGAGAAAGAGTGTGGGGTTATTGTTTATTTTGAAAGAGAGAGAGAGAGTAAGTGAGTTTAAAATGGGTACATGTGAGTTTATATAAATAGCCTTGAGAGGCCCCTCTTGTAATACTTTTTGACTTCTGATAATGAGAACCCAATGAGACACACTCTGCTATCATGTACCCATTTTATCTCATTGCATACTCTGCTAATGAGAACCCAATGAGACACACTCTGCTATCATGTACCCTCTTGTAATACATATTATCCTTATATATATTACGAGAGAGTAAGTGAGTTTAAAAGTATTACAAGAGTAAGTGAGTTTAAAATGGGTACAAAAAAAGTGTGACACCCCGCCCAATTAGCAGAGGGTACATGTATATTTATCTCATTGCATACTCTGCTATCATGTCCCGGTACATCTCGTACTCAAACAAGGACTATCGGTTCAGAAAATCTCCCAAGAACCATATAAATAAATCACACATATTGGAGGCGAACATAGTTCACATACTTATGGGTCACGCACATACCTATGCTCCCATAGTCAGCTGACTTATCAACTCACAAATAAGTCTTCACAGTCCTATGTTATGAGATACAAGTCAAATATCCCCCCGAAGGTCACCCAGGATAAGACCGTCTCTACACAACCCCCCGCGATAGTAAGCACCTAGGTATGTCATACATATAATATCAAATATAGGTATACACATAACCCATCAAATCAAGCGGTATACACACAACCAAATATCATATTCCATACGTAGTATTTTCATCACTAAATACTATCAACGTATTTTTAAATTACGATATTCCCTCTCTCGTAATATATATAAGGATAATATGTCACCCGAAAATCCTTAATACATAAACATAAGAAGTCCCACAACTAACCACTAATTTTCTTATTCTTATAAGTTCCATATCTTAGACCTAATATCATAAGTATTTATTGCGTAATACTCTCGATGCATTTACAACTACGATTGCCTCTCTCGTAAATTTTTTCAAGGTAAACTCACCGTACCAAATATTTGAATCATTCCACCTCAATAACTCCCAATAATTCTTCTTTATTTTGGGTTCGTCTAACACTAGTTTTCCTCACTCAAAATGACTGTTTACCCAAAAAGGGGCAAAATAGGAAATTTATTGAAAATTAGAAATCTCACTCGAACCAGAAGAAGATCTCGCTCGAACGACATACACGTGTCGCTCGATCCAGCTTCTCACGACAACTCTATCATGCTCGAACGACTTCGCGCGAGATACTGGTCTCGCTCGAACGACTCACTTCGCGCGACATCTCGCGACTTGGGCTATTTTGTTCCCTACCTTTAGATTCAGCGTTTTCCCACCATTTTTACTCCTAAAACCTCTAAAGCTCAAGCTCAAACTTCCAACAATCAATGCCAAACATTATTCTAATATATATATATATGTGATTTCCCATAACCTAACATCAATAAATCATCACCAATCATCCATATAATTCAAAATCCCCAATTTATTATCAAGAACCCTAGTTCTTAAATTGATATGCATAACTTCTAAATTAAACCCAGATTTTTTCATAGAAATCATCATAATTTCGTAGGAATCATCTTATCTACATATGGGATTGAAGAGTGCGACTGTGTAATAATTGATTAAATTAAATTCGCAAGTTTTCAATCAACCTTTATGTAATTCAGCCCCTAAACATGCATCTAAGGTGCGTGTGTCAACCCATAAATAAATAAAGCAGTGCCACAAAAAATATGCTAAGACACAGATTTCAGGAAAAAATCCTTTTCGGGTAAAACCTTTATTTCACTATGAATATATAAATCGCAACTTACAATTACATAGAGAAATCTGCAATGGATCAATGCACAGCCAATCCACAAAGACTCGCAGTCTTGAACTCAGTAAGAGAATACACAGAGCACCCTCCAATGACTCGTAGCCCTATCTTCAGCAAAGAATCTTCACACAGCAAGATCCTCAATGACACACAGCCATATGGTGTAGAGAAGCACTCCAAGAAAGATGAACAAAAGATAAGTGTTCATGAAAACCAAAACAATTCACTAAAGCATATGGGAGTTTTGTGAATTGAAAACTCAAAAGGGATTATACCCTAAAAGAAGAAGCCTAAAATAATTATGCTTTCGCAGTTTTTCTGTTCATCAAAACGTTGTGACTTCTTAAGAAAAACAGAACCATTTAATGAGTATTTATATAAAAACTACACCGCCTTGAAATTCGAGCTCGTTCGAATGAGATTACATGTCACGCGAACGAGACACGATGTCTTTTGAAAGACATCACGTAAGACTGCTTGTCATTTGAACGACGTACATATGTCGTTTGAATGATAGTTTCGAAAAAAATAATATTTTAATATCCGCTTTAACACTTAGAAAAAATACTCATTCTTAAATTTTGACATAAAAGTCCACTCCAACACTTAGAAAATATATTGTAAAAATATCCCAAAAGCTCTAAGTGAAAAGTTAAGGTATTAAAAACGTAACCTTACCAAAGTAAACTTCGCGGAGTCCTGAATGATGAAGAACATGATTAATTCGGATCCGTCTTTGATGTAGACTGCTCTTGAATGCTCTTCGACGGTGTATCGGTATATGACATAACAAATTGATAACGGACTTATAAAAATTTGTCCTTACAAATTTCCCCCTATGTCTATGCCGGTACATACATAAAAAATCCGAATTATCAAAAAACAAAATGCCTATACAAATTTACCCTCCCATGACTAAATTTGCAAGACCTCAAAACTGTTCTTCAATCATCTTCGTCAAATCTCAAAGCTTTTCTCATCAGGGTGTGCACCATCATGATCTTCAATATTTGTACCTACACACATGAGAAAAAGAAAAGTTCCTTCGTGACACATCGAGTTTCATTGAGTTTGAAATGATATAAGAATAAAGCATCAATAAACCAAATCTCCCCCATAATGAAAAAACTAAAACTCCCCGATAACATGATAATTCTTTCTCCCCCTTTTTATGATATCCCCAAATAGACAGATAAGAAGAAACAATAAAAAACATGGAGTGTCACGATAAAATTGCATAGAAAATAAGGATCAAACAACGCGCATGCGAAGGTATGTCCCCAAAAATTTCACAAACTATTTTTGAATTTTTCAAATTTTTATATACAAAAATAAGATACTAAAAATTACACCATGTATTTAAACTCAAACAACCAAGTCATGAAAATGGAATGAATGGGTGTGAACACATTCGATAGGTAAATCAACTCAATCAAACATATGTGCACGATGCATATGTGTACCCCTAACGAATGAACATCAAATGTATCCTTAGGTGAAAAGATTGTTGAATTTAGATGACATCGTCGTATGCAAATCAACAAATCAAAGTCAAATGATTTCCACACCAATAACGTCCAAAACTATTTAGCGCTTCTTCAAGATTATCAAGGACGTGCAAACCCATTATAAAATCTCCAACCAAACTCCCTCATATATATTTTCTTTTAGAGGTGTTAAACTAATTTCTCAAACTTTGAAGAATTGGTGCAAAATCCTAAATGACCCATAATTGGAATGAATTTCTTTTTATTGCCTTTAAATTTTTCGGGCGTTTTTAAACCTCTTTGGAACCCGGATAATAAAATTCCTCCATTTTTAGGTCCAATTTAAAGGTGGTTTAGTATTCACAAAGGTCAAATGAACCTTTCGTAGCCCTTCCCCGTTTTAAAATAAAGCAGACAAACTCACAAAACGGTTCTTATATGCACAATTTCCTTATCAAAATATATCGCACTTGGTTCATTTTAAAGGACATGATTGAAGTGAAAACACCTAACCAACATGTGATAAGACAAGAACAATAATCAAACAAATCTGTTCATGTGTGCAATAAAGGAAACATGAGTCAAACATGTAGGAAGTAACACTTAATTACATCTTAATGACTCCAAACTTTATAAAGCACAAAGATGACATGATATATTGTCTCAAAACACTATCAAATAGTCACATGAAAATAATGAAATGAAGTTGACTTGGTCATCGAAAGTGTCCATCCATAAATAGTGCAAACAAAATACAAAATCTTTTTGGATTTTTTAAAAAATTTATCAAAATAAAATCTTTTTGTATTTTTCAAAATATTTCAAAAAAAATAAAACACACAAAAATGATACATACTAGCAATAGGAAAATAATGACATCATGAAAAACATCCTATGCTAGTAAAGAAGTCAAACCTCAATCATTAGGTGCGGAGGGGTTTTCCAAAGGTGTTGACAACTTATGAAAAACCTCTATCAATTCTTGTGAAGTTTTGACTAAAAACTTAACTTGCTCACCTAGATGTGCAAACTCTCTCAAGTAATCTTCGGGAGCATGTAAAGTATCATGTGTGGGTGCATGTGTGTCAGAAACACGTGTAGAAGCAAAACGTGACACATAACCCAACTTAAAACAAAATTCCTTAAGGTGTCCTTTCCTCTTACAATGTGAACAGACATAAATAGGCCTAGGAACACCTCTCTCAAAAACTCTAGGACGCACTTTCCTAATAGGAATGGGATGCCTAGGTGGGTGAGGGTGAGACTCATGTGAATCTATCACTGAAGTGGGAACGGGCTCGGGTGCTAATTGTGAAGTAGAAGCACAGTCATGATTTATTCCTAAATTCTCACCTTTACCCTTAAGAACCACCTTTTCAACCTTCTTAGGTGCGTTCTCAAACATGACTTTGACCTCCCCGGCACGTTCGATATCGCTCTCGAGTTGTGATACACGTGTCGTCAGACTAGACAACGTGTCGGCCAAATCACACTTCTCCTTTCTCAAAATCTCCTTCTCTCTCTCCAAATCTAAAATCCGACGATCTAAATCTCTATTATACTTCTTTGTTTTTAAGGTCTTGGTGTACAAATATCTAAAACCTTTTGGAGCTCACTTTCATCTCCACTCTCCTCCTAGCTTTCTCCCTCACTCAAAGAACACAAATCACTATCATCACTCTCATGTGCACTCTTGTGAGACAAAGTGGGTGTGCTCACACGAATACAAAAAGAGACAACCATCCCATGTCCTACACCTTTATCGAACTCATCTCCCTCACTATCACTAAGTGTGGAAGGCATGGCTACTTTCTTCCCTTTCTTTCTAAGCTACGTAGGACACTCAAACGACTTATGCCCCTTACCCCCACATTAAAAAAAAGTCACATTCTCAAAATCTTCCTCACACTGCTCATCGGAGTCATTCTCTTTTTCCCTCTCACCGCTTTCTTTGGCCTTTCCTTTCTTTTTATTTTTCTCAAAAAAATTCTTTTTATTGGAAGAGTTATTTTTGTTCATGTTGAGAAATTTTTTAAATTTTTTCACAAACAAGGACATATCATTAAAATCAAAGTATCCCTCAGAATCGGAATCACAAAATTTTTCTTTCTTTTTCTTACAATGAGTCTTTAAATCAATGCCATTATCCTTAGCCTTAATGATTTTGGGAAACATGCCAATCTCATAGGTTTAAAGATCTCCTACAAGTTCTTCCAACTTAAGTGATTTCAAATTTTCCAAAGAGTTTAAAACAGTGACTTTAGGAATAAAGCGTTTTGGGAGAGATCTCAAAATCTTTTTAACAACACGCGTGTTATCAATCACCTCATCCAAATTAAAACATATGTTAATAATGTTCGACAAACGTGCATAAAAATCATCAAAGCATTCAGACTCAGACATGGTAATAGTCTCAAATTGGGTGGCCAAATTTTATAATTTTGATTCATTAACCGCGTTCGTACCCTCATGTGTTAATTTCAAAGCATCCCAAGCCTCTTTAGACGTGGTACACATCATAATTCGACGAAACTCGTCTGGAGTGACAGCTCCAGAAATAGTACTCAGACCACGGGAATTACAATTAGACATTTTATAATTATCTTCGGCCTAGGCTGACATGGGTTTTAAAGAGGTGACGTTATTAACGGTGACCGTGGGAGGATTCCACCCATTTTCACAAAGCAGCCAAACACGCTCGTCAATAGCTTTTAAACTAGATTTCATGCGAGCTTTCCAATAGGAATAATTATTCCCATAAAAAATAGGCACCTTATTAAATGAACGCTCCATTGAAAAAATGCGATTTTTCACAAAACTGATTTAAAAAAAAAATCACTATCACACAATTTTCTGGAAAATTAAAATACGCGATAAATTAGCGTAACCTTCTCTGATACCAATTTGAAGAGTGCAACTGCGTGATAATTGATTAAATTAAATTCGCAAGTTTCCAATCAATCTTTATTTAATTCAGCCCCTAACACATGCATCTAAGGTGCATGTGTCAACCCATAGATAAATAAAGCAGCGACACAAAAAATATGCTAAGACACAGATTTCAGGAAAAACCCCTTTTAGGGTAAAACCTTTATTTCACTATGAATATAAAAATCACAAGTTACAATTACATAGAAAAATCTGCAATGGATCAATGCGCAGTCAACCCACTAAGACTCGCAATCTTGACTCAGCAAGAGAATACACGCAGCACCCTCCAAGAACTCGTAGCCCTATCCTCAGCAAAGAATCTTCACGCAACAAGATCCTCAATGACACACATCCATATGGTGTAGATACGCACTCCACGAAAGATGAACAAAAGCAAAGTGTTCTTGAAAACCAAAACAATTCACTAAATTATATGGGAATTTTGTGAATTGAAAACTAAAAAGGGATTAAACCTGAAAGAAGAAACGTAAAAGAATTCTTATTTCGCAGTTTTTCTGTTTGTCAAAACGCTGTGACTTCTTAAGAAAAACGAAACCATTTAATGAGTATTTATACAAAAACTGCACCGCCTCGAAATTCGAACTCGTTCGAATGAGATTACATGTCGCATGAACGAGACACGATGTTGTTTGAACGACATCGCGCGAGACTGATTGTCGTTTGATCAACGTATATATGTCGTTTGAACAATAGTTTCGAAAAAAATATATTTTAATATCCGCTTCAACACTTAGAAAATATACTCATTCTTAAAATTTTGACAAAAAAGTCCACTCCAACACTTAGAAAATATTGTGTAAAAATATCCCAAAAGCTCTGAGTGAAAAGTTAAGGTATTAAAAACATAACCTTACCAAAGTAAACTTCGCAGAGTCTTGAATGATGAAGAACATGATTAATTCGGATCCGTCTTTGATGTAGATTTATCTTCGACGATGTATCGGTATATGACATAACAAATCGATAACGGACTTACAAAAATATGTCCTTACAGTGATTCAAAATCTTATTAAATCAGCCATAGTTTATGATATAGTTCTCCAATTTCACCCGAATTAACTTTCATAACTAGGTTTATTAACCTAGACTAACATGAACACAATAATCGCTAAAGAAATCAAGCAATAAACACTTACCTCGATTTCGAAGATCTGATCCGTTGGTGGTGTTGGTATGGATGCTCTCCTCGCGTTTCGATCTACACGATGGTGGTGCTGGTTGTGCAAGGTGGTGTAAATTGACTCTCCTCCTTTGGAATTTTCTCTCCTTCACCCACTGTGACTTGTGACTTGTGACACCCCGCCTAATTAAATACCGGTTGATCACTCCTTTATTAAATTAAAATCAAGGTGAACAGTTGGTTCATTCTTAGTATCACTGTCGTAAAATTAACTTTTCCAAATTTAACACCCTATTTAATTTAGCTAAGTGTCAAAACCATTTTTTAAACATTACTTTCCAATTTTATTTATTTATTTTATTAAACAATCAATCCAATAATTTAACATTTAACAACCCAATCCCAGCATTTAAAACTTAAAGTAAAACATACATGCTGAATAAATCCCAAAGTGACAGTACTAGAAATAACTGAATACAAACGTCCCAATAAAACAGATAAATAGTGAAAAAGGCGACACATGTCCAATAAGGAGAATGATAGAAGTGGAATCAAGTAAATGAAATCGTCGAAGCAAGTGGCCTGCAACTCCCACCTAAGCTGCAGCACGTTCCTTCCAAGGGATCCTAAACAAGACGCCCCTGTGGCTGGGCACCTGTAATATATACATATATATACAAGAGAGAAAGAGGAATAGAAACGGGTCAGAGCCCGATAGTGTATATGATTTAAAAATTCGTTTAGCAAGTATTTAAATTGATACAGGCCAATGCAACAACATATTAGTGAGACACTCTCTTGAGAAATTCTCGCCTCTCTTCTAATGTGCACTCCTATCGCACTAACCTTCCCAATGGTTTATCTCATCATATATCACACTATCCTTCCCCAAGGATTTAACTTATCTTAGGTGACTCTCAAAATTTAAGACTCAACAACGTCATGGTTTAAAAAGGATAATTTCATTTGGTACAAAACGCTCATTTTAATTTTATTGATTCATAAAGTTTTTTCAATATCATATTATACTTTTCAAAACAAGTATTTCCAATTTGAGTCATTATACATGTCTTACTTACCATAACACAGTAGGCAGTTTCCCATATTTCAGAAGTTCATATATATATAAAATACTCATATAATATACATATATTCTAACAGCACCCCACATAAAATTTTATGGTGCGGGCATACTCTGCTATCCAATCCCCGTATCAATCGTACTAAAGGGAATACAAGTTCGGAATCACTCTCGAACTGTATAAATACATACACAAATAATATTGAGGCGAAGCATAGTTTCCAAGTCCAAGAGGTCAGTACATACCCTCACGTCTCTTAGGACCGTGACTACCGATTCGATAGCCTGTACCTAGGATTTCTATCTTCTAGGGTACGAGTCAATATCCCCCATAAGGCACGCGAGATAAGATCGTCACAACGCGGAAACCTCAGGGATAGCAAGTAGCGCGGGCATGATTTTCACAAGTATATAATATATGCATACACAATCATCTAAATATACCACTTTTATTATATCAATTTAGGTTTATCCAATAACCCACATTCACAACATTTATCCTTATTTTCCCATTATTATTTATCAAGTATAATGGTTCGTTTCTAACTTTAATTCGAAGGGGTTTTCCAACTTACTACGTAACCCTCATGGACTCTATTCTTCCAAATGTACAATTCAGTAGATATCCATTTATGTTCCAACGTAACTCTCTCTTACGTGTCTCTCCCCTTTAATATATACTTACATTATCCCTTATGCAAAATATCCCAAAAATATAGATTTCGTCTTACATTAAAGGATTTTGAATTTTATTTTCAAAGATGAGAATTTCAAACGGTTTCGAAATCGGAATTAAAATGGAGTTTTAATTGAATTTTTTTTATTATCTCTAAGAGTCCTCAAAACATAAAACTGTCTAGCAAAAAAATATTAAAAAATATTGAACGGTCCGATCGAGCTGAATTTTTTTTCTGTAGCTTCCTCTCGTCTTCAGCTAATTCTCTGTAAAATTTCATCAAATTCCAACGGTTCGATCGTCCGAAATAATTTTTTTTTAGTGTTTGTATCTGATTAGAACTCTTTTCTTAATCAAACTCTTAATCCTTTACATGACAAAGGGTTTCCAGAATATCATATAAATCATCACTACATGAAAATTTCCCATCTCAAATTGGGTTTTTCTTCCATAAATCTCATCCTAATAACTCCTAAACTAATATGGATGATGCGACAACGAAATAAGCAAGATAAACACTTGCCTGGGATTTTCAGAAATCTGGTTTGGTGTTGAATTTGGTGTGGTTGCATTCCCCGTCTCGCGATCTACGCGGTGGCGGCGGTGCAAATGGGTGAGTTTTGAGCCTTGGAATGCCTTGAGAGCTCTCTCATCTCCCCTCTCCAATGGCCGTTCTAGTGTTTTGAGTTATCTAACCCTACGAGATAACCCAAACATCTGATATAACCCCTTTATTTTTCGTGGGTTTAATTACCCAAAAATACAAAATGACTAAAATGCCCTCCCTGGGTACTAATTAGGCCTAAAAACGCCCCGAGACCCAAATCAAACTCCCGGGGTATACTTTTCTGACTATCTCGACCCTTCCGGACTCGTTGGCGCACTCAAAATGACCATACGAATAACTTATAAAATATTTACTTTTATTTATCAATATTTAGTCCCGACGCGACACGGGCGCGTCCCGACTCAAATTTCTAAAATTGTCATTTTATTCACTCGTGACATTTAATATGGCCACTATTATATATTACTTTGTTCATTAGTAATATTCAACAAATTTTCCCATAATTACTAACTCTCATCACGTTAATAATTATAACATAATTAATTTCTGGATTTTTATTAAATAATTAATTCACATTAATATTAATAAATCCCCAAATTAATATAGCATAAAAATACGGGGTATTACATACTTCCCCAAATAACGGAATTTCGTCCTGAAATTCGGAAAATAAGGCATACCTGGTAAGAACAAATCTGGATATCTCTCGCGCATATCGGTCTCGCGCTCCCAAGTGGATTCCTCCACATTATGATGTTCCCACTGGACCCGTACAAGTGGAACTATCTTCGACCTCAATATCCTCTTACTATAGTCTAGGATAGCCACCTGTCTCTCCTCGTAAGAGTTGTTAGGCTGTAAGTCTATCTCATCTATCGTGATGTGAGTATGGGCCATATCATCCCGAAGATACCGTCTCAGCGACGAGATGTGGAATACATCATGAATGCGATGTAAATGCTCTGGTAGTCCCAATCTGTATGCTACCGGACCAATCCTCTCGATAATGGGAAATGGTCCTACGTACCTCGGGGCCAATTTCCCTTTCTTCCCGAACCTCATCACTCCTTTCATAGGAGATACACGCAGTAACACTTGGTCCCCCACATTAAACTCCCGGAAGAACCGTTTCGCATCGGCGTAGCTCTTCTGCCTGTCCTGGGCTACTCGAATGCGACTCCTGATCATCTCAATCCTCGCGGAGGTTTCCTGAATCACCTCTGGTCCTAGCAACTTGTTATCCCCCACCTCGAGCCAACAAGTTGGACAACGACAAGGCCGGCCATACAAAGCCTCAAATGGATCCATACCAATCGTAAACTGATAAGAGTTATTATAAGCAAACTCTACCAGTGGAAGATGTGGCTCCCAACCTCCTCCAAAATCAAGAACACACATGCTTAGCATATCCTCTAACATCTGATGAGTACGCTCTGTCTGTCCATCTGTCTGTGGGTGATAAGCTGAACTCAACCTCAACTCAGTACCCATAGTCTCCTGAAAGCTTTCCTAAAAACGTGATACGAAAATCTTGTCTCTATCTGACACAATATTCAGGGGCACCCCATGTAATCTGACAATCTCAACAATGAACAACAGAGCATACTGACATGTTGTATAATCTGTCCGCACCGGCAGAAAATGAGCCACCTTGGTCAAACGGTCTACAATCACCCAGATAGAGTCATGGCCCCGCTGTGATGTAGGCAACCCTGTAATAAAATCCATGGAAATACTCTCCCACTTCCACGCGGGTACTTCCAATGGCTGAAGCAATCCTGACGGTTTCTGATGGTCCTCCTTCACCAGCTGGCAGGTAGAACACTTGGACACGAACTCAGCAATGTCCTTCTTCATCCCACTCCACCAGTATTGCCTCCTCATATCCTGGTACATCTTATCTCCTCCAGGATGTACCGCATATCGGGACCCATGAGATTGGGTCATCACTTCATGACGTAATTCTGCCCCTTCTGGAACCACTAACCTCCCATTAAACCTCAAACCCCCATCAGAACTAACAGAATATGACTCAGCACCCTCGGCTAAAAGTCGTACAATCTGTTCCTGGCAAAACGAGTCGTGGTTTGGGCCTATATTACCCTCATAACAACCTCGAGTGTGACTGCCATAACAGATATGAAGGAACGGGCTATTGCGTCCTGGTGACCCAACTCCTTCCATTTCGCTTTCCGGACGTCCGCTACCTCATTTACCGGTCTACGGCTCAACGCATCAGCAACTACGTTGGCTTTTCCCGAATGATACTGTATGTCGAACTGATAGTCCTTCACAAACTCTAACCATGTGCGCTGACGCATATTCAGCTCTCGCCGAGTGAACAGATACTGCAGTGACTTGTGGTCTGTGAATAAATGGAACTTATCCCCCAATAAATAGTGTCTCCATATCCGCAGTGCAAAAATGACCGCTGCTAACTCCAGGTCATGGGTGGGGTAATTCTTCTCATGCGTCTTAAGCTTGCGGGAGGCAAACCTATAGCCTTCTCTTCCTGCTGAAGTACTCCCCCAAGTCCCCGTAAAGAGGCATCGGTGTAAACCAGGTACTCCACACCCAGCTTCGGTAAAGCAAGGACTGGTGCTGAAGTAAGCTTGTCTTTCAGCCCGTCGAAAGCCAATTGACAAGCATCATCCCAAACATATGGTACCCCTTTGCGAGTCAGGTTCGTCAATGGACCCGCTATTTTGGAGAATCCCCGAATGAATCTCCTGTAGTATCCGGCTAACCCCAAGAAACTATGCATTTCCATCAGTGTCGTGGGCTGTCCCCACTCCCTCACCGCTGACACTTTACTCGGGTCAACTGCTATCCCCTGTTCAGAAACAACATGCCCCAAGAACTGTACCTCTCGCAACCAGAATCCACACTTCGCGTACTTAGCATAAAACTGATGCTATCGTAAAGTCTGAAGAACTTGCCTCAAGTTCTCGGCATGCTCCTCCTCGGAGTGTGAATATATCAAAATTTCATCTAGAAAGACGATGACAAACTGATCCAAGAACTCTCTGAATACTCGGTTCATTAAGTCCATGAACATGGCTGGAGCATTTGTGAGACCAAATGGCATCACTCTGAACTCGTAAGACCCATATCTCGTCAAGAAGGCAGTCTTTGAACCATCCTGCTCTCTAATACGTAGCTAATGGTACGCCGACCTCAGATCTATCTTCGAAAAAAAGTTGCTCCCCTCAGCTGGTCGAACAGATCATCGATTCGAGGCAACAGATACTTATTCCGTATCGTGACCTTATTCAACTCCCGGTAGTCCACACATAACCTCAGTGAACCATCTATCTTCTTCAAAAACAATACTGGAGCACCCCAAGGTGAGGTACTCCAGCGAATGAAGCCCTGACCTAACAGCTGCTCTATCTGATCTCATAACTCTTGCATCTCTATCGGAGCCATACGGTATGGAGCGCGTGCTATCGGTCTCGTATCTGGCAATAAATCTATGACAAAGTCTATCTCTTGACTGGGGGGTAGGCCTGGTATCTCCTGGAATACATCAGAATACTCACGAATGACTGGGATCGAGTCTAAAGGAATCACAACCTCCTTAGAGGTATCCTCCTCTATATAATACTAATGAGCGGTCGAACCTCCCTCTGGGCGAGGCATCGCCACTACAAACATCTCTTGCCCCGGAATGGCAAAAACAATGCTCCCACCGAAGCAATCAATCATGGATCTATAAGCTGCGAGCCAATCCATACCGATAATAACATCATGCTCATGCATATCTAAGACTAACATGTCTGCAGGTAATACCAAACTACCAATCTCTACCCCCACTCCCCGGCATATAAAGAAGATAAGCGACCCACACCCCAGTGGTGAGTCTACACACGTCACTGTGCTCTCTACTGTGGCTAACAACCCTAAGGCCTTCGCAAAATGCGTAGCTATAAAATAATGTGTCGTCCCAGTATCAAACAAAACCCGACCCATAGTACCATGGATAGGAAACATACCCTCAATCGCGGGTGGTGCCTGTGGAGCTGCTGCCTGGTGGACGTTATAGACACGTCCGTACTGTAACTGCCCCTGCTGCAGTAGAGCTGCTGGAATGGCTGGTAGGGCTGGCACCTGGGCTGGAGCTGGGAGGGCAGCTGGAAAAAGTGGTCTCTGTGGCTCATTACGGGCACCCTGCTGCTGTGGGGCCCTATTACCCTCTGGGCAATCCTGGCGCTTATGACCATGCTTGCCGCATACAAAACACCGACCTCTGAAGTTACCTCCCCTCTGACCCTGCTGACCACGGCCCTGCTGGCCGTTACCTCCCCGCCACTGGCCCTGTTGGCCCTGATTAGCATGCTGTTGGCCCTGTTGATTAGGCTGGCCCTGCCTATAACCCCCAAATCCCTGCCTGGAATCACCTGAACGGAATCGCTTAGCAGGGTCCCCCTGATGGGAACTCTGCTCGTGTTGACGAGTCTGTCCATGAGATGGTACCCCACTAGCACTACTACCCCCGGTCCTGCCCTGCTAGCTGGACTCTCCTGCTCTCCTGCTTCCCTGCAGATGGAAGTGGTGATCCTGGCAATGTAGTAACGCAGCATTGAGTACATCAGTGAAAGTACTCAGAGATAGATTCCCTATAAGATGCTGACGGATCCTCCTAGCTAACCCATCCACAAACAACATTATCTTCTTACTATCAGTAGATGCCTCATCTGGCACTATGGTGAGAAGTCTCGTGAACTCCTCCTCATACTCAGCAACGGTAGAGTTCTCCTGTTTCAAATTCAGAAATTTCTGCCTCATCTCAGTCTGCACGGCGGGTGGAAAGTACTTGTGGTCAAATCGCTCCCAAAACGACTGAATAGGGACCGTGTCCCTCTCCTCCAAGGTGGTAGTGGACTCCCACCACTGTAAAGTGGCCCCCACCATCTTAAAGGAAGCCAATAACTTCCTTTGCACGTTAGTGCACTCATAAATACGAAGATGCCGCTGGATGTCTTTCTTCCATTGGCTGTCTGTGACGATATCTGAGCTACCAGAGAACTCAGGGGGATGCGCCTTCTGAAAAGCATCCCTAACCCTCTCCCATGCAGATGGAAGCTGTGCTGGTACTGGCACCACTGCCTGAATCTGGGTTGGAGCCTGCTGAACCACCGCTAGCGCGGCATTCGCCGCCTGAGCAACAATGGCGGCTACTTCATTAGCATTCATAGTTCCTTATGCCGGAGCTGCTGGCTGCTCGGCCTGGGCATGCCTATCCTTCGGTGTACGTCTCGGAGGCATCTGAAACATGAAGAAGTTTATTAGTCTCCAGTCATTATCAAATCCCAAATGGTTGGAGACGTAAACGTAAAAGCAGGAAAACAACAATCCTAAAAATAGGGCTCTATAGCAAAAACGTTAAGCTGAAAGCGAAAATAAGTCGTATAGATCCTATGGACACTAGAACCTGATGCTCTGATACCACCTGTGACACCCCGCCTAATTAAATACCGGGCGATCACTCCTTTATTAAATTAAAATCAAGGTGAACATTTGGTTCATTCTTAGCATCGCTGTCGTAAAAATAACTTTTCCAAATTTAACACCCTATTTAATTTAGCTAAGTGTCAAAACCATTTTTTAAACATTACTTTCCAATTTTATTTATTTATTTTATTAAACAATCAATCCAATAATTTAACATTTAACAACCCAATCCCAGCATTTAAAACTTAAAGTAAAACATGCATGCTGAATAAATCCCAAAGTGACAGTACTAGAAATAACTGAAATACAAATGTCCCAATAAAACAGATAAATAGTGGAAAGGGAGACACATGCCCAATAAGGAGAATGATAGTAGTGGAATCAAGTAAATGAAATCGTCTAAGCAAGTGGCCTGCAACCCCCACCTAAGCTGCAGCACGTTCCTTCCAAGGGATCCTAAACAAGACGCCCCTGTGGCTGGGCAACTGTAATATATACATATATATACAAGAGAGAAAGAGGAATAGAAACGGGTCAGAGCCCGATAGTGTATATGATTTAAAAATTCGTTTAGCAAGTATTTAAATTGATACAGGCCAATGCAACAACATATTAGTGCGACACTCTCTTGAGAAATTCTTGCCTCTCTTCTAATGTGCACTCCTATCGCACTAACCTTCCCAATGGTTTATCTCATCATATATCACACTATCCTTCCCCAAGGATTTGACTTATCTTAGGTGACTCTCAAAATTTAAGATTCAACAACATCATGGTTTAAAAAGGATAATTTCATTTAGTACAAAACGCTCATTTTAACTTTATTGATTCATAAAGTTTTTTCAATATCATATTAAACTTTTCAAAACAAGTATTTCCAATTTGAGTCATTATACATGTCTTACTTACCATAACACAGTAGGCAGTTTCCCATATTTCAGAAGTTCATATATATATTAAATACTCATATAATATACATATATTCTAATAGCACCCCACATAAAATTTTATGGTGCGGGCATACTCTGCTATCCAATCCCCGTATCAATCGTACTAAAGGGAATACAAGTTCGGAATCACTCTCGAACTGTATAAATACATACACAAACAATATTGAGTCGAAGTATAGTTTCCAAGTCCAAGAGGTCAGTACATACCCTCACATCTCTTAGGACCGTGACTACCGATTCGATAGCCTGTACCTAGGATTTCTATCTTCTAGGGTACGAGTCAATATCCCCCATAAGGCACACGAGATAAGATCGTCCCAGCGCGGAAACCTCGGGGATAGCAAGTAGCGCGGGCATGATTTTCACAAGTATAAAATATATGCATACATAATCATATAAATATACCACTTTTATTATATCAATTTAGGTTTATCCAATAACCCACATTCACAACATTTATCCTTATTTTCCCATTATTATTTATCAAGTATAATGGTTCGTTTCTAACTTTAATTCGAAGGGTTTTTCCAACTTACTACGTAACCCTCATGGACTCTATTCTTCCAAATGTACAATTCAGTAGATATCCATTTATGTTCCAACGTAACTCTCTCTTACGTGTCTCTCCCCTTTAATATATACTTACATTATCCCTTATGCAAAATATCCCAAAATTATAGATTTCGCCTTACATTAAAGGATTTTGAATTTTATTTTCAAAGATGAGAATTTCAAACGGTTTCGAAATCGGAATTAAAATGTAGTTTTAATTGATTTTTTTTTATTATCTCTAAGAGTCCTCAAAACATAAAACTGTCTAGCAAAAAAAATATTAAAAAAAATTGAACGGTCCGATCGAGCTGAATTTTTTTTCTGTAGCTTCCTCTCGTCTTCAGCTAATTCTCTGTAAAATTTCATCCAATTCCAACGGTCCGATTGTCCGAAATAATTTTTTTTTTAGTGTTTGTATCTGATTAGAACTCTTTTCTTAATCAAACTCTTAATCCTTTACATGACAAAGGATTTCCAGAATATCATATAAATCATCACTACATGAAAATTTCCCATCTCAAATTGGGTTTTTCTTCCATAAATCTCATCCTAATAACTCCTAAACTAATATGGATGATGCATCAACGAAATAATCAAGATAAACACTTGCCTGGGATTTTTAGAAATCTGGTTTGGTGTTGAATTTGGTGTGGTTGCGTTCCCCGTCTCGCGATCTACGCGTTGGCGGTGGCGGCGGTGCAAACGGGTGGGTTTTGACCCTTGGAATGCCTTGAGAGCTCTCTCCTCTCCTCTCCAATGGTCGTTCTAGTGTTTTGAGTTATCTAACCCTAGGAGGTAACACAAACATCTGATATAACCCCTTTAATTTTCGTGGGTTTAATTACCCAAAAATACAAAATGACTAAAATGCCCTCCCGGGGTACTAATTAGACCTAAAAACGCCCCGAGACCCAAATCAAAATCCTGGATATACTTTTCTGACTATCTCGACCCTTCCGGACGTGTTGGCGCACTCAAAACGACCATACGAACAACTTATAAAATATTTACTTTTATTTATCAATATTTAGTCCCGACGCGACACGGGCGCGTCCCGACTCAAATTTCTAAAATTGTCATTTTATTCACTCGTGACATTTAATATGGCCACTATTATATATTACTTTGCTCATTAGTAATATTCAACAAATTTTCCCATAATTACTAACTCTCATCACATTAATAATTATAACATAATTAATTTCCGAATTTTTATTAAATAATTAATTCACATTAATATTAATAAATCCCCAAATTAATATAGCATTAAAATACGGGGTATTACATGACTCTCTCTTGATATTGGTGTATCCAAACCCTAATTGTCCCCAATTAGCCGATATGATATTTCTTCAATTTTCGTCCATTTAATTCCTCCAAAAATCAAAATTACAAAACTACCCCTACTGGGTGTCGACTTGGCCTAAAAATATCCCGTTGTCCAAAAAAAATACCTGAGTAGAGTTTTTTGACCATCTCGACCCCTATGGACTTAACGGCGCATACGAAATGATCATACGAGTTACTTTTTTATTTCACTTGTTTAGTCCTGACACGACTCACACGCGCATCCCAACTTAATATACCAAACTGTCGTATTTCTCTCTCAGGACAAGTTATGTAAAATCGTCATTCCATATTACTTATTCTCATAATAATATCAATAATTACTAAGTTTTCGTCATGCTAGTAAATATTCAATTTTAATCTGGATTAATAATTAATTCACACACTTTAATTTAATTAATCCAACAATAATAATCAATCACATAATTATTTAAATCTTCAAAAATACGGGGTGTTACATACTTACCCCGTAATAACGGAATTTCGTCCCGAAATTCAGAGAATAAGGCATTTCTAGTAAGGATAACTCCGGATATTTACCTCACATCTCATGAATCTACGCAGCACTGCCCATACAGTACATTACCGAATACCCTTAATAATGAACACCTCATTGATAATTTTCTCTCCAAGCCTTACCATCTAAGTTTCACCACTTAAATTTTAGATAGTTATTATCTAGCCTCCTACTACTCGCACTAGTAGATTGATTGATATTTAGATATATACGAATTTGGCTTACTACTATGTTTCATCAGTAGTTTATTATTGCTTATACAGTATATAGTTTACACACAATATCTACTATAAATGTTAACACATTTTTGCCATACTGCCTCCGCAAGGGACTATGGAACCCAAGCATGTACGCTACCGGCTTAAACTTAACAATAATAGGAAAAGATCCCGCATCACTCGGTACCAATTTCCTCATTCCAATATGAAATAATGCAACTCCCAATCATTTCCATCCTGGTTAATGGGCCCTAAAATTCCTCTGAACCTGGTAGATTATTGTCCTCTCCTCTATCCAACAAGCACGAGGATGACAAGGATTGATTTATAATGCCTCAAATGGAATCCTATCGATAATGAACGAAGGGTAGTCGTCTTACACTATCTCCACCAGTGGAAGGTATTACACTAAACCTTCCCATAATTGGAAATACAACATACCTCCCAATGTATAACTAGAACTCTCAGTCTTCCCGTCCGCCTGCGAGTGTGTTAGGCCGGATAAGTTCGCATCTCGATATTCATAGCCTCCCGGAAACTCTTCCCAATAATCGAGTCATAACTCTCTTGACTCTTTCGGACAAAAACTCTATGTGTACCCCATATAACCTTACTATCCCAAGAATAATGGTTGGGGTTTACTGTTACACGTTATGATTTGTCATAACTTGGCATAACGTGAGATATTTTAATAACACGACCCACTTTCACCCACATAGGGTCGTGATCTCGTTGCAAAGTAATTAACTCGGTAATGGTCCAGGGATTCACTCTTCCATTACTACCAAGGAATTCCTAATGCTGAAGGAACTCTATTATTTCCTAATGGTCCACTTCCAATTGGAGCTTAGCAATGTCTCACTTTGCTTATGCTATCACTACTTCGGCTTTATACCATTACGCATTTTACTTATCTTACAACCACATCCACATCTATGGCTCAGGCGACAGTTCCATCACTACATGTTGCAAGTTCTTCCCCCTCTCTTTAAGCTTTAAATTCTCATGAAACATGTTATCTCCATATCCTATCAAGTAAGTTCCAACCCTTTCCGGGTTAAACTTTTTCGAATTCTTCCTATACGATCCTCGTGGAAAACTTGGGAATTAACGGTCCTAACTGACGTAAACCATCAAACAGCTAAGTCCTAAAGTCAAAACTTCTACATTAACTTACCTCCAAAATATGCATTGTCTCACAATTCTCAATTATGGAAAATACTATAATTCAACTATCTAGGGCGCCCATAGACCCTATGTTTAGTGCATTGCAGCACCACCATACTAGACCCGTTATAAATGTCTCAAATTATGCCCCACAATTGGCATGAATATATAGTAAGGTCCTACTCAGTCCCCCTACCTTTTCCACCTAATAATATCTTAGGTTATCCCACCGGCCTGCTTGTGGTGTCAACGATTGGTAACATTATCACATATTATTCTTACACGGATCCCTCGGCCTTAATATGTAATATAACCATTATCTCACAGTTATAACTACGTATACGGGTAATCATTACGATACTAAATCCATATACTAAAGTCAAACTTCTCCCAACTTCCAACGTTCGCTAAGTTTCATGCATGGGATGTCTCGCAAAGCAAAATCCAAACAATGAACCCCCCCGATACACTACTACCTAATACTGCTAGTCGTCGGGATCCGTTAAGTCTTTAATCCATAGCATATATTCTTGAATTTCCATCTATCAACTTAAAAAGTCTACTTGTCAACTCTCATGTCTCTCAAGACGACATATATTGCGGCGCTCTCACTATCACAAGTTTTTAGCGCTATATGATTAAGGAGCTATATTTCTCATTTCTATAATAAGTCAATATACCCTAAATCACATCAGTGAAACATACCTGCTCCCCGGGATCAACATAGTAAGACAACTTACTCACCGAAGTCTACAATATAATACAACACATATGCAGGCTCAACCGTCTGTCAGGTGATGCCTCATTAAAACCATATATTTCAAATTTAAAATTTTTAGTACGATAGTCTTATTACACAATTTACTACCATTCAAACCATTGGTAACTACTAACCATACAATATAATAATAATATACTCTACTATCATAACGCTAAAAGGAGCACAAATCGATACGTAATACCATAAAAAAATCTCTCTTAGTATCCACACTTGCTCCTCCCCACGGATGGTACAAAAAGTCTCGCTACCCAAATGGTAGTAACCTACATAATAAGGTTTCTATCGTCAGCATACCCAATAAATCGTATGAACAATCTAATCCTTAGTGTTAACTATTCACATATGTTGTGACACACCCATGTCACTTAAACTCATCATTTATTCACAAGGATAAAACAAAGCTTCATCAGTCTAGCCTGATCGTAGGGTCCCCGCACACTTTTCGCGACCCATAATTATCTACAATCGTTATACCTTCGGATTCCACTCATTAGTTTTTCCCTTCCTCGTGTGGGTACATTATTCTGTCTTACGGCTTACTAGCCCGACATTGATACATTGGCCCCATATTTTTAGGCCTCAAATATGGCCTTACTGGCCTTCCCTTTATTTCCTGGGCCCTTCGACCCCGAAATATGGTATGCTACAGTTATTGAGGACTATGTCGATCCTACCTAGACCCACTACTCTCAGGTTATTAGTTCCTTGTTCCAATTCTCTTGACTCGATTCCTACACTGGATATTTTACATCTCCAACTGGTATGCCTTATAGTCATGGTTTATTATTCCCGATACTATCAATTTCAATTCTCACATGAACACATTCAATACTGGTAACCCTTCTCTTTACATACAGGGTAATTTCCCTTTCATTGGTCCTCCTGGCCTTGTTGGGATGTCCTTCTCTCGGACCTGGTAGTCTTAACTCCCAGTTGTTATTTTCGTTGTTCCTTGCTCTCTACAAGGCATGTGGAACACATGGTCGACCCGTTGGTCTTGGCTGAATCCATAACCATTACGTTATGATTTCATCATATCATTTAAATAGGTTTTCCCCCACTGGGTTTACCTTCTGGTGACGTTCTACTAACACTATTGAATTCAACCTTGCCCTTCGACTAGGTATCACAACTCGACTGGCTCCCTTTCCTCTGGGGCGTTGACATATTCTAGTAAACATATACTTTGATGATATTGACACTAGTCATCTTAGTCTCACCTACCATTCACGCTAGGGTTTTCTACCCACGAGTCCATTTTCAACTTACGGACCCTTTTATCTCTCATGACTCCTATTGCGATTACGAAGTTCACTTACCAAGTTAACTCATCCTTTATGTTCGGTCTCTACCCGACCTAATGGTGATAAGTTCAACATCTCTTACATATCTCTGTCTGACCAGTGGATAGAAAATTTTAAACGGTCAACTCGTACCCAATATCTCGGTTTGATTGACTATTCTTACTCTTTGCTGTTTCTCTAAGCTAGAAAAAAATTTCTTATGAATTTAAAATTGCGAGTGTCACTACACTCTACTTTACATTATCGCCTTTGGATTAGCTCCCTCCATTGGCCCATCTCACTTAGATATTACTGTTGGTGACTTCTATCGAGATCACCGTTCCCCGAATGCTTCATAACTTTCAATTGTTTTCCTCCTCCTGCAGTCCCGCTAACGGCCTTCGCTGGTAGTCCCATATTGTTCGGAGTATGAAGTCCAATAACTCTCTCATATGAATTGGATTCACTAAACTAAATCACAGGAGAGCGTAAATCTCATACGCAGTGGAATACAACAATCCTAGAATAAGGCTCTACATCAAAGAACGCTAAGTTGAAACGTAATAAGCTGTACAGATCCTAAAATACTCTAGAGCCTGATGATGTGATACCTCTTGTGACACCCCACCCAATTAAATATCGGGTGATCAGTCCTTTATAAAATTTAAAACATAATGTTTGGTTGGCTCATTGTTAGCATCACTATCAAAAACTTAAATCCAATTTATTACCTAACATTTAATTAAGCTAGTGTCAAAACATTTTCTAATTAAACTTGAAACCAATTAATTCATTTAATTATAAACCATACACAAGAAATGAATACTGACTAAATCAAATACTGAATAATTAAGACTGGATAAAACCTTGCAGTTCAAAGTCACAAACCAACCCATAATAAATAATCAATCCAACTGAAAAGAACTATAAAGGAACTGAGTACAACCCCGCTAATGAGAATGGGAGACACATGCCCGAACTGAAATATCTGAACTAGGAACTGAATGAAATGAGATAAGCGTCTAATCTCAATTACCCGCAACTTTCACAACAGCTGCATCTCGGCAAACCATCCAAGTATCTAGAACCGGTGTCCCTGTGGCTGGGCACCTGTACTAATATATATATATATATAGCAAAAGAGAGAAGAGATGCAAAAGATGGGTCAGAGCCCGATGTTTTAAAATGATTTATCAGCAAGTATTTAAAACTGCAATAAAGCGAGTATTATATGCATGTTAGTTCAAACTCTCATATGAGAGTCTCACCTCTCAACTAGTGTGCATGCCTAACGTACATCTAATTCAACCTAGCCATCCGACACACTTCTAACTAGGAAGAAGGCTTATACTTCTAGTTACCCCTCGTAGTAATATTCCGTATTTGGTCTCAATATTTATCATTTTAAATAAGTGTTATCACACTAAAGTTAAGTATTTACTATTTACATTATTGAAGATTTTACTACCTTAATAGTCTGCAGTTATCTCATTATAGATATACCATAAGCATACATATATATCCCTCACTATTTTATATACATATATATATATATATATATATAAAATAAGAGAGAGGGGTGTTTGAATAGTGCCACCAAATTAATGGTTGGGATCAAATTTTTTGAGTGATCTAAAGATTTCAGGTTATGCCATGTCATTGTGACATCACAATTTAACCATTGTACATCACAACTTAGGACAAAACACGGTTGAATCCCAAATCCTTCCCCGACTCCCACATTCACTTCCCTCTCTCAGTTATGTTCTCTCTCTCTCTATCTCTCTTTCACACAAACCCTATCCTCCGCTGCCCTCTATCGTGCGCCTCCCCCTCACCCCGCGCACCTCACCCTGACCTGTTTCCCTCACACTCTCCCACGTTTCCACCTTCCCTTAACACACACTAAGACCTCAGATCTGAAACTTTTCACACATGCACAACACACACCCACACACAGCACACTAAGAGTTTTTCACACGACCACATATCTGAAGACTTTTAGGTTTGGATTTTTTTCAAAATGGGTTTGGGTGTTTTTTATTTTTAAAGATGGTTGATTTTTTTTGTTACTCACATTATAAGTTTTTATGAGCTTGCAACAGGTATGGCTGAACTCACACAACAGGTATGAGAGTTCAAATGAACTTGCAACATGTATGTCTGAACTCACACAACAGGTATGAGAGTTCAAATGAGGTTTGGTTAATGTAATGGTAATTGTGTTTGAATTGATTAGTTTTTTATTTGCTGATTTTAACAACTTATTGTTTGAATATAAAATTTAGGAGAAACCTCCTGATGTGTTGAGTTTGGGATCCAAGGTTACACCTCATCATCAATCAGGAGAGTTGGGACGAAAAGATTACTGTCCTGTGGTGTTTAGGTATTGGTTTTGTTATTTCAAATATTGTATGTTAGATTTCAAGTTTTGTGTGTTAGATTTAAATACCATCTCAAGTTTTTTTCAAGTTTTGTGCTAAAAATATATTTTAAATCAAACCCTTCATTTTATAGATTTTAATGCATGTGCATACATGAGAAAGCTATCGAGATGATATGGGAACCATTTATTTATGCGAATGAAAAATTTTGAGCATCTCTTTATCTCAAAGGACATCTCTATTTAGATTTAGTTCTTTATGATTGTAAATATTTGCAGATGGCTCCCGTTTATATTATCGCGATCATATGACGAGCCTTGGGGCCCCCAAACTGTCCATGATATAGACATGAGGAGTGCCTCTGTGCAAACATTTGATACGGTAATTCAGTAGAGGCCTTTTTTGTAGATTATTCAATATGTTTATTTATCATTCGTTTACGATATTAGTGATTCTACGCATCATAGGTTGAGTAATTGTATTTTGGTTCATCAACCAGGGGTGTCTTTTACTATTTGTAATGATGTAACGTAATGCCCAATATCATTTTGGGCATTTTGAAATAAGTAGGACTCGATTAATTGTGTGGCAGAGAACCCAAACAATATATATTATGGCAGCTTGCACCCAAATCGTAATTATTTCTTAGGGTTATTGGGTCTACGATTGAAAGTTTAACAGTAAGTTTAGTTGTTGTTAGTTGTAATCAATTATATCTTCTATTATTCTTACCCCCATATTGAATTTTTGTTAGTTGTAATCGATCACGTTTAGGCCTAAACATGAAATACTGAAGAACATGTATTCCACCTCTTTTGGATTCATTTAATGGAGATGGATTCATTTAAGGTACATGGGACGGCTTAAATATGAAGAAGGTTTTGAGGCAGAATACGAATAAGAAGAGGCGTGGAATGCAGTCTGCAATATGGCCATGCATCAGATCAGGTAGGTTACACTTTTAATGTTCATTAAATCCTTTAGAGACTAATAAAATATCCTATAAAGATTTATCTTGATACATTTCATGTTCTTTTAATTGTTGTCTGTGTTTGCGAAGGTAATTTCGAGGTATTTGCATCTTAATTGTGGTCTGAGTTTTGCAAAGTATCAATATAAATTTTTTAGCGAATGTATTATCATTATATCTTATTATTTTACTATGCTCCAAGATGGTGACATTCTATATTAATCAGATGTATCTCATTTTTCCTGATGCAGATATTTAATGATTGTATGGGTTTTGCGGGGCTGCTGCTTCTCAATAAGCTTATTTGGTTTCTACAATAAGGTTTATTTATTTTAAGTGCGTATGTGGAGATGATATTAAAAAGAAGAATGTTCAATGAGTAAAATCCATATTCTAAAGTCGTGTGCAAACTAATACACACATCGTGTGCCAATTTCAAACCCATCATTCATCTATTGATTAATATATAGGTTGTGGCCCCATAATTTGCATAACACATGTTCGGTAACTAATGCAGGTTCTTATAAACACAATGGAAATGCCACCTATGGGAAGGCTGTGGACTTATAATTTGCATAACACAGTGGCAGTGCCACCTGTTCTGTAAGTGAGGGGAAAACTTTAATGAGAAAGAATGGGAAGAACGAGAGAGAACAAAACAAGAAACACGATAACCAATGACTTTAAAGTGGATGAAAAGACCAAAGTTTTGGGGAACTCAGTTGATATCTATCCTGTTCCACAAGGGACAAAGTTGACAACAAGGGACAATGTTTTGGGAAACTCAGATTCTCACTTGCGTCCAGATAGATATGCCCTTGAGAAGGCTGAAAAGAAAATCCGAGAGTCAAAGGGTCACCGATTTACTCCGAAATAAAAAGTATTCTTTGATTTCAATATGGGTCTTTCACAATTAAATATTTTTTATATTCTCCCACTTATGGATTTTGGTTCATGAGATTCGACAACCCCACCATTTGGGTTCGTTCTTGGTATTTGGTATCTATTAACTTCTTCTATAGTTGAAAATTAATATCATCACAATGTGACATATTCAATATCGGGTATTCGTTATGGATTAACATGTTGATTTGGTTGCAACTGTTTTAGGTCCACTTGACCAATAACCCAAGGATAAAGTTGTGGGAAATGATATATTTCTCTGGCAAAGTGATGTGGATACTACCCCGAATATGGATTTGGTGCATTTGGCATTTTTCCTGTGCATTTTTCCAGTGCTTTTAACGTTGTGGGAAATGCTCTATTTCTTTGAACCCATCCTTCAATATGCAATACCTACTGTTGAATTAGTATATGCCATATCAGGTATATAATATATACCATTAGTATATTCCATACCTATAATTGAATTAGTACAGTCATAACACGTATAGCTCCTAACCTATTCCGAACAGGGTTGCAGATGCTGAAATAGCAGCAATAGTAGCTATGTGAATACCAACAGCAGAAGCAGCCTCAAAGCATGCCATGGGGTGGTCTAGAAGAGCGAAATAACAAGGCAAGTCCAAGCATAAATTCAAGCCCTATCAAACTCGAACTTATAATATGTTTTTTCTAAACATTTTTTGGTTTGACTATGGTTTGTATTCTATTTTAAGGTGAAATTAGTCACAGGAGAAGTCGTGGCTGGAAATTAAGCCATTCCTTTATTTCGTGAGGTGATATTTCCTTTATTTATTGAATTGGTATGTTTTTGTGTGATTTGCAATGGTGGATGGGTTTCTTCATCTCTTAGGCACTTGACTCCCATGGGAAGAGTTCGTTACAAGGTTAGATGCATTTTTTTAGTGATTTTTGTTTCAACAATGACACACCGACAATATTCAAGAATGATAAAAGCAAGTGAAGTTTTTGATATTGTTGATATATGTAGATTATTTGAGAATTTCTTTGCAAGCTGATATTGTGAGTACGCATTTTTGGTTGTTACCGAATCGACTATTGGTTTGTAAAGATTTAATTAAATAAACTAATAATATGTCAAACTAATTTATGGTTATTATTATATGTTCTCCAATGCTTCATAAGTTTATATTGCAGAGTATGGGATTTGCCTTGGTTGTTCACTGGCTAAGATTTAAAATCAAGATTTGTCTTAGTTGTTCACTGGCTTGGAGAAAGTTGCTTTCAGGTTGTTGCTTTTGGCCACCCCTTTTGCTACCTACATACTACCTCTCTCTCTATGTTTATTAGTTTTTTTTAATCCAAATTTGATTTTGTTTATTATTTATTAAATTTTAATATTTTTCATTAGTCTTCTTTTATTTTGAATGTGGTGTATTAATGCATGTTAACTGTTTGATAAAGTTCTTTCTTCATATATGTAGTTGCAACTTTATTGGTTTATAGTTCCATTATAGTCACCTACTGTTTTGTATGAAGTTAACATTTATAGGTTTTTTTGGCATAAGCTATAAATGAAAATTGAAGTTAATTAACATCCGCGTTACTTATAATTGGTTTTTATGTTGGTTTTGTATTGTAGAATATAGATAAAATCTCATGTTAATCGACGGATGCAAGCTTTAAAATGTCAGTTCTCACACTATTAAATTCTCACAGATTGAGTTCAAAGTTTGGATCAGATATGCCACCATCAACGTCTCTACTGAGGAGGATTTTGGATGACTTGATGTTTCCATTAGGGAATTTAGTACCAGCCTTAGAATGGATGTGGCCAATTCCCCTAGAAGAAACAAGTGAATATTTATAAGCCAAATGCCTCTGTTATAAATTCCCCAATGCCTTTGTTATTCCTATACCTCAGTAGAGGCTGGATGTGTCCAATTCCCCTAGTAGCATCCGAGGAATTTGGGTGTCCTAACATTAGCTAACAGTTCACAGGAGTTATTCCTATGCCTCTGTTAACAGTTCACATGTATGTTTCTGGTACCCAAAGATGAATCCTTGAAGTTACAGTTGTTGGTTGTAGGAAGTTGAAAGTGACTGAACGGATTTCAAGTCAAGCTCCTTATGTTTGTATTGAATACGACAACACGAAGTTCCATAGTGAACTTGTAGTAGCATTGTCGTGGGATCTTTGGTGGTTATGTGGTTTGGTTTGCGGTATGGGTTCTATGTTGTTGGGTAAAATGTATATATGCCATGTACAATGTTTTCTTTATTTCGTGTGGTTGTGATGATTTTAATTATTTTATTACGATGATAAGGTTTATAAACTATGGGGTTAGTGTTTGCTAAAATGCCCAAATAGGATATATTTCAATGTGTGCAATTTAGAATGCATGTTCAGTTTTTCCTTTTCTTTTCAGATTATTATAAGGATCTTTGTTATTGTAAGTTGTTCTGATCTATATGGCTTTGTCATGTCTTTTTAGTTCTATTTGCGATTTTGATTGAATCTGAATTTAATGATGATAGCAGTCTAACAACAGTACTTTTCTTCTGAAATAGTAAGGATGTTAACTTTTATCAGGTTGGTTTAGCAGTCTAACATCACTACTTTTCCTGTTCTCAATTTATAAATTTCTTCATTGATTGTTGCATTGACTTCATCTTTAAAATTTCAGTAGTGAGGATTTAAATATTTGTGGAGTTTTTATTTATTTAATTATTTTTTATTTCTTGCCTTGATAAAATTTTATAGCATAATGGACCTGTAATTCAGTTTGCTAGAACAACTATTTGAGTAACCTGTGTAATGCCCAAGTATTATTGAACATTTTAAAATGCTACTACACTTTTTGATGTTTCTTTTACAGATTTTATGTTGAGGACTAAAATATATGGTATGCCTGAGTTTTATTCAAATTAACTGAGTTTCTTACCTGATTTGATCTTGAGGACATAAAACATCCCATTTTATTAAAATTAACTGAGTTTCTCTATGTTTGATTTCTTAATGAAATCAGCTGAGTTTATGTAGTGTAATGTACACAGTACTATGCACCATCTGTCTATTTAATTTGTGTTTGACCATTCATATTTGTTAAATTATTATTGATGTCCCTACAAGGTTGTGGAGGTATTGTGGTCTCCGAAATGTTTTTTAAGAAACTGAAACGATGATGGTGAAAATGAGCAGGTGGTGGAATCTACATCAAATGTAGAGCTGGGGAACAAAAAATATTCTCATTACATTCAATGAAATAGAAGTAGCGAAATATTTCTTTTGCCTTTTCTATTTTTAATTACTTTTTCAATCCGTTTTCTTGATTGGTACAGTTAAACGAAGGGGTGAATTAGGGTGGGTTTAAATTATTATTTTGAAATTTTGAAAAATTGGTTAAGATGAGTTTTGTGTTGTGTGGAGTTTAAATTGGACATTTAATTAATATTTTAATTTGTCATGTAATAAATATTATTTATTGATTTCTTTTTTTGTAGGGGTAACATCAAAATACTTGAAGGCTATGTTGTTGTAAATAAGGTGCCATGAAGCTGAGGGATGTTGAGAATTCCCCGTTCCTCGAGAAGCTAAAGAAGGGATACGAGGTGATTTCCTATAGTCATATTTTCATTTTCTTATGAAACCTTTTCAGTTGATGAAGTTTTCTCCAGATTTTGGTCTGATCTGCTGTTCTGATATGAGTTTTACATTTAGTTTTATTTTGTCGGATCAAGCCTATATGCATCTTTTACATCTGTGAAACTTTTCGCTGGACTAACGACCATTCAACACTGTGATTCTTAATTTCTCCTTCGGTGACACATAATTAATTTTCTAAAATGAATAAGCTTCAATTTTCCATTCTTTGTATTGTAATTTTAATATTTTTATTATCTTTTCTTCGGGTTTTTCATCCTCAAGTGAAACGTTCTCATTTTCAATTTTCAATATTTCTTATTTCAGTACTAGGTTGTGTAATGGATACCACATTATAGGAAAATGTTTTATATGATACCAATTTTCAATCTTTCTTATTTCAATCTTTGGGTTCACAGGAGGGGGTGTGGGATTATGAGCGTTGTGATGCTAGACAGGGACGAGTGGGATTAAGATTGGGAGCTGTTAATGGAGGTGCAATGTGCGGTGTGATATTTCGTGGAAGATGCAAGACAATGGAGGTTTTTCAAGACAATGGATGTGTGATCTTTTTTGGTACATCTTGCTGCACCGTTTTCTTATTTGTTGATATCGTCTCCGTTTATTTTTAATCGACAAATTTATTTCATAACAAAATTTGTACAATAGTTTTGAAAACTGACATATTATTATGGTTAAATTTATTTCATAACAAAATTTTTACAATAGTTTTTAAACCAGCTTCGGAAATGAATACAAAGTAAGTCAATTTTGTAGTTTCATTAATCATGCTTCGTACATATATTTCATGTAATTTTGGTCTTAATTCGATTTTTTATTTCAGGGGATGGCACCACACGATTCTTCAATTAGTTCACATTAAACATGTTATTGTGGAGATCACACTCTTATCAGGACTACAAGGACATATGCAAATCAGGGCCGACGTTTTTGTCGTGTCCAAATTATGAAGTTCGTTTAGACAATTTTTTTTCATCGAATTGATTCGACAAAGACATCGGATGATACCAAGAGTTATCATTACAAATCAAAGAATTGGAATTGAATTAGTCTTGCATTTGTTCATTTGATATTTTTGTTCCTAATAGTATAATTTTGATAGCATTATTTTGGTTGGATTATTTTTTTAACAGGGTGGATAGTCTGATATACAATGGAAGCTTTGCCCAAAATTTTTAAAAATATTTACACTTTCGCGTCGTAAACAATATTTTTGTATTATAAGTGATGTTACATAATGGTGGATTTCGCTTCATTTTTTTCTTAAATTACACTTTGTTTTGTTGGGGGACGAATTTTTTTTCGTTTTGTAATTACGTATTTAGGAAGTTTTGCTGTTTGCGATTACGTACTTCGAAAATTTTCGCTGTGCCTTCAGGCACGGGCATATACTAGTATACATATATAATAATGGTGGATATATATGTATACTTGTGTTATACTTACAATGTGATATTTGTAGGCTATTAAGATTACGTTAATACATACATATATATATATATATATATATATATATATATATATATATATATATATATATATATATATATATATATATATATATATATATATATATAATCGTGCATTGCGTACTCTGCTATCATGTTCCGGTACATCTCGTACTCAAACAAGGACTATGGGTTCAGAAATCTCCCACGAACCATATAAACAAATCACACATATTGGCGGCGAACATAGTTCACATACATATGGGTCCTGCACATACCTACCCTCCCATAGTCAGCTAACTTATTAACTCACAGATAAGTCTTCACAGTCCTATGTTCTGAGATACAAGTCAAAATATCCCCTCGAAGGTCACTCAGGATAAGACCATCTCTACACAACCCCCTGTGATAGCAAGCAACAAGGTATGCCATACACATAATATCAAATATAGGTATACACACAATCAAATGTCATATTACATACGTACTATTTCATCACTAAACACTATCAACGTATATTTAAATTACGATATTCCCTCTCTCATAATATATATAAGGATAATATGTCACCCGAAAATCCTTAATACATAATCATAAGAAGTCCCACATGTAACCACTAATTTTCTTATTCTTATAAGTTCCATATCTTCAGAACTAATATCGTAAGTATTTATCGGGTAATACTCTCGACGCATTTACAATTACGATTGTCTCTCTCTCATAATCTTCAAGGTAAACTCACGGTCCTAAATATTTGAATCATTCCACCTAAACAACTCTCAATAATTCTGCACTATTTTGGGGTCGTCGAACACTAGTTTTCCTCACTCAAATTGACTGTTTACCCAAATAGGGGAAAATAGGAAATTCTCTGAAAATAAGAAATCGCGCTTGAGCAAGAAGAAGATCTCGCTCGAACGACATACACGTGTCGCTCGATCCAGCTTCGCGCGAGAACTCTATCTCGCTCGAACGACTTCGCATGAGATATTGGTCTCGCTTGAATGACTCACTTTGCGCGACATCTCACGACCTGGGCTATTTCGTCCCCTACCTCCAAATTCAGAGTTTTTCCTCCATTTTTACTCCTAAACCTCTAAAGCTCAAGCCCAAACATCCAACAATCAATACCAATCATTATTCTAATATATATATATATATATATATATATATATATATATGTGATTTCCCATAACCTAACATCATTAAATCATCACCAATCATCCATATAATTCGAAATTCCCAATTTATTATCAAGAACCCTAGTTCTTAAATTGATATGCATAACTTCTAAATTAAACCCAGGTTTGTTCATAGAAATCATCATAATTTCGTAGGCATCATCTTATCTACATATGGGATTCAAATTCTTATCAAATCAGCCCTAGTTTATGATATAGTTCTCCAATTTCACCCAAATTAACTTTCATAACATGGTTTATTAAACTAGACTAACATGAACACAATTATCACTAAAGAAATCAAGCAATAAACACTTATCTCGATTTCGAAGGTCTGATCCATTGGTGTTGTTGGTATAGATGTACTCCTCGTGTTTCGATCTACACGATGGTGGTGGTGGTTGTGCAAGGTGGTGTAAATTGACTCTCCTCCTTTGGAATTTTCTCTCCCTCACCCACTGTGGATCTCTCTTGATTTTGGTGTATCCAAACCATAATTGTCCCCAATTAGCTGATATAATATTTCTCCAATTTTTTTCCATTTAATTCCTCCAAAAATTCAAATTACAAAACTACCCCTACCAGGTGTCCGCTTGGCGTAAAAATATCCCGGAGTCCAAATAAAATACCCGAGTAGAGTTTTCTGACTATCTCGACCCCTACAAACTCAACGACGCACTCAAAATGATCATACGAGTTACTTAAAATAATTTACCTTTTTATTGCACTTATTTAGTCATGACACGACTCGCACACGTGTCCCAACTTAATATACCAAACTGTCGTATTTCTCTCTCAGGACAAGTTATATAAAATCGTCATTCCATATTACTTATTCTCATAGTAATATCAATAATTACTAACTTCTCGTCACGCTAGTAAATATTCAATTTTAATCTGGATTAATAATTAATTCTCACATTTTAATTTAATTAATCCAACAATAATAATCAATCACATAATTATTTAAATCTTCAAAAATACGGGGTGTTACAAAAAGACTAAAAAATAACAAATAGGGAAGAGTAATAAAAAGGCCGCTCATGTCCTATTTTCTTGATTCACTCTTCTGTAACACCCCGCCCACCCGGGGAGAGCGAACGGAGCGCCACAATAATATAAATTCACAAATAACAAGGTATAGAGCATCTAAATAAACCCACAATAACATAAATCCACTAATCTCAATTCTTCAAATACAATGCTCTATACATCAAAATAAATACAAGTCTTCCCAAAACAATCCTCGCTAAAATCAATCTCCATAGCGCCCCAAAATTCGTACTAACCTGCCACTAAAAGAAAATATGAGGAAGTACACAATACGACAGGAAAGATGCTCAACAAATATATATTAGCGATGAATAAAATGTAACAACACGAGTACGAATATTCAAATCAAATGCAAATCTCAATAGCATTTTATCAATAAATTTCTCAACCACACTTTAACCGGGTCACCAGGACTCACCACATCCGTATATGCTTTATCAAGCCATAGCCCGGGAAACATGAATTTTGGCGGGTGCCCAACATCCGTGCCATATTAAAATGTCATGACAACGTGCTCAACAACATGAATCATACCACATGAATCAAAATAATTTCGACAATTATTTTCCAGATTTCAATGAATTTAACAATTCAAACATGAGTTCAATTAACAAGAATTCAAAGAGAATGACACTCGCGAGATTTAAGGAGCATATTGTGTAAAACCCCATACCTCAAACCATGATGAGAAACCAATGATCACATCCTCAAGATCGACTCAAAAGATCTACAAAAGCTCCTTCAAGAACTTCCAACAAAATAGCCCAAAGAACACCTCTAATCTAAGGTTGGAACTCACAAATCTCATGGGCCAATGTGTATATAAAAAGAAGAGGAATGTAAAATATATTTTCTGCCAAAATTTGTGCCAAAAGTAGGTAAAAATGTAATACCCCGTATTTTTTATGCTATATTAATTTGGGGATTTATTAAATTTAATGTGACGGTTTATTTCATAAAAATCCGAAAATTAATTATGTAATAATTATTAACGTGACGATAGTTAGTAATTATGGGAAACTTGTTGAATATTACTAATGAGCATAGTAATACATTATATTGGTTATATTGAATGTCATAAGTGAATTAAATGACTATTTCGGAAATTTAAGTCGGGACGTGCCCGTGTCACGTCGGGACTAATTTTGTTAAATAAAAAGTAAATATTTTCTAAGTTGTTCGTATGGTCGTTTTGAGTGCGCCAACGCGTCCAGAAGGGTCGAGATAGTCAGAAAAGTATACCCGGAGTTTTAGTTTGGGTCTCGGGGAGTTTTTAGGCCTAATTAGTACCCCGGGAGGGCATTTTAGTCATTTTACATAAGTGGGTAATTAAACCCACGAATTTTAGCCAACCTATATCAGCCATTAGGTCAGCCTCTTAGGGTTAGAACATTCACAAATCAAGTGACGGCCATTGGAGTAGAGAGGAGAGAGCTCCAAGGCAATCCACGGCCAAAAACCCACCGGTTTGCACCGCCACCACCACCACCGCGTAGATCACGAGTCGAGGAATGCAGCCATACCAAAATCAGCCGTGAATCTGCATACCAAAATCCCAGGCAAGTGTTTAAACTTGCTATTTTCGTCGATGCAATCTTCATGTTAGCTTAGGAATGAATTGTGATAAAAACTATGGAAGAAAACCCCATTTTTGATAGGAGAACCCATGTAGTATTGATGTATATGTTAATTCTGGAAACCCTTGCCATGTAGAGGTAATAATCCATGAAATTTGGTGATCATAATAAAGAAATATTGGAGAAAGATTCATTAGAAATCTGTTTAAGAAAATTCTAGGGTTCTTGATAATTGGACATGATTTTAGGTTGGAAATCCATGTTTAATGATAGTTATACACATGCTTTACGTTATAAACACCTGGTATAATGTTATGATGATAATAGTAGGATTTTTGGGATGATTAGAATGGAAAAACATAGTTTTGGATGAAGAAGTTTGATGAATCCCGTAACTGCATTCTGCAGAATTTTGCCCAGACCTGCTTGATCAATCGATCGAGCCTAGAGCTTCGATCGATCGAAGGTTCGATCGATCGAGCCCCAAGCTTCGTTCGATCGACCCCTCCTGGCAGACTCCTATTTCCCTTGTTTAATTAGTTAAATTAAGTTTATCGTGAAATAATTTTTGGGCATTCTAAATAAAATGTTTTGGGAGATATTGAGGACCAGTAGGGTATATGAATAAATGATGGAACCTTTAATCTTCAACTAGAATGGTATTTTTTGGGATATTTACTTTAGGTTGGTAAGTTTATGAATTCAAAGGGTGAGGTGCGTAAGAGAGTTACGTTGGAAATCTAATAAAGTCACTTACTGAATTTCAGATTTGTGGGGATATAATCCACGATTGTTAGGTAATATGTGAGAAAACCCTTCGAGTTAAGGTTAGGAATAAAACCTTATACGTAATTCTATAACTGTGAAATTAAGGATAAATGGTATAATTACGGGTGATGAGAAGAACCTATATTAATATGATAAAGTGGTATATTTATATGATTGTGTGTACATATATTATATTCATGTGAAAATCATACCCACGCTACTTGATATCCCTGAGGTTTCTGCGCTGGGACAAGTCTTATCTCGATGGGACCTTTATGGGGGATATTGACTTGTACCCTAGAAGATAGATATCCTTGGTACAGGCTATCGATGTGATAGTTCAGACGGTCCTAAGAGACGCCGGTATGTGCCATCCTCTTAGAGACTTGGAATCTATGCTTCACCTCAATATTGTTTGTGTATTTATGTTATTACAATTCGAGAGTGATTCCGAATGTATTCCCCTTAATATGAGTGATATGGGGCTTTGGATAGTAGAGTATGCACGCACCATAGTTTTATTCGGGGTGCTGTTATATATATATATTATACGAGTAGTTAATATATATATGAGATTATGAAATTTGAGACTGACTACTGTGATTTGATAAGTAGGACATGGTTGTTGACTCTTATAGTAAATACTTGTTTGTGAAAAATAATATGTCACTGAGGAACTTTATAAATTAATAAAAGCTAAAATGATAGTTGTACTGCTAATTGGAAGCATTCTTTTTAAACAAAAATATCGTTCGGTTTTGAAATCTTACGAATAAGAAGATACGCTACATTATTGGGAAGGTTAGTATAATAAAATGATAAGATAAACCGTTGGGAAGGTTAGTGCGATAGGTGTGCACATTAGAAGAGAGGTGAGTATTTCTCAAGAGAGTGACGCACTAATATGTTGTTGCATTGGCCTGTATCAATTTAAATACTTGCTAAACGTATTTTAAAATCAAACACACTTTCGGGCTCTGACTCGTTTCTGTCTCTCTCTCTCTCTTGTATATATATGTATATATTTCAGGTGCCCAGCCACAGGGGCGTCTTGCTTAGGATCCCTTGAGAGGAACGTGCTGCAGCTTAGGTGGGAGTTGCAGGTCACTTGCGTAGACGGCTTCTTTTATTGACTCCACTTCTAGCATTCTCATTTATTGGGCACGTGTCACCCTTTCCATTATTTTATTGTTATTGGAACATTTTTATTTCAGTTGTTTCCAGTATTATTCTATGGGATTTATTCAGTTCGGATTTGTGACTTTAGTTTTCATATGTTGACATTCGATTGACGAATGTATTATATTATTTGGTTTACTGTGACGTGATTCTTAATTGTAGAATTATTGTTTTTAAATAAATAAATCTTTTTCTTTAGTTAAAATTTGGAAAGTTTATATGAAAAATGTTTTTGACACTTAGCTTAATTATTTAGGGTGTTAAATTGAAAAATTATTTTATCGACAGTGATGCTGAGAATGAACCAACTATTAACCTTGATTTAATTTAATAAAGGAGTGATCGCCCGGTATTTAATTAGGCGGGGTGTCACAGGTGGTATCAGAGCATCAGGTTCTAGAGTCCTTTAGGATTTGTGCGGCCTATTATGTTTCAGCGTTGTTTTCTTTGATATAGAGCCCTACTACTAGGAATGTTGTGTCTATCTCTATATTTTGGAATTTCGTACTTCTGCGATTTGGTTATTTGAATGATGAACTCATCCAAATTTACTTAAATTTTCAGATGGATCGTCAAGAAGAACTAGCTAAGACGGTTAAGGGAGTCAACAAGCAAGGTCGACTCATACCTCAAGTATCCCCAGAGGGAATATCAACCGCCGAGTTAGCAAGTATCGTGGCACAAGCAGTTACCACTGCGGTTTTACAATACCAAGAACGCAGCCTACAACTTAAAGGAGGCAAAAGACCTAGAGAGGTTAACCAAATGCATGAGACTGACGTTGAGAATTGCGCGAAGGCACTGAATCTGCGTCAACAAAACAATCAAGATCGATTCAGTTCCAGTAGTAACGAGATTTATGTACAGAGACAAAAGTGTCAGGGACAACGAAGCCAGGTTCAGAATGAAATCACCAAGAGGTGTTTCGGTTGTGGAATGGAGGACCACAAACGTAAATCTTATCCGAATCAGACTGTGGATAAACTACAACCTGACCGGCAAAGAATTTCGAAACTCTGCTATAAATGTGTACAACCGGGTCACAAGTGGATGGATTGTCCTCGCCCTGACATAATTTTTCCGCAGATTTCCCCTCAAGGCCAGCAAGGCCAGGGAAACAGAGGGACTAGTCAATACCGTAAGGAAGGGAAGCAGTTTCGAGGGAGGTGTTTCCAATGTGGCAAGAATGGCCATAGGCGTCAGAATTGTCCAGAGAAGAATAGGGCCCCACGGCAGGAATGTGCTGACAATGAACCCCAGAAGCCAACTCCGCCACCCTTTCCAACAGCCTCAGTTCAGTAGAGAAAGCTACAGGGCGGACGTGTCTATAATTTCCCACAGGCAGCAGCCCCGCAGGCACCACCCGCGATTAAGGGTATGTTTTTCTATCCATATTACTATGAGTCGAGATTTGTTTGATACAGGTGCAATGCACTATTCTATAAGCTACCTATTTTTTTTGCTAAAGCCTTAGGGTTGTTAGCCACAGCAGAGAGCACCGTGACGTGTGTCGACTCACCACTGAGGAGTGGGTCACTTATATTCTTTATATGCCGGGGAGTGGGGGTAGAGATTGGTAGCTTGGTATTACCTGCAGACATGTTAGTCTTAGGCATGCACGAGCATGATGTGATTATTGGTATGGATTGGCTCGCATCTTATAGAGCCATGATTGATTGCTTCGGTGGGAGCATTGTTTTTGCCATTCCGGGGCAAAAGATGTTTGTAGTGGCGATGCCTCACCCAGAGGGAGGTTCGACAGCTCATTTGTATTACATAGAGGAGGATACCTCTAAGGAGGTTGTGATTCCCTTAGATTCGATCCCTGTCGTCAGGGAGTATTCCGATGTGTTTCAAGAGATACCAGGCCTATCGCCCAGTCGTGAGATAGACTTTGTTATAGATTTATTGCCAGATACGAGACCTATAGCACGCGCACCGTACCGTATGGATCCGGGAGAGATGCGAGAGCTACGAGATCAGATAGAGCAGCTGTTAGGTCAGGGCTTCATTCGTAGGAGTACCTCACCTTGGGGCGCTCCAGTCTTGTTTGTGAAGAAGATAGATGGTTCACTGAGATTGTGTGTGGACTACCGGGAATTGAACAAGGTCACGATACGGAATAAGTATCCGTTGCCTCGAATCGATAATCTGTTCGACCAGTTGAGGGGAGCAACTTTCTTTTCGAAGATAGATCTGAGGTCGGGGTAACATAAGTTACGTATTAGAGAGCAGGATGTTTCAAAGACTGCCTTCTTGTCGAGATATGGGTCCTACGAGTTTAGGGTAATGCCGTTCGGACTCACAAACGCTCCAGCCGTTTTCATGGACTTAATGAATCGAGTATTCAGAGAATTCTTTGATCAGTCTGTCATCGTCTTCATAGATGATATATTGATATATTCACACTCCGAGGAGGAGCATGCCGAGCACTTGAGGCAAGTTCTTCAGACTCTACGAGAGCATCAGTTGTATGCTAAGTACGAGAAGTGTGGATTCTGGTTGCGAGAGGTACAGTTCTTGGGCCATGTTGTTTCTGAGCAAGGGATTGCAGTTGACCCGAGCAAAGTGTCAGCGGTGAGGGAGTGGGGGCAGCCCACGACACCGACAGAAGTGCGTAGTTTCTTGGGATTAGCCGGATACTACAGGAGATTCATTCGGGGATTCTCCAAAATAGCGGGTCCATTGACGAATCTGACTCGCAAGGGGGTACCATATATTTGGGATGACGCTTGTCAGTTGGCTTTCGACGAGCTGAAAGACAAGCTTACTTCAGCACTAGTCCATGCCTTACCGAAACCGGGTGTGGAGTACCTGGTTTACACCGATGCCTCTTTACGGGGACTTGGAGGTGTACTCTAGCAGGAGGAGAAGGCTATAGCTTTTGCTTCCCGCAAGCTTAAGCCGCATGAGAAGAATTACCCCACCCACGACCTCGAGTTAGCAGCGGTCGTCTTTGCATTGAGGATTTGGAGGCACTACTTATTGGGTGAGAAATTCCGTTTGTTCACAGACCATAAGTCACTGCAGTACCTATTCACTCAGCGAGAGCTGAATATGCGTCAGCGCAGATGGCTAGAGTTTGTGAAGGACTACCAGTTCGATATACAGTATCATCTAGGGAAGGCCAACGTAGTTGTTGATGCGTTGAACCGTAGACCGGTAGACGATATAGCGGACGTCTGGAAAGCAAAGTGGAAGGAATTGGGTCACCAGGACGCAGTGGCACGATCTTTCATATTCGTGATGTCAGTCACACCCGAGATTGTTACGAGGGTGATACAGGCACAGACTACAGACCCGTTTTGCCAGGAGCAGATTGTGCGACTTCTAGCCGAGGGTGCTGAGTCCTATTCTGTTAGTTCTGATGGAGGTTTGCGGTTTAATGGGAGATTGGTGGTTCCAGAAGGCGCGGAATTACGTCATGCAGTGATGACTCATTCTCATGGGTCCCGATTTGCAGTACATCCGGGAGGCGATAAGATGTACCAGGATATGAGGCGACAATACTGGTGGAGTGGGATGAAGAAGGACATCGCAGAGTTCGTGTCCAAGTGTTCTACCTGCCAGCTGGTGAAGGTGGACCACCAGAAACCGTCAGGATTGATTCAGCCATTGGAAGTACCCGCGTGGAAGTGGGAGAGTATTTCCATGGATTTCATTACAGGGTTGCCTGCATCACAGCGAGGCCACGATTCCATCTGGTTGATTGTAGACCGTTTGACCAAGGTGGCTCATTTTCTGCCAGTGAGGATAGATTATACCACGGGTCAGTATGCTCAGTTGTTCATCGCTGAGATTGTCAGATTACATGGGGTGCCCCTGAATATTGTGTCAGATAGGGACAAGATTTTTGTGTCACGTTTCTGGGAAAGTTTTCAGGAGGCTATGGGTACTGAGTTGAGGTTGAGTTCATCTTACCACCCACAGACAGATGGACAGACATAGCGTACTAATCAGATGCTAGAGGATATGCTACGCATGTGTGTTCTCGATTTTGGAGGAGGTTGGGAACCACATCTTCCACTGGTAGAGTTTGCTTATAATAACTCTTATCAGTTTACGATTGGCATGGCTCCATTTGAGGCTTTGTATGGCAGGCCTTGTCGTTCTCCAACTTGTTGGCTCGAGGTGGGGGACAACAAGTTGCTAGGACCAGAAGTGATTCAGGAGACCTCCGCGAGGATTGAGATAATCAGGAGTCGTATTCGGGTAGCCCAGGACAGGCAGAAGAGCTACGCCGATACGAAACGGTTCTTCCGAGAGTTTAATGTGGGAGATCAAGTGTTATTGCGTGTATCTCCAATGAAGGGAGTGTTACGTTCGGGAAGAAGGGGAAGTTGGATCCAAGGTACGTGGGACCATTTCCCATCATCGAGAGGATTGGACTAGTTGCATATAGGTTGGGATTCCAGAACATTTACATCGCATCCACGATGTATTCCACATCTCGTCGTTGAGACAATATCTTCGGGATGATATAGCCCATACTCACATTGCGATAGATGAGATTGACTTACAGTCTGATAGCTCTTACGAAGAGAGACCAGTGGCTATTCTAGACTATAGTGAGAGGAGATTGAGGTCGAAAATAGTTCCACTTGTGCGAGTCCAGTGGGAGCATCATAATGTGGAGGAATCCACTTGGGAGCGTGAGGCAGATATGCGCGAGAGATATCTAGAGTTATTTTTACCAGGTATGCCTTATTTTCTGAATTTCGGGACGAAATTCCGTTATTAGGGGGGAAGTATGTAATACCCCGTATTTTTTATGGTATATTAATTTGGGGATTTATTAAATTTAATGTGACGGTTTATTTAATAAAAATCCAGAAATTAATTATGTAATAATTATTAACGTGACAAGAGTTAGTAATTATGGAAAACTTGTTGAATATTACTAATGAGCATAGTAATACATTATATTGGTTATATTGAATGTCATAAGTGAATTAAATGACTATTTCGGAAATTTAAGTCGGGACGTGCCCGTGTCACGTCGGGACTAATTTTGTTAAATAAAAAGTAAATATTTTATAAGTTGTTCGTATGGTCGTTTTGAGTGCGCTAACGCGTCCGGAAGGGTCGAGATAGTCAGAAAAGTATACCCGGGGGTTTAGTTTGGGTCTCGAGGCATTTTTAGGCCTAATTAGTACCCCGGGAGGGCATTTTAGTCATTTTACATAAGTGGGTAATTAAACCCACGAATTTCAGCCAACCTATATCAGCCATTAGGTCAGCCTCTTAGGGTTAGAACATTCACAAATCAAGTGACGGCCATTGGAGTAGAGAGGAGAGAGCTCCAAGGCAATCCAAGGTCAAAAAGCCACCGGTTTGCACCGCCACCACCACCACCGCGTAGATCACGAGTCGAGGAACGCAGCCATACCAAAATCAGCCGTGAATCTGCATACCAAAATCCCAGGCAAATGTTTAAACTTGCTATTTTCGTCGATGCAATCTTCATGTTAGCTTAGGAATGAATTGTGATAAAAATTATGGAAGAAAACCCCATTTTTGATAGGAGAACCCATGTAGTATTGATGTATATGTTAATTCTGGAAACCCTTGCCATGTAGAGGTAATAATCCATGAAATTTGGTGATCATAATAAAGAAATATTGGAGAAAGATTCATTAGAAATCTGTTTAAGAAAATTCTAGGGTTCTTGATAATTGGACATGATTTTAGGTTGAAAATCCATGTTTAATGATAGTTATACACATGCTTTACGTTATAAACACCTGGTATAATGTTATGATGATAATAGTAGGATTTTTGGGACGATTAGAATGGACAACATAGTTTTGGATGAAGAAGTTTGATGAATCCCGTAACTGCATTCTGCAGAATTTTGCCCAGACCTGCTTGATCGATCGATCGAGCCCCAAGCTTCAATCGATCGACCCCTCCTGGAAGACTCCTATTTCCCTTGTTTAATTAGTTAAATTAAGTTTATCTTGAAATAATTTTTGGGCATTCTAAATAAAATGTTTTGGGAGATATTAAGGACCAGTAGGGTATATGAATAAATGATGGAACCTTTAATCTTCAACTAGAATGGTATTTTTGGGATATTTACTTTAGGTTGGTAAGTTTATGAATTCAAAGGGTGAGGTGCGTAAGAGAGTTACGTTGGAAATCTAATAAAGTCACTTACTGAATTTCAGATTTGTGGGGATATAATCCACGAGTGTTAGGTAATAAGTGAGAAAACCCTTCGAGTTAAGGTTAGGAATAAAACCTTATACGTAATTCTATAACTGTGAAATTGAGGATAAATGGTATAATTACGGGTGATGAGAAGAACCTATATTAATATGATAAAGTGGTATATTTATATGATTGGGTGTACATATATTATATTCATGTGAAAATCATACCCACGCTACTTGCTATCCCTGAGGTTTCCGCGCTGGGACAAGTCTTATCTCGATGGGACCTTTATGGGGGATATTGACTTGTACCCTAGAAGATAGATATCCTTGGTACAGGCTATCGATGTGATAGTTCAGACGGTCCTAAGAGACGCCGGTATGTGCCATCCTCTTAGAGACTTGGAATCTATGCTTTGCCTCAATATTGTTTGTGTATTTACGTTAATACAATTCGATTGTGATTCCGAATGGATTCCCCTTAATATGAGTGATATGGGGCTTTGGATAGTAGAGTATGCACGCACCATAGTTTTATTCGGGGTGCTGTTATATAAATATATTATACGAGTAGTTAATATATATATGAGATTATGAAATTTGAGACTGACTACTGTGATTTGATAAGTAGGACATGGTTGTTGACTCTTATAGTAAATACTTGTTTGTGAAAAATAATATGTCACTGAGGAACTTTATAAATTAATAAAAGCTAAAATGAGAGTTGTACTGCTAATTGGAAGCATTCTTTTTAAACAAAAATATCGTTCGATTTTGAAATCTTACGAGTAAGAAGATACGCTAAATTATTGGGAAGGTTAGTATAATAAAATGATAAGATAAACCGTTGGGAAGGTTAGTGCGATAGGTGTGCACATTAGAAGAGAGGTGAGCATTTCTCAAGAGAGTGACGCACTAATATGTTGTTGCATTGGCCTGTATCAATTTAAATACTTGCTAAACGTATTTTAAAATCAAACACACTTTCGGGCTCTGACCCGTTTCTGTCTCTCTCTCTCTCTTGTATATATATGTATATATTTCAGGTGCCCAGCCATAGGGGCGTCTTGCTTAGGATCCCTTGAGAGGAACGTGCTGCAGCTTAGGTGGGAGTTGCAGGTCACTTGCGTAGACGGCTTCTTTTATTGACTCCACTTCTAGAATTCTCATTTATTGGGCACGTGTCGCCCTTTCCATTATTTTATTGTTATTGGGACATTTTTATTTCAGTTGTTTCCAGTATTATTCTATGGGATTTATTCAGTTCGGATTTGTGACTTTAGTTTTCATATGTTGACATTCGATTGACGAATGTATTATATTATTTGGTTTACTGTGACGTGATTCTTAATTGTAGAATTATTGTTTTTAAATAAATAAATCTTTTTCTTTAATTAAAATTTGGAAAGTTTGTATGAAAAATGTTTTTAACACTTAGCTTAATTATTTAGGGTGTTAAATTGGAAAATTATTTTATCGACAGTGATGCTGAGAATGAACCAACTGTTAACCTTGATTTAATTTAATAAAGGAGTGATCGCACGGTATTTAATTAGGCGGGGTGTCACAGGGTTGCCCACGACTTCGTTTTATAATGCAAAGAAATGAAGAGTTGGAATCCAAAAGACTCCTTTAAATAAGGCAAAGAAATGAAGAGTTGGAAGTCAAAACAACTATTGAAAATTACTTAATGTTCATGAAATCTGGGGAGGTCGATCGATCTACTCCCAGGCTTCGATCGATTGATCGTGCCCAAAAATTGGCAGTTCGCCGACTTTGAATTCCAAGAGTTAAAAATATTAAAAATCATTTTAAAATCCGTTTTAACTCCGTTTTCGAAACCGTTTGAAATTCTCGCCTTTAAAAATAATAACCAACATATTTGAGCAATCAAAATAATTTTATCAAAAACTTTATTTTTCCTCCATTTTTGAAAATTAATTAAAATATCCCAAAAATTACGCGGATTATTACACTTCCCCACTAACAATGGAATTTCGCCCTCGAAATTCGCCAAATGCCTAACTCTCAAAATCAGGCCAACAATCTCCAAAAATAAATTCCTCACATCTAATCTCGAAACCTAACACGAATATCACCTAAAATTTGCTATTTCCAAAAATTGCTAACCCCGCAATGAACCCAAAATCCAAGCCCCGTGGGTTGTCGTATACCTAAGCTCTGATACCATTTGTAACACCCCGCCCGTCCGGGAGAGCGAACGGAGCTCTAATACGATAAAATAAATCTAAATCCACAATACACAAGGTATAGATCATCTAAATCCCACAACAACAAGGGAGGAAACCACTAATCTCAATCTCTTCAATTACAACATGTCACTCGAATTAAAATTACAACTATCTAACTCGAATAAAAATGATCTATACATCAATGAAATAATTAATACAAATCTTCCAAATTGTATTAAAAATTCTTCCCAAATAATCCTCGCTAAAATAATCCCAATTGGTCCATAGCGCTCAAATCCATGCTAACCTGCCAACTAAAGAAAATATGGGGAAGTAAACAATACGACATGAAAGATGCTCAACAAATATATATTAGCGATGAATAAAATGTAACAACACGAGTACGAATATTCAAATTAAATGCAAATCTCAATATCATTTTATCAATAAATTTCTCAACAACACTTTAACCGGGTCACCAGGCCTCACCACATCCGTATATGCTTTATCAAGCCATAGCCCGGGAAACAGGAATTTTGGCGGGTGCCCAACATCCGTGCCATATTAAAATGTCATGACAATGTGCTCAACAACATGAATCATACCACATAAATCAAAATAATTTCAACAATTATTTTTCAGATTTCAATGAATTTAACAATTCAAACATGAGTTCAATTCACAAGAATTCAAAGAGAATGACACTCGCGAGATTTAAGGAGCATATTGTGTAAAACCCCATACCTCAAACCATGATGAGAAACCAATGATCACATCCTCAAGATCAACTCAAAAGATCTACAAAAGCTCCTCCAAGAACCTCCAACAAAATAGCCCCAAGAACACCTCTAATCTAAGGTTGGAACTCACAAATCTCAAGGGCCAATGTGTATATAAAAAGAATAGGAATATAAAATATATTTGCTGCCAAAATTTGTGCCAAAAGTAGGTAAAAAGAGTTGCCCACGACTTTCTTTTATTATGCAAAGAAATAAAGAGTTGGAATCCAAAAGACTCCTTTAAATAAGGCAAAGAAATGAAGAGTTGGAAGTCAAAACAACTCTTGAAAATTACTTAATGTTCATGAAATCTGGGGAGGTCGGTCGATCTACTCCCAGGCTTCGATCGATTGATCGTGCCCAAAAATTGACAGTTCGCCGACTTAGAATTCCAAGAGTTAAAAATATTAAAAATTATTTTAAAATCCGTTTTAACTCCATTTTCGAAACCGTTTGAAATTATCGCCTTTAAAAATAATAACCAACATATTTGAGCAATCGAAATAATTTTATCAAAAACTTTATTTTTCCTCCATTTTTGAAAATTAATTAAAATAGCCCAAAAATTATGCGGGTTATTATACCCTTGAAAGGATCCATATACTCTGTATATTGACGATAGAAATCAGTTGAATTTACTGCAGGGTGGCCCTGGTAATCCATGAGTCTTCGGCCTTGGGTTGACCTACACAAAGAACCAAATAACGAGTATAATTACCCGAAGATGGGGAGATAACCGTGGAGTCTAAAATCCCCTCAACGCAATCAACGTGAGAACGAACTGGGTGGGTTGTGACGGTTAGGATAGGAATCGATGGAGCATGTGTGCCTCGAAAAGGAGAGAGATCCACCACATTGAATGTATATAGCATGCGAAACTCATCAGGGAGGTCAACCTCATAAGCATTCTTCCCACAAGCTCGAATAATAGGGAACGGCTCATATCTGAGCATAAGAAACTTATTGCCCTTCCCCTACCATCGCTCTTTCTGAAGGTACACCATGACCAAATCACTCGAGTGAAAGGAGAAAAAGTGGCGGTGCTCATCGGTGGCCTCTTTAGAAGAGGCATGAGTGGTCTCTAAGCGAGTACGAACAACGGCCTAGATGGAAGTCAGACGAATGGAAAACTCTTCATCTAAGGGACAAGTAGGTACCGTGAGAGGAAGATCATCCAGGTCTATAGGCATAGTAGGTGACTCTCCCAATATGATCTAGAAATAAGAGAGGCCTCTAGAACCATTGACGGTATTATTAAAGGATAACTCGGTCCGGAATATCACGATGTCCCACCACGGGGGTGCTCATCGCAATAAATCACCCACACTTCGATTGACCACCTCGGTCTAGCCATCCATCTAAGGGTGTAAATCTGTCAAGAACTATAACTTCGTTTGTAAAATCTTCCATAACGTACGTTAGAATTTTTTTGTAAATCGTACACCCCTAACGAAAGTGATACTATAGGAAACCCCGTGGAGATGTACAATCTTGCGAATATATAATTAAGCCACACGGGACACACCAGTCGTGTGAGTACAAGGGATAAAGTGCGACATCTTAGAGAACCTATCCACCATGAGAAAGATGGAATCATAGCTACTAGATGTACGGCGAAGCCCCATTATAAAGTCCATCGAGACATTCTACCACGGTCTATCAAAAATTGCTAATGGCGTATACAAATCAGCATTGGTGTGCTAGGTGGCAAGTGTAGCAACGCCGAATAAGGATGTTGGGATCCCTCCTTATCATCAGCCAATAAAATCGATCCATTGACATCACGTGGGTACGCGCCTGTTCGAAATGGCCTGACAAACCCCCTCCATAGACCTCTGAGATAATATCCTCCCTTAGAGAAGTGGATGGAATGCACAAGGCTGCCCTTTGTGTAGAAACATATCCTATATCAGATACTCGCCCGATGCACCATTGCACTGCTGACAGGCAGCAAAACTAGGTTCAAAATCCACATCAATCGAGTAAAGATCAAGGAACTCATTGAATCCAAAAACTTGACTCCAAAGAGTCACTAAGGCATGTGCCCTCCTACTAAGGGCATCAACCACCTGATTATCCTTTCTTGGCTTATACTGCAAATGGAATGTATATCTCTGGAGGTATGTTTTCCACTTGACGTGTCAATCACTAATACTTCGCTGACTATGTAAAAGCGTGGGAATTCATAATCCGACTTGATTAAAAGATCCTTGTGGAGGAGGTAGGATGACCAAAACTTCACCACCTTCACCACCGCATAAAACTCAATATCATATGTCGAATAATTGAGGATGGCCCTTGTTAGTTTTTGTCTAAAAAAGGCAATCAGCTTTCCATTTTGGATCAACACAGCACTCGGCCTCGTCTTGCAAGCATTGCAAAACAACTCAAATAACTGGTCAAAGTCAGGTACCACTAAGATAGGTATCATAGTCATCAACTCAATCCCCACCCGATGCCATACCCACCCATTTCTAACTCTGTACCCACCAATCCAGTGGTGGTCGGGGGTGAAGATAATGTGTAACAACCCTCACTTTTGAGAGCCTATTTTATATTTATTTACTATGCGAAGTAATTATATGAAATGTCGAAATGTGGAGTAAATATTTATTTAATGTGGAAAAGGTTAATATTTACTGAAATGTTGTATAGTTACCTTGTGAGTAGGTAAGAATATCCATGTTGTGACCTATTGTGTCATAAGATACAAAATGACATTTTGGTTTAATATGAAACCGAAAGTTAAAATGAGTTATAAAATTTCCAAATGATAATTTCGAGGGTGTAGTTAGTCCCGGTAGGTGCGAGACAGTCAAAATAAGTGCCATATTGCATTTTGGTATTTCGGGCACTTTTGACTGGTTATAGCTTAAATGTGTAGTTGCGAGTAATTATATCGCGTATTGATCATTTAAGTGGGATTTTTAGACTTAAGCCACGTTTTATTTCCCCTACCCAAATTCTATTCTTTCATTTACACATTTCTAGCCCTAGAGAGAGTAGAGAGAGGAAGAGAACTTTGGAGAAAAGAGAGATTGGAGCTTGGATTGTTGCCTCCAGCAAATCAAATCTAAATTTGCAAGATCAAGGCAAGTTATCTACTTGCTACTATGTGATTTAAGGAGAATAATTAGTATTGATAGTTATGAATTGTTATGGTTTGTCATTTTAGGGTTTTGTTAGATTTATGGGTATTAAAACTCTTAGAAGTTGATTTGGATGATAAATGTTGTTAATGATGGTTGATAGATATATTTATGATGTATGGGTTGGAATTTATGATCTTGGTTTGGTTGGTTTTGTATTTGAGGAAAAATTTGGAGTTCAAAACTCCATAGCCAAAATTGGCAAAATTCCCAGGGGCGAATCGATTCGCATGGGGACAGTTTCCAGGTTTAGGTGAACCGAATCGATTCGGCATTTTATGCAGAAACCCAATTTCCCTGACCGAATCGATTCGGATGGTCCGAATTGATTCGGCAATTATGCAGAATCCCATATTTTCTGGCCGAATCGATTCAGAAATCCTGCATTTTCCTTTTGTTTTTCTTTTCTAATTATAATCATTTTTTTTGGATTAGGACCTAGGAACCTTATTGAATGAAGTAAACTTAGAGTCCTAGAGTATTAGTTGAGTTTGGTCGCCATCCTAGACTAGAATTGGGTCATCTGGGGTTTATTTCGAGGATGTTTATAGTAATGTTAAGACATGACTTCTCTTATTTAAACTTTTAGGAGTTTTGGAGTTTAAGCCCATTATTTGGTGACTTTAGGGGCTTATCGTAGTTATATGAACTTTGGGAATTGCAGAATCATAATGATTATGTTGAAGACTAAGTCGGGACTTGTAATTCGAGGAATATTAATGAAATTTCATTGATGATAGGTTCGAATAAAATGAACCAAACTATTCAATGGTGATAGGTTCGAATGAAAATGAACCAAATACATGGATAATGGAAATGAAAAAGGGAAATTAAAATTGGAAATGAAATGAGATTTAAAATGGTAAATGCTAATTTACTTAAACACATCTCTCTAAATACTATCATAAGGGAAGTCCGCGCGCGAGGTGATGCCCCCTGGCTAGTGAATGCAGGGAGGATATAGTCCTAGGCCATATGAGCATTGTTATATATATTTTTCTGCGATGGGTAGGTAATTTCGGGTGTGGTTATGACTACCCCAAAGGCATATGGCCGCTTCCCGACTTTGCGTTATGAGCCCTATGATAGGCCCTGGAAGATGATAGTTATTTAAGGGCGGGCCCAGTGGGGAAACTCGGATGGGCGGTCTTAGAATCGTTATATGTATGAGAATATAACGTTTCTGCATCGGGTTCTAAGATTTTGTGGATATTACAGGACGTTGTATTAGACGCTTTCATTTTTGTGTTCTAGATATGATCGGGTCTTAACTCGGGCGTGTGGCCCAAACTTTTGTATTTGATTAATGAATGTATTACGTGAGATATTAAATGATTGTAATACGTTGTATGTAGCTGTGGAACGACAGCCTATTCGACCCTTTTGTGTATATTCGTTGCAAATGTATTATATATACTCTTTTGGAATCCCACTTATTTGTCAGATTGAGTTGTTTAATTTAATTTTCTTAACTGGTTCTAAAACTAAATTCTAAAACTTTTTGGCAACCCGCTTTCTGATTTATTGGGTCGATTTTCCCGTATACTCAGTTTATTGTTTTGATGCTGAGAATGATTTCCATCCGTGATTCCTGTTACATTTGAGTATCGGGCTGGCCACCCCTTATCTCGAATCACGGGTTGTGACATAATGGTGGCTACCTATCAAATTTCTGTCAAATTTGTTAACCAACTTTGATTGTCACTCTAGACTACCCCATGGTGGCCAACCTTCATCTAGAAACAAACAGGCCCGCAGGAATCACCATCGACTAACATATCTCTGGCCACAAACAACAATGCCTAATTGCATGGACTGCAAAAAAAACTTTCTATGAACAGGGCCGAAACAGTACCAAGATGGTTGAAATTCACTTGAGATCAGGTGAGCACACTGGGAATCCCTCAGGTGACATTGACCTAGATCGGGACCATTTCTCAAAGGTCGAAAAATTCCAGTAGCCTCCTAGAACCACCAGATCTTTTGAAACAAGCATGCTTCTAGTCGGGACCACCACATAGTGGTCGACCCTCACCTAAGCTCAACAAAAACCACCGGATACACATACCCACCCCCGATTCTGGCTAGGCAAGTTTCGAGCCCATCAAGATCCACCGAAAGCCATCTACAAGACCAAGATCATGGGTGGAAAGGAATTGGTATAAAACTTCGTAGCCCTAGGCTTGTCTTATATCCATGAGTGATGGTATTTCTAATGGAAGGTTGGGAGATCTTCCATGGAGGAAATTGAACCATCTCGGGTTTCCTCCATCCCTCTTGAAAAGAAGAAAAAAACCCAAAGAATTTTCACACGTCCCAAAAAATTTTGAATGCTCGAGGGGGAGATTAATTTAAAGAGGGGTATAATGATGTGAATAAAATACTTATAGCCAATTTTTAGTATTTTATGGAATTTTTGTTATTTTCTTTTATTTTCGTTATTCGATTGTATTTAGTTTTTAGTAATTATTTGCTTGATATTTAGGTAAGGAAGTTGCAAAGGCTATTAAGGGTATATTTGTAATTAGAATTAATGCTTAGAGCTCATTTAAGGTATTATACCATTTTGAGATTTAATAGAGATAGTTGAAACAAGAGTTTTCTTCTTCTTATTTTCCATTTAACGCTCATCCACATCAGGATATGTGGGGGAACAATGGCATCTGGGGTGGTAATAGGAGTGATAAGAGCATAATATAACCATATCTCCACAGTCTTTGTGACTAGATCCTCATGTGAGGCTACTAGGGAGGAAGGTCGCAACATCGGAAATGGTCTCATTGGACGGAGAAGAAAATAACTCCCCCCGAGCATGAATGAGTAAGTGTTAGATCGACCATCATGCATGCTACGATGATCAAACTGTCATGGTCTCCCCAAAAAAAGGTGGCACACTCTCATATCTACTATGATACACAGAATCTCATCACGATAACCCCCAATTGAAAAAGTTACTCAGCACAGTCGGCTAAGGGCAAGTGTAGCTCCACTACCCAACCACCCAATACGACACGGGGTGGTCAAAGATTTTGTGAGTAACCTCAATCTATCCACCATCTCCTATGACATTAAATTGTCACTAGCTCCTCTGTCAATAATCACCGTACATAGCCTCCCTTTGGAGGTACAACAAGTAAAAAAAATACTCGTGTAGATCCATGTATCATCACTAGATGTGGGTGATTGTGGATCCATCGAAGTCGATATCATTAAAGTATGATTAGAGGCGATGGAAACTCACGCAAGCTCCACCAGTGCATGTCAAAATAAATCTTATCGCCGACAAATAGATTGGGAGAAAGATAATGGGACATGAAATAGAATATGAAGGATGCCTAATGAAGAACACCCTTTGTAAATTGGGTTGGATTTAGGGTTTGGTTCCATGGTTATTGGTTTAGGGTTTTTGGATTTGTGGCAAGAAATATGGGTGATGGAGGAAGATTGGGATTTTTTTTATCAAATTAGGTATAAGAGGATTAGGGTTTGAATTAGGATTGTGGAAATAATTAGAAACTAGGGTTTCTTAGGGAATAAAAATAGCCGAAAATGAGTTTGCATTTGGATCGGGGGTCTTAGCTGGAAAAGAAGGGTTGATGGCTTTGTTAGCAAGAGTGTGGTGGGTTGGGCTGCTGCCGCAAGGGCCGATCGACCCATTTTTGGTAGCTCTGGTTATAATATGGATTTTTGGCGGTATTCCGATGGTGTTTCCATCGGTGGATTCACGTTCGACCAGGGTTAGGTTGACTTCGGGGGTCTTCATGGTCGCCACGGGCGGTGAATACATTATATAGGGATTTGGAAAATTAGGGACTCTTATTTATTGTGGTTCTAGGGTTGGGGTTTCATGGAGGTGTTTGAGAAGGTGTTGTAATTCATCCGGGTGAGACTAACCCGAATCCCAATCATCGATGAACATGTTTAATACAAGAGTAACTGAGAAAGTCTCTCAATTTCTTCTCTCTTGCTTCTCATTATCAAAAGTCAAAAAGTGTTACAAGAGGGGCCTCTCAAGGATATTTATACTAAAGATGAAAAAAGACTAAAAAAGGATAAATAAGAAATAATAATAATAATAATAATAATAATAAAAAGGACTCTCATATCCTATGCTCCTGCATTAATAAGAATGTTAATAAAATTGTGGGAAGACAAAATCCAAAATATGCTATTAAATATTGAATATATGTCAATATGTTTCTTTATTACCTTTAATGAACATAGTTGTAAAACAACAAGTCAAAGCTTAAATCTTGTGTTTAAGCATCACATTGACAATCGTGAAAACATAAGTTGTGCTTATTAAGAATATAAACTACATGCTAGAAATGAAAAGTAAAAACAAAAGACAAACTCATTAAAGTCCTAAACCAAACACAGCACACTCCAAATATTGTGGGAATCTGTTTAAATGTATATTGTGTGTTGTGTTTTGTTTATGAAACGTAAAACACATACTACTCCAACTAAGAAATCCTACATGTAAAAATTGTAGAAAAATTAATATAATTGGTTAGTTTTAGAAGCCTCCGATTCCCAAAATACTCCTTTAGGATTTAACTCTAGAAAAACTGCTTAAAGGTTAAAATAAATTTGAAGAAAAGTGATACATAATTTTCAAATAAAACAGAGCTAAAGTTTTTCGTTCCCTAAAACAAAGAAAATCTATGTCGAGATTGCAGGCTAAAATTGGTTGACCGACCATGAAATCTCATTTAGAGGCCATCTTGATCCAATTTTGGTGTTCGAGACAATCGAAAGCTCTTGATGGTGGGTTTTCATTTGCGAGATGAGGATCTGGGTGATGATTCATTACGATAGTGATGAGGAAGCGTGCACCATTGTATACTCCATACTTTATGAGTAATTAATTTCCATGTGTGCATTTCATTATTAATTTAATTGGGGAAAATAAATTGGTTTCAGTAAATATTAATTAACGAGTTACGAATTAATATTTATCATTATTATTTACTTTGGCGTGATAAGCAAATAGAGATGTGAATTGTTATATGTCGTTATGAGTGAAAAACGATGGTTTAATATATTATGTTGATAGAGAGTTACATCGGCAGATTTATAAAGTTATGGATGACCCATACTGTCCGCGCGTATCGGGCCAGATTTACGAAATGATTGCATATTTTTAGTTGGGTCACTCATATGGTCTTTTGAGTGCACCGATGATCCAGAATGGGTCACAATAGTCTAAAATAAGTACATGGGGGTTATAATCGGGTTTCGATGACTATTTATACGTAGTAAGGCCCTTATAGGGGTAAGGGTGTCTTTTTAACCTTAGGAATACACTTAAAATCAGGATTAAGGTATGATTAGAGAGTATTTAAGGATACCTTAATCCCGATTTTAAGTGTATTCCTAAGGGTAACCTCATTCTTGCCTTTACATATTGGAGATTAAAGGAGAGAACAAAGAGAAGAGAAAAGGGGAAAAAAGACATAAGAGAAATGGGAGAAGAGACGAAGAACATCTCCGGATTCAAATCACAACTCGAGACTTTCGATTCAAATCCAAAAGGCAAATGTTTACTTGCTTTAGATTGCAATTTGTATGATGAATTACGTTCATAACTGATTAAGAAAAAAATTGGTATTTAAATTATGAAACTTTGATAATTCAGTGAAGAAATTTAAGTTGTGTGTAATCTCTGATTTTATTTGAGAATGATTGAAGATGAATAAATGGTATGTTCCCAATATTAATCTAGGTTTATGATTATGAACATGAGAATATTGATATTTCATTAGAAATTAATAAATTTCAAGGCTTGATAAATTTTGAGTTATTAGAATTGAATTATGTTTAGGAATCCTTTTGTTGTGATTATGGATTCATGTATATTTTGATGTTAGAATGCATCGGGGTTGGTTGTGTATTGATGTGGGTTATAAATTTGAGGTTTTGGGAGGCTTGAGACCTCCATTGGAGGGTTTAATAGGTGAAAACCCGACGAAGAAAATGATTGGTATCCTAACAAACCAAACTGATTCGCTGGGGGAGCGAATCAGTTCAGTCTAGTAAGCGAACCGGTTCGATTTTGTAGCCTACGTAGATTTTGGATGCACGTTATTTTAACCCATTAGTGTTTAGAGAATGAACATATGGGCTTCCGGGGTAGTTTGGGACTACTGGGGATATTTTCTAGGGTTTATACGTGTGTTAGGCCAACGATTAGATGGGTTCGGGTGAGACAAATTGAAATTCAAGTAAGTGAACACTTAATTATATAATCGAGAAGTCGGTTTGAAATTAGGGATTGGTGGACTAGTACGCTGTGGGATTTACGTACGTAGTCAGTACTTTATATATATGTATTGTGGGATTACTTTATATATATATATATATATATATATATATATATATATATATATGTGTGTGTGTGTGTGTGTGTGTGTGTGTGTGTGTGTGTGTGTGTATGTGTGTGTGTGTAATTGCTTGTGCATTTATTATGCCTACTGGGTAGTGTTATCATAGGAGGTTGCGCGTAGTGGGTAGTCTACCCTGGCATTGACCATCATGTGTTGGATTGATTTCCGAGGTCATAGTACTGTTGCATGACCACTATCCATATGTGATGATAGGTGTTGGTTTGGAGAGCGGTAGGGTGCGATATGGTATGATTGCGATCATCGGACTTATGTTTATGACCGCCTCCATTATTTGTGTTTATGTTTGGGTTCGATGGTGAGATTCTGACCCATGGCCCATTGTTAGTGCGTGGTATACTTGGAGCCAGATAGCATACGAGGGATGCATCCGCGAGGTCCATCTCTAGGGATGTGATTTATACGTATATAGAGAGTGATATATATATGTATATGTATACGAGATGTGATGTGTTTATCTATTTATAACATAGGTGTAGCCATTTTATTATATTGTGTGAATATCTACTTATAGGTCGTGTGTAGCTATGTTATTATTTACGAATGTATACCTAGTGAGGGTAGTATATATTCAGCTAATGGTAATTATTAGCGGCATGGACTACTTTGATAGCGGTTTTTGTCCTAGTTAGACTGGGTAGTATGATTAGGATAATAAAATGAATGTGTTAGGTACGCACTGTAGATGAGAGATGAGGACATCTCACTTAAATACTTGAAAAATATTTGCAAATGTTTTTCGGGATTTGACCTGTTGGCAAATCAATTTTGTTTTGAAAACCCCAAGTGTGCACCAGCAGCTGGGACAACAAGGTTAGATCTTTCAAGTCGTTGCGAGTAGTAGTTGTGGATGATACGAGTTTGATTTAGCCACTTTAGATTATTTCTATCCAAATAGGACTCAATTTCCTTTCAGCATTTTTTCTTTTTGGCATGCTGATCGTAATTAGATAGGCTTTTATTTATGTCAGAGAGATTCTTTATTTATCAATTTTTATTTACGTTGGACGACTACTTGCAGTGACCGATGGTTTATTAGGCTCACATTATTTATTTATGCATATAAATTATTCATTTGTTTTATATTTATATTACCTGTTACGATAGTGATGCTGAGAATGAAATCATACTTGATTCCTATTTTATTTTAATAAAGGATTGGTCACCCGGTATTAGATAGGTGCGGTGTCACAATCTCGGGATTCATCACGATAGCGATGAGGATCTCAATATTCCAGTCCCTCCTAGTCGCCTATACGTTTCTCCTTTGATATAAGACCACTTACTTTATAATCTACAAAACCTACCCATTGTTCTTTCGGGCACCCTATAACCTAACCACTGTTGACCCTCCCTGCTCGCTGCATTACCCTTATTACCCCCAATAATAGGCCCTGCCTGCTTCACACATCCAAATAAATGCATCTTTTTTTTAAACACAAATGAATAGATTTATGGAGAAATCATGTGACTAACAATATAGAGAATGAGAAAAAAAATAAAAGATGATGGTTTGAAAAGAAAGTTAGAGAAGATAAAATGGACAGATTTATTGCTCTAGCACCTTTTCCTAGAAAAAAGACAAATCGAGTGATTTATGGAGAGAGAAAATAAAACGACGGGGAAGAAAATGAAAGCGTGAAGTTTGGGTGATAGTTATTTAAGTTGTCCACGTGTAAGGGTTAACATAAGCGAGTAATAAGTCATGCATTCCTATTTGTAATAGTTATATAGATATAGATTAAAATAACATTTACAAATCTAGTCAAACAAAGAAAACTAAATATTACATATTTGTGATGGATATTCCATTGGCAAGCAAAACCTGCCACACACGCACGCTACAGCGCCGTGTACACACAATGCATACTCATAACACCCACACACAACACATATGTGAGATGTGAGATTATATTTAAGTCTGGTAATTTTCTTTGTCTTCGTTAAAGTGTTCATCAAACGAGGGTGTGCATTATAAAGACGCATCGAATATAAAACAAATTATTTGGGTTTAGTCCCATTTGTGTAGCTTATATTGGCTCCCATCACATGTGTTTTTTAAACTGTAATAAGTCCCATATAAGACTAAAATTAAACAAATGAAAAATAAAGAGACGAGGGGGTTGGCCTAGAGTGAGGTCGAAAATAAAAGTCACCTAATAATATGGAGGATAAGTGAAATTAAAAGAACAAAGAAGACCAACACGGAAGCATGTATACAACCAATTTAGAAAAAAATACATAATTCAATTGGGTAAACTGCAAATTTATATATGTTAAAATAAAATAAAATAAAATAAAAACTATTTCTGGCGTGATCTCTTCATAAGCCTCCAATTCCCAGATTGCCCAGTCATTCTAAAATTTGCAAATTCACATGTCCAAATTACCCAGTTGGGAATTTTGTCAAACTTGTAGCCCAAAATCTTTCAAAACACAAGTGCGGCATGATAGAAAATAAGATACAAATTAACATTAATTTGCTTCAATTTGTCTCTCTTGATCAGGGACCAGTCTATCTTAATTTTGAAGAAGACTTGTGTGTAGTTTTTGAAAGTTTGATATGAGTTCGGTCTAAGTGAGTCCTCTTCAGTCTATGACATTCGATAGTGCAAGGAAGTCGATGACAACAATGGATGTTGCTGATCAACTTTGGCGGTGGCTAACGGCATGCACCGTAGGCGGCTCTAGTCTTATGTAAGAGATAGAGATAGAGAGAGAGAGATAGTCATGTTCATGATTTGTATAGGGAAGGTATAGTGGGTGTAAGGATTACGAAGACGCGAGATATTTTACTATATTTCCTTGACCATTTATGCATTTTCTTAAAGGAAAAATATGTAAATTCTTTCTATGTGAAAGAGGTATTAATATTGAAATATTTAAATTCTCTCGATGCATTTTTCATCTATTCATAACATGTGAGATAAACTTTATACTGAAGTCTATATTAATTCATCAATATTTTATTAAATTGAAGATGAATACAAAACAATCTACCCTTTTTTCCAAATATACATCTGTTTAGATAATCTAATCTATTAAGTTATTCATCAGTTATATAAACGCCTCAAAGTGATTGGGCTATTGCACAGTAGGGATAGGAAGAAAACTCAAAGTATAGCTTTAAAGAGTTTATCTTCTATATCTTTGTGTGGGTCAGAAGTGTAAATAAAACAAGAACTTTGACAAACTTGAGAAAAATCTCTCTTTGAAAATTTTGGTTTTACTCTTCAATGCATACCCATTACAAAAGAAGGCGTGAAGGCCATTATTTATAACAACTATCTTAATGATATAAATTTAGTAAGAATCTCTAATATATCAATTAAATATTCCACCTAACTATATCTATATTTATAATAAGTAAAGTAAATATATAATGATGTGTGCACATGAAGATTTAGGTCGATTCATTAGGTTTTGGAGGCAAAACCTCCTCGACTTCCATGACTTCCAATGGTACCGAATGGGGTGCCTTGCTCGGTGTTGATGGACCAATCAGCGATTGGCGACTGGCAATCTTACAAAAGGCAGGAAGGGCAAGGACTATTTCTCTTCCCTCTAGTGAAGGATTGGTTCGGGGACGCATAACACGAGGTGGGGCAGAAGGGTATTGATTCAGAGCTCGCCCTAAGGAGTCGTGATCCATCGGTTGAGAGGGTGGTGGAACTGCGGTCGGTAAGGGCAAGGGGCTTGGGGCATGGCAAAGGGGATCGGTTTCATTATTTAAAACATGGTCAGACAACTGCATGGGCCTCTTCCTTTTTGACTTCTCATCGAGCACTGGGACGTCGTTCCCGACGGTCACCACCCCCTCCTTCTTTGCAGAATCCATGATCAATATTGGTTATTTTCGTTTAAACTAGACTTAATGGATGTGTTGTGACTCGAGGTAGGAAAATAAGATCTGTATTTATCATTATTTATAACTACAAGAATTGAATATAAGACAATGAGATTAATTGACATACTTATCGGTAATGGATTTCCATCCTAATAAGAACAAGTAATGACAATCTCTCTCTCTCTCTCTAGATTTTGTGCATATTACAACTATCATTGCAGAATACATAAACATAATTTCAAGAACAAGTAATGACAATCTTTATCTCTCTCTCTAGATTTTGTGAATATTACAACAATTATTACATATTACATAATCATAATTTCTCTCTCTACACACACACACAAATACACACACACACATAAACACACTAGGGTATGTCCGTACCTGAAAGCACGCTGATAATTTTGAAAAGCATAAAGTCGTGCCTTGAACGATGGCAAGTGCCCTCGCCAAAGCTACGATTGGTCCGGGGTTCAAGACATGGGAGCAACCTCTTCATATATGGGGGGTAAGCAAGTCGACATCCGCCAATTCAAGATCCTGCAGTTATGCATATTACCCTTTGGCTGAAGGACGAAGAATTTTTTTCAAAATATCAAGTCATGTATAATTTAAGTCTAATGTTTTATATAAATAAATAATTTAAAAAATTTGGGCAAAATTTTCTTTGTTTATAAGATTAACTGCCATGTATAAGAAATAAAAAAAATACACCAATAACAAAACTAATATTTTTTAATTCAAATATAATATCATTGTCTATTTAGATATGTATAACATATGGAGTACCCATTTCTAGTTGCTTTCACGTCTTGCAAGGGCCAAACAACATTGTATAGAATGCGTCCCGCTAAAATAAATATTTTAAAAAAGAAATAAATAAGTTTTCAATATTACCAACATACATCATCTTGATTTATGAAAACACTTTTGAAGAAAAAAGAGAATTAGAAGATGCTCGATCTACTGATTTCCAATCTTCCATCCCACCAAATATCTCATTTTCATCATCTTTTATATAAGCGCTAATGTCCATACAACGGGAGCTACGGCACTATAATATTAATAATTATTATTATGATAGTAGTTATTATAATAATGATTGTTATCGTTATGTAAAATTCACATTAAGTGAAAATGCCAAGGATTAATAAATAGGAAGAAAAACATTAAATACCTTTCATAAATTTGTTGTTGCACCCCCCAAACTGGCATTGAGAGACTATGGGTGACAGCTCCAAAACAATCCGTTGAACATAGTTTCATATCCCAATAGCAATGCCACAATTTCTAGGTAGTGGGGAGGAGAGCTTCAAAGATTAAGTTTTAATGTATTTCCTGTTTCTAATAATCCCATCTCACATGGAAAATCAAGGTACATAATTTACCCAAAATAGACATGCATATTGCAAGAACAAAATTGGGGACTAAATGCAATATGTGAGACTTAAACCCAAGACATTGTTAGCTCTTAAAGCCGAACTCGAATTATACAAAAGTAGGTGAAAATAGGTCATAACTGATATGTTTTTCTAAAACAAACTGATAAAGGCATGTCTGATAATGATAAATCACCAACACTGTTATGTTTCAATATTAAAATAATTCATAGCTATGTTTCAATAAGTTATCTATCATATCCCAATTCTATTATTAGCATAATGAAATATAATACATAAACTTGTAGAGAAAAAAAAATCAAATCAAGTTTCCAGGTAGAATTTTACAACTGAATTGGATACTAAACAAAATTCGAAGTCAATTATTGATAGAGGTGATTTAGTAAAAATACTGAAATACTAACCGAAGCACTCAAATACACATCTCAAAGCTTATAAATAAATAACAATAACATAAAAAATTTAGTTAACAAACAATGGCCATGCATTTTAATTTCCCATAACAAACAGTAACCATATTTATTGACCAAATTCATTAAAATAAGGCAAAGCAATGCAATGATTTAGAGTAATAACATAAATAGGGTTTAAGTATAACCTGTCTGATGCATACTGCTAACCACATATTTGGTACACTGGATTATCGCGCTTTAGTCAATCCGCATGCACTGAACCTACAATTTTAGTATTAACTCTCAACAAATGCTCATGCATACAATACTTCCCGTAACTTAAATGTTGTCATTTGGACTTATTGTATAGAAATTTTAAATACACAAATGTACATAAACCATTAAAAAATTAAAAATTATTAAATGAACTTCTGCACATTAGACAAAAAGGTCAGCTCATCACATTAAAAAAATGAATAGCCTAATAACCTGTGTATATAACTGGTAGAAAAAAAGGCAGCGCAAGAATTAAAGTAATTCACAATTAAAGCAAAACAAAAACACCCAATCTTCCGTGAAAAGTTATGAAAGATAATCAACTTCACTCTAATTACCGTATCCTTTATTGTTATTTTATTTTCGTGTCATGCATCTCCCAGTTTCAAGGAATTAGTCAACTTCACTCTACTTATCGTATCATAAACAACTTATTAGTGTCAGTTTTAAGTTCCACAAACAGAGGTCAGTGGTCTGATCTAGATCTGTTAAGAAGTTGGACAGTTGTGGAGGTGAAAAAATTATGTTAATTGTTGTTAACACGCACTCTGTCCAATCTGGACCAGGTGTAGATAATCTTGTTACTATTATTAGGATTTGTAAACAATTTTGTTAATATGATTATGATTAGGTTATGTAGTAATATGTATAAAGCCTTATACCAGTTAAAGAATAAGGTGTGAAGAATACCAGTTACAATAAATCATTATACCAGTTAAAGGATCTTTAGTAACAGGATTCGCTTCGGCATTTTTATCATCCCTGTTTGATTGAGAACTGGAGCCGCTGAAATTGGCTCCGTTTACAATCATGCACTGATTATGTAAACCGGGAGTACAACTCTGTCTAATCTCAGAAAATGGGCATCAGCTAGCACATGAAAAAATGTTGAATAACATATGCAAAAAGGTCAAATAGCATATCCAAAATTTCCTTAGTTTTTATGAGTTTGGATGTGAGGGTTGAAAAGTTTGTATGTGAGGGTTGAAGAGTTCAATTGTGACGGTTGCTTGAATCTATTATCCACCGTCGGCTTCGTTTAGTCATAAGGCTCAATCATTGAACCCAATAAGTTTAAACCCAACGATGATGATGAAATGAGTTTGGACCCTACGAAAAATAAGTTTCAACCTGCGCAATCAAATCCAAAATTTCATATAATAAAAATACGCTAGTATTTACTTCCTGTAACTATTTCTACCGAAATTGGGATTAAGGCTTATTGATCCTACCAAAAACCTGGGGTGCCTAGCAACAACCCGAGAAATCTCTTCGATAAGGTTCGGAGGGAAAACAACACCTGTCGGGTTAGATGGAGAACAAAGACTTAGCATCCTGTACATCTCAGTAAGTTTAGATTCAAGAAGCTTTGGATCTAAGAGAAAAAATTCAAAGATTATAGCCGGAAGAAAAAGCACCCTAGACATCTCATTGTCGTTTTGGTCAAGTACCAAAAATAAAAAATTACGATTACACAAAAACTATCTACATTCTGAATTGATGATTTACCACAAAATGCATATATATAGGGGTTGGAAACAAACCTCTTGATTGAGATTCTTAAAAAACTCAAGCAGTTAAATCGGATCATCCATGTTAAATCTTCATTAGCTTCTTTAGTTTCAACTTCCTCATCAATTACACCATCAGGCAAAGGAAAGGTTCTTCATCAACATACTGATTTATAACACTTGATTTTTCCTCAGAAGTTGTTGATTTGAGAGCTGAATGAGAGTAATATCGCAGTCCTAACACAGTACACTACACTGTGTGATAAACAATAGTCACCAATAATTAGATGAAACCTAAAATCAGAAACCACTTCAACAATTAAAATCTAAATGAAAACTAACCTTGCACTATCCAGAGCGGCAGCCTGAAGAGCGAATCGTCGGTGTGGGGAAGGGGCGGCGGCCTGAATTGATTATATATTATGCATCCAAATTAAAGTAAGAAAATTGACACTTGAATGGAGTTTAAAAAATAGAAATAAAAATGTATACACCAGAGAAAATAAAACAAAAAACCTAAAATAAAACAACCATACTCAAAATAGTTGTAGACCCTGCTTTAGGATAGATAAAGATCCATTGAGAGTGCGAGAGTTCCTCCACATTTTAGAGCACATGTGAAGGGCTATGAGGGAAAATTCCATGATCTAAGACAATGAATAAAACAAAATGTTAGATCTACAAATATCATGACCAAATACTTATAAAATAGTGATAAAAATAAACTTTCAAGTCACAAATCATATAATCGAGATAATATATGCTCATTAACATATGCTTCGGTTTGAAAAAAAAATATTGCTTAGAGAACCTTTGATTTTTTCCCGTGGAACATGTAACTAAGAAAACCAAACAAAGAAACCTTTTATTTCTTTAGTGTCTACTCATTTGATGTTTACATTTACAATCTTCTTCACAGTACCTACCTAATAATAGAAATTGAGCCCGAGTAATCAGTGGATAGTTTAAGAATATAAATATAGAACTTGAAGCAACCACCACACATCTTCAATGCCTAAAACAAAAGTATATATATATTATAATAAAGAAAACAAACTTATTTATAAGCCACAACTAGTACTGTATGAAGTGGTAGTGTGTGAGAGTGACTTTAACATGCACCCAAACGCAAATAGTGTACCTTTGTGCATCAATTGGTAGTGTTTTATGGATTAATTGAAGTGGTAGTGTTTTAGGCATCATGTGAGTATAATTTACTATGTATGACCTCACTTCAATAGTCTTCATATAACAGGTGCATGATGAACATCATGGAATGAAGTGTTTACTTCAATCAAAATCGCCACTAACTTGTGCAACAGTCTGCGTATGAAATCACTTCCATAATTTACTTCAATCACTTCCATAACTTGTGCAACAGTCTGCGTATAACAATGATTATTACTTCAATCACTTCCATAATTTTTTATGGAATGAAGTGTTTAGTTCAACGGTCTACATATAACTTGTGCAATCAAATAAACGATCGTCACTAAAAAGATAAAATGTATTATGTATATCAATTTTGAAAAAGGAACATTTACATAGTTGTTAGCTTTTGGAAAGCACTATCCAATCAAACCCCAACTCTTTAGTAGCAGGTAACTATCTAGTAGTAGGTGGATAAGAGTCAAAAGTGCAACATTTTATGTCCGTGATTATCAATACATCATAAAACTATGTAAGGAAACTTAGAAATTACACCCAATGGGGGGATAAGGAGTTTTTTGCTTGAACATCTAGTTCTATTTAGATCTGATGCTTGAACACCTGTTTGAATATTTCAAAAAATCAACAAATACCTAACGCCTAACAGCCAAAATTATACATATGAACACTAATTTGATAGAAAACTCTACAAAATGCAATGCAAAAGAGTCACATTGCTTAAATTTCTTAAATTGGTTCAACATTAAGTCGTAACCTTTTTGTTAAACAAGCAGTTACAAACATAAATATGTCATCAATATTTACAAAATTTAAAATAAAATCAAATAAAATATGCTTAATGATTCTGATATTTACAAAACGGGGGGATTCTTTAAACTTTTTTATCAATGTTTAGGGAATCTGAATGTCATTAGCACATTTTTAGGACATTACTATAAAAAGAACAAAAATAATGGTCAGGTCACGCGTGTAACAACAAAATGACACTACAAAATACTATTTTCAATCAAACTACATTACAAATAACTCTAGTAAACTCACATCACGTGGGGGCGTAGAGGAAAGTAAGAATAAGGAATGAAGTTTCCAAACAAACAAAAGAAAAAAAAATAACAAAGAGGGAGGGATGGGAGAGAGATAGTGTACTGCTTACGCCTTTATAGTTTTAGGTTCATATCCCCAAACCGCTATTTAAAACCATGGGAAAAATACAAACATAAGCCAAAAATGATATGAACATTATTGGGAAGCGAAAAATAGAGTATTACAAACTTCAATGATTTACATCAAACAATACTACAAAAAATTAGAATAAAAACTCTTTGCAAAAGATTTATATTAAAATAAATAGCTCAACAAATCAATGTCTTTTGACAAACTAATATATGAGTCCTAATTCACTAAAGCTCATTAAAGATACTAATGAATCTAAAAAAATAGTTGTAGTGAAAAGCACTGCGCTAACACATATTTGTAAAGGGGACATAGGTGAACATAATGAGAGAAGCTCAAACCTCCACAGCCTATAAAGTTTGCGAATTTAACACATAATTTGAAGTACTCACAATGTACATGTGCCAATGTTAAACTTTCCATTGTACCCCTAATGTACCTATCTTTACTGCACTTCTCACATCTATTGTGACCCCACGTGATATATCAGTAAGAAATACACATCAACACAGAGTAAAATATTAGTTCCCACCCAAGAAAGAACCATATTTTTTTGCAAGACTTTGTATCACCATCAGAATTAATAATTCAAAATAAAACTCATGTAGAGGTCCTTGAATAATGAAAATTACAAATTAATCGCCTCAACAATAGTTTTGAGAGCTTATATAGAGTGACACACATAGAAACATCCGACTATCATATTCATATTGTTGTCAATAACGAACGAATACCTTCATAGTAGTAAATTGCCATATCATCTGTCAATAAACAAACAACAAAGTTAGTGATTGTATATAAACCAAACAATGAAATGAAAAGAAATCAAGCTAACAAAAACGTAAATGTTAAACCACTAATTTAATTATAAATCCTCACCACCATTAGCTTCTTATGAAATAATTCATATGTTTCCCCGAAAAGTAACCTACGCGTATTCAAAATCTGACTGGATATTATGTCAGACAAATATGAAAATGTAAAAGTTGATTCATTAAACTTGCTAAGCTTTGACTGAGACTTTCAACAACATTAGTTTCAAATTTCATATTCATTCAAATCTGTAAAGAATCAAAATAAAATCTGATGTTCCATAAAGTAACAACATATACACAATAAACACGAAAAAAATGAACCAAACCCACAAATTATTAATGTATCTATCCCAAATTATTAATGTATCTATACACACCAGAATAAGAGAGACCTAACCTTCGAACCCGAATTCGACATTTCAAAAATCCTAAAAGGTACAAAAATCGAATACACCAGATCTGTAAGGAAGTTAAAAACTAAAGCTTTATGGAACATAAAGACATTGAACTTAACCTAAAATCAAAACCAATGGTTGATATTTGAAACTTACGTAAGAGGAGAGGTGGCATGAAGATATCAACTGCGATGTGGAGACAGGAGCACCGACTAGTGAAGTAGTGGGGGAAAAGGGTTGATGTTTGGTGTAGGGTTTTTTGCTATTGCAGATGAGAGAACGGGTGAGAAGAGGAGAATGAGAGTGTTGAAAAATTCATGAAGTGTTTGTGACCAAAGTACTCCCAATTTTGAATGAAAGTGTAAATTTGGCAAGTGAAAAAAGAGGGGGAAATTAAATATTTGAAGGACAAAATAGGAAGTGCAAAAAATATTCTTTGTGTGACATTATCTTTTGATCTTATGACATACATAAGTTTTTTAATTTATTACACACACACACACACACATACACACACACACACACACACGCACACATATATATATATATATATATATATATATATATATATATATATATAGAGAGAGAGAGAGAGAGAATATATTTTCTAGATTTTGTGAATATTATAACAACTTTCACAGATTACATAAATGTAATTTCATATTACATAAACATAATTTCAACAATCAGCAAACGATTTTCTCCATCTCATGTCAAATTTACCTAATTAACATATTATATTTTTTCGTGGGTAATGGTTGCATTTTAAACTAAATTTGGTGAATATAATTACCATGGTAAGGAGATCATATCCACTCTATTTCATCCAAAAATTCAACTATTTAGTTGTTGAGATGCAAATGGATATATATATATATATATGTGTGTGTGTGTGTGTGTGAGAGAGAGAGAGAGAGTATTTTTAGCCATTAAAACTGTTGACATCACCTCACCCAAGAAATGATTTATTTTTTTGTATGAATTTTAGATGAGATGGTCTCCCTGGCGAGGAGATCATCTCCACTGAATTTCATAATGACCATATTTATTCACCCCTAGAAATCGAAGGCATGTTTTTTAGCCTTTAGGTATGTTAAATAAGTCCCTGATTGCATATATATACACTAAAATTTGTGTCTACTACCTTAAATCTCGTACATATGTGGGGTTAATGGTGCACCTTTTGAACTATTTTAGCTGACAGTATACCACCTTAAAATAACGGCCCGTTGCACTTTGCCTTATGTTGTTGATAAGATGTGTAAAAATATAAATATACAATATGGAAAAAATTATACCTATTCTAATTACGAATAGCCAATGGCATAAAAAAATGTTAAAAAATACCAAATAGTTACAAAATTCGTAACTCCATTTTTCTCTTAAACTCTTGGTTGGATCAATTCATTTAAAAAGGATTGTTAAATTTTCCTGGAACAAAGTGAGGAATGGTGATTCTTGAGTACTATCCACCTATTCCATCCCTATATTTCCGTTGAATACAAGGCAAAAGGAGAAAAGCTCGCAAAGAGGAGGAGAGGGTCGTATAAATTTGATATGACCACATATTGGCTTGACGGGGTTTTGTTCGCATAACATCCCTAGTGGTGTCAATAAGTGTGGCAGTATGAATGATAGGTTTTTGAGTCATGCACTTCCAGAAGGTCTCGTGATTTGGAAGATGGAGCCGACTCAATAAAAAACCTAGCGCTTGATTTGTTCGATTTTTGTTCAAATAGTGTTTTTCGATTTTGTGATGGATTTACTTTTAGATGAACATGGTTGTGGTAGCGGGGTTTTAATAAATTGAAAATTTATAGGTTAATCTAATATTACTTTATCCATCCCTTATGTATATATTATGAAAGGGTAATTTAGTCATGAAAAAATCAATTAACATGTGTTTAGGACATGGATGGTTTTGGCTAGCACACGACTAGTCGTTAAAAAACCTAATAGGTTAGGGTCAAGTGCAACGGGTCATTGAGTAAAATAGTATAAGGGGTGCTGATGTAAAAAATTAGATCGCTCTAATTATTCAATCACAGATAAATAAAATAAGACAAAGATTTTAAAGTGGTTCAGCCTTATATGAATGGCCTACGTCCACTGTTATGTTATTGTTGAATGTTTGGGAATTCTCGAGTACAAATTCTCTCCAGAAATTCCGGTCCCTTTGAATGAGGGTGATACAAGGTATTTATAGCCCTTAGGCTGTACATGAAAGGGTTGATACATTAAATGATATACATATGAAAGGGTAATACATTTAAGGCAGCGTGTGTGTCAAGATGATGAACATTCAATGAATAGTTGAACTGTTGATTATCTGACAATTAATGCTACGGCCGAGATGCAGCTCGGACCGCCTTAGTTGCTCGTTGCTCAGGAGTTCCTCGGAGCGCTAGAGTACCTCGGAGTGCCAAAGTTCCTCGGTGTATCCTCGTTGCTCGGAGAGAACATGAGTTGGTCGGGGAAATGAACTTCCTCGTTGCTATTGTGCCACGTAGATTGACACGTGTCTTCGTATTATTCGTCCATATCAGCATATTAATTTTGGTATCAACAGAAGCCCCCAATGTTTCATATTTCGAACTTTGAGGAGTATGGAACATTCTTTCTCGGTATATGGCGATATTAAATGATTTTCCTGGGTTTTAGGAGCCTTTTCTTCATATTTGAATTTCCTTCCAAATTCACGGAATCCGCCATTTTGCTTCGGTCTTCGTGCCCTTTTTGTCCTTTTAGCCGCCGGAAGTTCGATAGTTTCTTTTTGTAATCATTTCTTTTGCCATTTCCCAAGGCACAGTATTTAAACTTCCCAAGCGATCATACCGTCCTCTACCTTTTCCAATTTTCTTGCTTTCGAATTCTCCATAGTCTTTCTTTCTCTTGTGCGTTCATCCCTGTTTTCGTTCGTTGTCAACAGATCTCCTTTCTTCCTGTAAGATCTTCTTCCTTCATCTTTTATTCACCATGGTTTATATTATTGAATCTATTGAAAAATTCCGTTCTGATTATTCCATTCCGTCTTGGGTAACTCTGGAGAATCTTCCTGAGCCCTTTGATTATTTTCGTTTGGCTGAGGGACATTGGTTCCCCAGCCTCTTTATTGCTGAGTGTGGATTTTCTTTTCCACCCAACTCTTTATGCTTAGAATTCTGCCAACATTTCGATGTTGTTCCTGCAAAAGTATCCCCCAATACATGGATAATAGTTAATGGGGTGCATAAATTATGTCAAACTCATGGAACTCGCATAGGAATTTCTGAGATTATGTATTGCTATAGATGGGCTGTTTTAGATAACGTTTATTATTTAAAAACCAGATTTTTGAATAGAGCTTTAGTAGTCAATCTCCCTGATGCCAACAGGGATTATTTTGAACATGGGTTAGTTTTCAAAAATTGGCAACATGCTCCTCTAGTCGGAGACGAAGTGTATGAAGGTCCCAAATGCCCCCATATGGCAATGGGATAGGTTATTCTCATTTTATTTTATTCTCGAAATTGTGACTTCATCATGTTTGAATAAATGCATGATTGACATTTCAAATTGTTTTTATTTGCAGTTAATAGCAAGAGAAAGACTCCTAAAGAATCAGAAGTTAATATAAGGCAATTGAAACATATCTGGAGCTTGCATCAGAAAATTGCAGACGAGCACATCAGGTCTGCCTCATACTTATTGCAGTACAGGAGTTATACGTCGTCTTTTACTGCTCGCCCTGTGGTCAGCTCCAGTGATCCAGTGCAAATTCCTGAAGACTCTGATCCGGAATCTCATATTCCTTTGAGCCAGAAAATGGGCAAGAGAAGAGTTCCCACTCTCTTCGAGGAGAGTTCCTCTGCTGGCGATGGGAAGAAAACCAAGGTTAATGTCCCAAAGGGGACAAAGAAAATTGATGATGCTCCTTCTGTTGCTGTTCAGAAGGTTTCCGAGAAGCCCCCAGTGGCTCCTGTGCAGAAGGATGAACCTGCTGAGGTAATCACTATCTCACCAACCAAAAGTCCCTCTTTGGTTGAGGTTGCTGAAAAGGCTCCGAGGAGATTGAAGAAATCCTCCTCGGTCAGTATTTCTGGAGCCATTCCCCAGCTCCCAACTGGTGGAGATGGTGTTCCAATTATTGTTCCTCCAAGCTATACGATGAGTTTGGCAAAATTTTCACCCATCCCCGAGGTGCAAGGTACTGAAGAAGACCTTACTCGGGATGTGGTTACTTCTCTGGCTGCTCGTCATTTGGCTTCAGTAAGTACCTCTACTCCGAGCTTTTTATATTTTCATTTGTTGTTTCCCATGTTTGTTTCTGATTTCATTTTCCTCTTTTGATTGCAGTTGACGAGCTGTTTCAATTTAATCCTTAAAAAGGATGAAGCAATCAAAGCTTCTTGTTCCTCGTCCACTGTGGAAGGAGCACTGGAGAAAGCTATTAAATTTGTGAGTGAGTCCCGTCAGAAGTATGACGATGATAAAACTGAATGGGAGAAGAAGTTGGCTGCGTCTGATGCAGAGAAAGTACAACTGGGTAATAAGGTGAAGGACTTGGAGAGAGAGAATAAAGACTATGCCGAGAAACTTTCAGGCTTTGGGGAGCTGGAGAATAAACTGAAGTCAGCTGAGGAAGAGTTGACACTTCTGCGCGAAGCAAATCGTCAGAAGGAGGAGTTGGAGGCCAAGCTGAAAGTCTCCGAGGACCTTCTATCCGAGAAGCTCTCCTCAGAGAAGATGAAGAGAAAAACGGATGTGAAGAAATCCTTTCGGACTGGTTGGGATAAAGGATGGGATAGGGGGGTAGCTGCAATGATGACCCAGGTGAATTATGGAAGTTTGAAATTCTTCCATGATGGTTGGGTTACTGCCTTGCAAGAATTGAAGGTGAGCGAGGACTCTGAGCTATTTCAACAACATCTCCCTGGTCCTCCTCCAGTTATTGAAGACGAAGATGAAGACGAGGTTGCATCTGAAGAATCTTCAATGACAGGGGGTGATCAAGTCCTTGTTCCAACACCCAACCAGACAGTCACCGAGGAGATTTCTTCGTTGCTTACTCCTCCAGAACAAGCCCCAGCTTCTACCAATCAAATCAATGTTCCCACCGAGCAACCAAGCTCCTCGTCCCAACCTCCCGAGAAAATCTTGAGAGATAAGGAAAAGGTGTGAAGTTGTTCAGTACTATCTTTCTATTTTTCTTTTACTTATCCTCTGTATTCCAAACGATGTAATTTTATTGATGATGTAATAAAATCACATCTTTTTGTTCCTCTTCATTGTTGATGCTCTGTCTGTTTTTATTTATTAACTCTTGCCTTCTCTTCTTTATTAGTTTGTGTCTAGAATGGAACTGATATCTGCACATGATACAAAGCTGATGCAACAATGCCATGAATATTATAAGGCTGGTCATACAAATTTGAGTGTATCAGAAATTGCTGACATCCTTGTCCATGATGCTTCAGAACAGGCAATTGAGGCTTATTAATACTTAAAGGATTTACTTGACCGAGCTGTGGCCAACAACGTGGCCTACTATGATTTGATCGAGGAGCTTCATTGTACCTTAGAAGATCTTCAGAATCAGCACAATGAATCAACTGCCTTGTTGCACAAGGAATATGAGAATAGGTATCAATAGCTTTCCTCTGAGACAGGTCACAAAAAGATCATTGCTGGGTACGATGTTAGGGAGAGAACCCTAAAAGGTGAAGTTGAGGCCTGCAGACAGATCGCCAAGCTGCTGGAACAAGAGAACAATAATTTGCAGAAAAAGTTGGCACAATATGAGTCTGCAGCTTCATCCTCTACTGCCTTGGTACCGGTCACTGATGAAGGATTCTCATTCTTAGAGGTTGAAAACGCCAAATTAAGGCAAAAATTGGATACTTTAAGAAAGTCTGGTGTTTCTACTACTACTGCTCGGGGACGAGGAAGAGGTTCTCGTGGGCGAGGAAGAGCTATTCAAAATGTTGTCGAGGAGCAAAGTTCTCCATCTGCTCGGAGTCGATCAAGAGTTCTCAGCCGTAATGTTGAAGAAGCTCGCACTCAGTCTACTTTGGAAACTCAAGCGTTCCAATTGAATGCAAAAGATCGTGCTTTGTCTGAAATGTCCAAGAAAAACCTATCTTTGGAAGATCAACTTACTGCGACGAAGTCTGCTTTGAATAATAAAGATGTTTTTGCCAGGAGCCTTCACGAGCAACTAGAGAGAATAACTTTCCAATTCCATAAACAACCTCGTGAGTTTTGGATGACAGGCTACAATGAGGCCCTTTGTCACTTGGATGCTCGCCTTGAAAATGCCAATAATGAAGGTTATAAACAGGGATGGTTGAACGCACTGGGTGTGTTAAATCTAGAGCAGGGCCATTATTTATGGGATTATCATGCTCCTGGGCTACTAGACTTGCCTGTACCGCCTTATAAACTGGGCATGGAATGGATCCCAGCTCGTGCTATTCCTCGGAGCTTAATTTCAAAATATCTTGGTGACTATAGTCTTCATTCTCAGATTGAATTATCTCGTCCCGAGCATCTCTTGGATACTCCTTCAGTAATGAATGTCAGAATGTTGAGGGATTTGAATTTTATCAATTCTCCCCAAACATTAAATGATCCTCCTGCTGGCGAGGAACCTCTATCGAAGGCTGAGGGGAAAAAAACCAATAGAATAGGATTTTCAATGAAATAGTTAGCAAACATATGTAACTTGTAATTTATTTTGAATTTTAATGAAAGACTTTCATTTGCAAATCTGTATTGGTATTCTTTTGTACTTGTCTAACACTTTTACATCTGTGCATATGTATCTGTTAAAAAGATAACAATTTTGTGCTATTCACCAACCAACTCAGTAATAAACAGTTACAAGTATAAAAAATGTTGTTCGATCACTTAATAATAAAGTAATGAGTATAAAAATGTTTAAAATTTTTCCAAACAACTAAGGTTGTAAAATTGTACTCGTCGACCAAGTATAATTAGCGAGAGTTTTCATAAAATGTGTCCGACCAACCAGATTGATGGACCCTCATCGTCAATAAGTTCTCCTCGTTGACCAACTACAATTAGTGGGTTTTTATCCCCGACCAACTATACTTGGCTCAGTTTGGGATATTTTGTATTTTCTGGAATGATTTTACCTTCTGACCAACTTGTTGGCATATTTTATTTCTTAACCAACCAAAATTGGCATTTTAAGAATGTTGTTCTCGCCCTTTTACCATCCAAAGTTGGTCGTGGGTTTGAACTATTAGGTTCTTTCGAACTATCTTGTCCACAAGCTCTTTTACCAACCGAAGTTGATCACGCAAGTGTACGCCTCCTAACCAAAGGAGTATAATTTGTTCTCGCTATTTTACCAACCAAAGTTGATCACGCTCGAACTATCAGGTTCTTTCGAACTATCTTGTCCACAAGCTCTTTTACCAACCGAAGTTGATCACGCAAGTGTACGCCTCCTAACCAAAGGAGTATAATTTGTTCTCGCTATTTTACCAACCGAAGTTGATCACGCTCGAACTATCAGGTTCTTTCGAACTATCTTGTCCACAAGCTCTTTTACCAATCGAAGTTTATCACGCAAGTGTACGCCTCCTAACCAAAGGAGTATAATTTGTTCTCGCTATTTTACCAACCAAAGTTGATCACGCTCGAACTATCAGTGTGGTGTATCACACTAGTGTTCCCCAAAAAACTTGTAATAAAAGGAAGAAGATGGTGAAACATCATCATTTTATTCATAATGAAGGAATTTCTTTACATTTTACATTACTGATAATACTTGCGTAGGTGTTCAGCATTCCATGCATTCTTAAATTCCTCTCCTTCTAGAGTTTCTATTCGGTAAGTTCCTGGTCGAACAACTTCTGTAACTCGGTAAGGTCCATGCCAGTTGGCTTCAAGCTTATTGTGCTTCTGAATGACCTTTTTTAGCACATAATCCCCTTCTTTTAAGTCGCATTTCTTCACCCTTTTGTTGTAGAACAGAGCTGGGCATTGTTGGTAAGCAGCATTCCTAATGGCTGCCTCTTCTCTAACCTCCTCGAGCATGTCTAAATCTAATCTTCTCATCAAGTCACTGACTGGGGAATTGAAATTCAGCACTTTGTGTGTTGGGAGACCCAACTCAGCAGGTATTACAGCCTCACTTCCAAATGCCAGCATGTATGGTGATTCTACAGTTGCTGCTCGGGGAGTTGTTCGGTAATCCCACAATACTGACTGTAGCTCATTAATCCAATTAGATTTAGCCTCATTTAGCCTCTTCTTCAAACCATTTAGTAGCATTCTGTTTGTCACCTCAGTCTGCCCATTGCTTTGAGGATGACCTGGTGCTGAATGGGTCTTCAGGATGTTTGATTGTTAACAATAGGCAGCAAACTCCTCGTTGTCGAATTGTGTTCCATGGTCTGTGATGAAGGCATGAGGGAGACCATATCGACAGATGATATTCTTCCAGACAAATTGGTATACCTTCTCGTACGTCATATCGATAAGGGGCTCAGCCTCTACCCACTTAGTAAAATAATCTACTGCGACGACGAGGTACTTGAATCTTCCTCGAGTGGTCGGCAATGGTCCAACCAAATCAATTACCCAAATGGAAAATGGCCAAGGGGAAGTTATGGGTGTCAACAATGCTTGTGGAGTTTGTCGGATGGAGGAAAAACGTTGGCACTTGTCACATTTCTTAGCATAGGCTATACAATCAGCCCTCATCGTCGGCCAGTAGTATCCTTGCGTCATCATTCTTTGCAAAAGTGTCCGACCTGCCACATGTGCTCCACAAGAACCTTCATGGATCTCTTCAACCAATTCTTTCACCTCGGAGGGGTGTACACATCTCTGCAAACCTACCATAATTCCTCGTCTATACAAAATACCATTAGTTAGTACATACCGAGCAGCTTTAAACTTCAATTTCTTTGCCGCGAGCTTGTCCTCTGGCAATTCTCCCTCTTCAATATATGCCCTGATGAGATCCATCCAAGATGGTCCTAAATCAAGGGTAATAACATTCATCGTCAGGTTTTCATCTATGCTCCGACTTTCCAGTACTTCAATTGGTATCGTTCTTTGCAGCTCGGTACGAGTAGCTGATGCTAGTTGGGCCAGTGCGTCTGCTTGTGCATTTTCTATTTTGGGTATTCTGATCAACTGAATGGCATCAAATTATGCCAACAATTCCATCACCTTTGCATGATACTTGACCATTAGTTCTCCTTTAACCGCATATGTTCCCATCACCTGATTCACAATTAATTGAGAATCACTGAATACCATCACTTGTTGTGCTTCCATAATCTTTGCTAAATTAAGACCTGCTATCATGGCCTCATACTCAGACTCATTATTGGAGGTTTTGAATTGAAATCGCAAGGCATATTCTATATCAATCTCGTCTGGGGTTTTCAAAACAATCCCTGCTCCATAGCCTGCTGTGCAAGATGACCTATCTATATACAATCTCCATGTAGGTAACTCGTGTTCAAATTTCTTATCCAATAGAGTTCCTCGGTGGAATATCTGCTGTTCTCTTCCATCCTCCCCTGTTAATTTTCGCTCCTCGTCGACCATCTTTTCTCGCCCTTTTACCAACCGGAGTTGGTCCGGGTTTGAATTTGATGATCTTTCTACATCCACAAGCCCTTTTACCAACCGGAGTTGGTCTGGACTTATGTCTGTTGATCCTGTAACATCCACAGGTTGATCAGTGAGCACTTTTTGTTCCTTGGGGGTATCAGGATATGTAAACTCTGCTATAAAATCTGCTACAGCTTGCCCTTTCAATGATGATCGGGGTTCATACACAATATCATATTCACCGAGCTCTATTGCCCAGTACATCAGTCTCCCTGAATTTTCTGGCTTATGAAGGGTTTGTCTCAATGGCATGTCGGTATAAACGACGATGGTATGGGCTTGAAAATATGGCCTCATTCTTCTACTTGCTTCAATTAATGCCAATGCCAATTTTTCTAACTTTGGGTACCTAATCTCTGCACCTCGGAAAGCCTTACTTGTGTAATAAATTGGCTTCTGGACTTCATTCTCCAATCTGATCAATGCTAAGCTGACTGCATGCTCTGATACTGCCAGGTATAAGTACAACTTTTCTCCCGTTATTGGCCTTGACAATAGTGGAGGTGTTCCCAGATATTTTTTCAAGTCTTGAAAGGCTCTTTCACATTCATCATTCCACTCGAAAGTTTTTCGAAGTGTTTTGAAGAATGGTAAGCATCTATCTATTGCTCGAGATACAAATCTGTTGAGCGCTGCAACTCGTCCTGTAAGACTCTGCACTTCTTTCTTTGTTGTTGGAGATCGCAACCCTAAAAGAGCTTTGATCTTTTCTGGATTTGCTTCAATGCCTCGCTGGTTGACAATGTACCCGAGAAACATTCCTTCTCATACTCCAAATGTGCACTTCGTCGGGTTGAGCTTCATCTGGTATTTATCCAGTTGATCAAAAGTCTGACTTAAATCAACTAGATGATCAGCAGCTTTCTTGCTTTTTGTCAGCATATCATCGACATAGACTTCCATATTGCAACTGATTTGTTCGGTAAAAACCTTGTTCATCAGCTGCTGGTATGTCGCTCCTGCATTTTTCAAACCAAAAGGCATAACATTATAACAATAAGTACCCCTAGGGGTAATAAAAGAAGTACTCTCCCTGTCTTCAGGTTTCATCTTGATCTGGTTGTAGCCTGAATAAGCGTCCATGAAGCTGAGCAGCTCGTGCCCAGAGGTAGCATCCACTAACTGATCAATTCTGGGTAATGGAAAGTGATCCTTTGGGCAGGCCTTGTTGAGATCAGTGAAATCAACACACATTCTCCATTTATTGTTTTTCTTCTTTACCATCACCACATTTGCCAACCAGTCCGGGTATTTCACATCTTAAATGAATTGATCTTTCTGGAGCTTGTCGACCTCCTCTTGAATAACTTGATTCTTCTCGGGGCTAAATACCCTTCTTCTCTGCTTTACGGGCTTGATCTCCTTATTCACATTGAGCTCGTGACATAAGAAGTTTGGATCTATTCCTGGCATGTCCTCATGATTCCATGCGAAAGTTTTCTTCCTATTTCTCAAGAAAGTTATCAACTCCTGTTTTATTGAAGCATCCAACGATGAACCTATCTGGGTTACTCGTTCAGGGTGCTCGTCGTCCAGAATAACATTTTCTGTAGATTCCACCACCTTTCCTTTTACAAGTTGGGATTCATCTCTGGGATCGAGAGTTTCAATCTCTGTATCTTCTTCCACCTGGTAGGTAGTAGTCTTTTTCCTTGATTCCTCAAGCTCCTCTTGCTCGGCAGATGAATAATATCATTCCCGAGCTACTTTTTGATCACCTTTCACAACTCCTACTCCAAAGTTTGTTGGGAATTTTAAGCATTGATGCACTGTAGATGGAACTGCTTCGAACTTCTTCAAACCAACTCTTCCCATGATGATGTTGTAAGCTGACTGCACATTCTTATCCATCACAAAGAAGCGTATTCTTTCTGTTCGACAAGCAAGCCAAGTTCCAATAAATATATTCAACTTGATCGTCCCAAGTGGAAAAACTTTCTTGCCAGCAAAACCCAAGAGGGGTCTGTGATACGGTTCCAATTGAGATAATTTCAGATTCAAGCTGTCAAAGCATGAATAGTACATGATGTCTGCCGAACTTCCATTGTCTACCAACACCCTTGAAATCAATACTTCCTTCATCCTCATTTTGATCACCAGAGGATCGTCGTGAGGATAAAGAACACCTGCTAGGTCATTTTTTGAAAAGCCAATGACCAGCTTTCCTTTGTTTACCTTCCTCGGACGATCGTCCTCGGCCAGATTTATTTGCTGAATATATGAACAAGCTTGAGCCTCTCCAAGGTAAGCCTTTATTTCTGCAGTAAGGTCTCCTCCTCATGCATCTCCTCCTGTAATGACATTACAATCAAATGACCCAAAACGTATAGAAAATACCTCTCGTTTTGGCTGTCTTGGTTTCTTGGGAAGGTCGGGATCATCATCTGGATCATCTTCATGGTTTCTCTTCTTTTTCTCTTCTGCTCGACGAGGAGATCTAGACCTCTCTCTAGCTCGGTCGTTATTTTTTCTTTCACCTCCCCGATCAACATATTTTGCTAGCTTTCCTCTTCGGATGAGTGTTTCAATCTCGTTCTGAAGAGCTATGCAATTTTTGGTCATGTGACCATGATCTTTATGAAACTCGCAATATTTATCCTTACTCCTCGAATCAGGGTCTGACCTCAGTTTCTTTGGCCATTTTACCTCCTCGTTGTTCTTGATTTCTTCCAAGACATGATGAATACCCATTTTCAAAGGAGTATAATTGTCGAATTTCTTCAGGACTTCCCATGATGATTTATTATTTCTGGAACGTTTGTCACCGCCATTGCCCTTATGCTCTTTATTTTTAGACTTGTCGACGTCCACCTTGGTGTCTTTATCCATATTCTTCTTTGCAGCCATAGCTACCTCGGCATTCATGATTTTGGCCGCTTTTGCCATCAACTCTGACATAGTTTTAGGTGGATCTTTCGCCAAGGTGTAATACAATTTATTAGGCAACAACCCACTCATCAAGGCGGTGATTGCTGTCTTTTCTTCGTAATCTATGACTTCCAGCTTCTCGTTATTGAAACGAGTTATGTAATCTCTAGTACTCTCACCAGATTTTTGTCTAACACTTAACAAGTGTGCTACTCGTTTTACTGGCTTTGCTCCAAAATAGAAATTGCCAATAAAAAACTCGGCCAACTGAAAGAAAGTTGAAATCTTACCCCTAGGAAGATTGTTGTACCATATCTGGGCAGCTCCAGTAAGAGTTCCTGAGAACGCTCTGCATCTCATCTCGTCGGGGACGACATAGATGTCGGCAGCAGCTTGATATTGCTCTATATGAAGAACAGGATCTGTCTTTCCATCATATTTGGGGGTCACTACAGGTGCTTTGAACTTTGAGGGTGTAGGAAAATTCACAATGGCATGTACAAAAGCTGTTCCTCGAACAAAAGTTCGTTGTAGGGGGTTCTTTGCCTTGGCCATTTCTCCCAATTTATCCTCTAACCGTTGGAGAGATCCTTTCCACGCTTCATTTCCTTCCTCGGGCCTATTGGTTCGAGCAATTGATCGTTCTGAGGTAACTTCTTGAGATCTATCTTGACGAGCAGCTGGTCGTGATTGTGCTGATCCTTCTCTTAGATCTGATGGTTGTCGAAAACTCCTCGACATGGTCTTAGGTGGACTCCTATTCCTCCTAGGGCCTAATCGACTGAAAGGAGACACCCTACTCAGTCTTTCTAAAGCACTGGGTCTTTCTGGAGAGAAGGTGATATGTTGATCTGTATCTGTAGCCCTTATTGACGAAGTTCGCCCAGGTTGATAAGAGAAATCATCAGACTCCTCATTACGACGTGACTCAGTACGCCTGGATCGTGAAGAAAGTAAATAAGTTTGCCTCTGACCACTTTGTTGTCCTGAACATGCAGGTGCACCGCCATGAAGGGTTTGTATGAGTTGCCTCATTGTTTCTTGCATGGCGGTTTGTCCTTGAGCCAGATTCGTCATAATCCCGGCTAGATCTGGAGGTGCAGAGGGATTCAGAGGATTTCCAGTATTTCCAGCGTTTCGATTGCTAGATTCTGGATTATCCGCCATTGATGATGAACGATTTTTGGTGAAAAACGATAGTAACAATCGTTCCCACAGACGGCGCCAATCTGTTGATGTAAAAAATTAGATCGCTCTAATTATTCAATCACAGATAAATAAAATAAGACAAAGATTTTAAAGTGGTTCAGCCTTATATGAATGGTCTACATCCACTGTTATGTTATTGCTGAATGTTTGGGAATTCTCGAGTACAAATTCTCTCCAGAAATTTCGGTCCCTTTGAATGAGGGTGATACAAGGTATTTATAGCCCTTATGCTGTACATGAAAGGGTTGATACATTAAATGATATACATATGAAAGGGTAATACATTTAAGGCAGCGTGTATGTCAAGATGATGAACATTCAATGAATAGTTGAACTGTTGATTATCTGGCAATTAATGCTACGGCCGAGATGCAGCTCGGACCGCCTTAGTTGCTCGTTGCTCAGGAGTTCCTAGGAGCGCTAGAGTACCTCGGAGTGCCAAAGTTCCTCGGTGTATCCTCGTTGCTCGGAGAGAACATGAGTTGGTCGGGGAAATGAACTTCCTCGTTGCTATTGTGCCACGTAGATTGACACGTGTCTTCGTATTATTCGTCCATATCAGCATATTAATTTTGGTATCAACAAGGGTCAACTAGTAAAACCGAAAATATTGGGGGCTTAAAATTTATTTACCTTTAAAATTTTACACTCGTATGGATAACATCGATTTTGATGGAATATTTTCAATCCACAACCTTTTTTTTTATTTTAGTAGAATAATGCACCTACATGCTTAATAATTATATATCTAAGACTCCCACAAATATATATATATATATATATATATATATATATATATATAATTCCTTCAATTTGTATGCCGTTGAAGTGGAAAAGAATAGAATTTCAAAAGAACGTCAAGTGTGTTTCCTATAGAAATCTTTGATAAGATTCACCATATCTATCATTACTCAATTAATTATCTATTCTCTAGATTCGCTAAATGTATCATTTTACATATTATTATTTGTCCTTATGTATACCAAAAATTATGATCTGGCATCATACTCAGCATATAGGAAAAATTGTGTTCCACCTTCGATTTAGGATAAACACTAAAAGTCCTAGACGGTAAGTAAAGCGGCTAGGCACCTCCTAGGATTTTTTTATTTACATAGAATAATATGTAACAATAACTTATGGTTATATATATATATATATACTCACATGCTATATAGTGACGTAAGAAGTGTCAACGACACAAAGAAATTTCATTCAAAAAATAATAGCTATTATCAAAATATCTATTAGAGAAATGGTTCCCCCAAATGGAGAGTTAAATATTTATAGGTCTAAGGGAAACGATCTAGAAGGGACTATTGTTCACTAAGAAACGTTAGCATCCATGTGATGGCATGGAAAACAATACTAAAGGATGACCCTAACTATGGTATCATATGGACTAGTGCATTCTTATTACATCATACCTAAACTAGACCTTAGTAGGGCTATTAATTACAACTTAAAAATGAAAATAATGATAAGAATAATTACAAGAACAACAAAAAAAGTCGAGATACCCTAGAATACAATTCACATCACACTCCCCCACTTAAAACCAAGATGGTCCTCGAGCTTTGAAAGTTGGCGACGAACGTAAATTATTCCAAAATATGTTACCGAAGGGGAAAAAATTGGGGGGCCTAAAATATTTTTTTGCAAAAATAAAGGTGGGATAATATTTTATTATCCAAAATTGGTCAAAATAAAACATTTTGAATGCCATAATTATAGCCTAATTTCTCTTTTACACAATTCAGGTCTAAGTTAGACATTAAGTAGAGTAAACCCACTTTATTATTTAGATACATGAGACAACATGTTGAATTGGGCTCACCTTTAAAACAGGCACATGTCTTTTATTAAACCCAAACCCACTGGCACCAGCTTCTCCAATAAGGAGATCAACCAACATTTTCTTCGGGAAAATCAACAAAAAACTTTTTTGATGGGTGCTTTCTCCTCTCTTATGGATCCTTCTTTTCTTTGTTTTTTGTTTAAACATGTTCTTTATTCTTCTCAACCTGATCTCGACCGATTATAAGGTTTTTTCGAATACTTTTTTGTCGGGGTTCCTCCACTCCTTGTGAGTTAATGTCGATGATGTCATAGGATGGATTTCATTTTCTTCCATCCCAACCCAATCCTAGGGATTGATTTCATCCCCATTATTGGCTTCTTCTTCTTCTTCTTCTTGGATATGGAAGAAGGTCTTTGGTAGGTTTAGGATTCCGCGGTCATGGTGTAATAGTGGGTAGTGGTGGGATAGTGAACAAAGGGGTTGGATAGAAGAGGAGGTGGCAAAAGAATTGTATGGTGGTGGGTTTAGGTTGGGAATATAGTCGAGCTTTACATTGAGAAGGTCAATCATGTCCTACAATCGAGTGGCTAGAAAAATTGGGCGTGGTAGTAAAAATGTGGCATGGTGGTGGATCTCGACGGGGAAGACACTTAAATTTTTAGGAAGTATTGCAACGAGTTCCTCCAATTGAGTGGTACGATTCTTGGATTGGTGTTTATCTTTGGCTTCATTGTTGCTTTGTTTACAATTTTCAGAGCAATATGGGTGGAGCAACGAGGCTTTAATATCAACTAACGTAAGCGGCGCCAATGACATAATGAAATTACACTAAAAAAGAGTAATAATACTCAAAATAGGAATGGTTTCCCAAATGGAGAGTACAATATCTATAGGCCCGAGGTAAGGATCCAGAAAGGCCTATTACTTTCTCACTAAAGAATGGTAACATCCATGTGATATCTTTGGTTACATCACTAAAGGATGACCCCAACCATAGTATCATATGGACTACTACACTCTAATTACATTATGCATAAAGTAGTCCTTACAAAACCAAATAACTACAACTTAAAAATAAAAATTACAAGAACAAAAATAAATAAATAAACAAATGTCAAAAATACCTCCAAACACAATACACATCATATGGTACTCAGAAAGGAGAGGGGCCGAGAAAGGAAGGAGAGATATTCAATTGAGTGAGAGAGTTCCGAACTTGAGTTTTAACTTTGAGTGAGAGATTTGAGAGAGTGGAGAGAGTTGAGTGAGTCAAGTAAGCTTCGACCTAAGGTTAAATTCTGTTTAAGTTTAGTTTCATTTTCTTTCTTTTTTTTTCTCTCTTTTTATAACCCCATGGCGTTCTTTAAGGGTTTAGAAAAGTAAGAACAAAAGAAATGTTATCTTTTAATCAGCAGGCAATTGATTGAAAGACGCGACAATTTTATCAATTAATTGGCGGTTGATTCATAAAGAGATGATTTTTTTTATATGGGCAATTTTTTAATGACTAGACCCCTCGGCAAGGCACGAAACACCCCCCAACACCTAGGCAGTGTGAAATTAGATGTCGCACGATCAAAATGACGTGATCGTCATTGCACGAATGTGTAATTATATTAACCACTGTACATAATTCATCATTTAGGTAAGGTCCAATGAATATAGGCACTAAACGCTATATAGGACTATCGGGTATCCACTACCCAACAACTCAATCTTACACGGTTTGGATAGGAATCTAATGGTTACTTGTGCTACTCCACTATCTGTGTCCATATTAAGTTATCCCTGGATTTGTGGGATATAGCAGTGGCCCTGTCACAACCACCACAAATAGGAACGAGTCAGGGTGCAAGTACGATTAAAACTCGCGATCTTGGCCTATGACTCGGTTGCACAATTTTTAACTCAATGTCGACCTAAAAAAGTATGAAAAATTATAATTATTTTATAAAATACGGATAATAAAATGTAATGTGTATGGGGTCCCCAATTTATTTTGTATTTTTGTTTATTTCATTTTCTATGTTTTATTTGGCTATTTTTCTATTTTAGTTATTATCTTAGGTTAGAGGGTGTCATTGTCTTTAATGTCTTTAAATTGCCATTTTTATCCTTTTTACCTTTTAGACATAGATTATCTGGCAAGTTAAGGTTGTCCTATAAATAGGGCTGTTGGTCAACTATTGTACTCAATTTACTTTTGGATATGAATTAGAGATATTTCCTAGGCACTTGGCCTCTAAACATATATTGTTTTTGTTATTGTGTAATTAGTAAATTTATGCTTTCAAATTTTAACTTCACATCAAATTGGTATCCGAGTGACGTTCGTTCCTGATATGCTCGCCGACGTGGTTGTTGTAGAGCCATGTGTATGGATCGGTGGAACCGACGAGTCACTTCTCCAGAAATCACCCTGAACGCCCAAGATCAAGCAGTTGCTCTTCTTTTTCAACCCCATTTCTGTCCCAAAACCCTAGATTTGAAACCTCACATTTCGGAGTTGTGGCCCACTCCCAAAAGGTCAAAAAACCACCCAAATCGCACAAAATAGTAACATATCTGAAATTAGTGGTCGTGGTCAAGATGCAATGCTGAAAAGCCTTCAATCGGTGGGTGAACAACTTTTCGATGGCATATCTTCACTGAACGACCCGTTGCAGGTCAGATACGAAGTTGAAACCCGCCATCGGAACCGCGAGCTACACCTAACCCCTCGCCCAGCCAGAGTGAGTCATTCCAGCAAGTTCAATCGTCATATCAACGTGGTAAAGGGGTCATTGATCCAAATCTGACCATCCCTGCTATGTTCGACAAGTTTACTCACTCAGTCCGCCTGTCATCCATTATTTTCGGTCCCAGGGTGACTTTCAGCCACCATTAGTGGTCGGTCAACCTCTGAAAGCCTCTAAGGTGGTCGAGTTGAATGCAAATGTTGTTAGGTTCAGTTATGGGGCTATTAGGGTTTCTAAAGAAGGAGAAGTAGATAGATAGAAGCAGGTAGGGTTTTTAAGGTTTGCACCAAATGTGAAGGTATTGACCACTTTATCCCTCCTTTAACTCATGAACTTCCAAAAATCACACAAATACCTCATGAAAGTTATTTTATCCCATCCCCTACTCATATCTCTCATTCTCATCCCACTACTTGTGGAAATTATTTGGAGCATCTCTAATTTCTAAAATTTACATTTTAACCCCTAATATTTGTAAAAATTATTTTCACACCCCTCAACCTTTCAAGATTCACAAGTCAGCCCCCAACCCCTCCCAATTTAATTTCTCCCTCATTCGAAGCTTACTTTACTTCATATTTGTCGTGGAAGTGGTGATACCGAGTATGGGTTCGATATGGAGGTTTGCTCCCAATTTGACAAAGTGAGTTGTGACATCATCAAGGAACTCCACAATCGCATCGATTATTAGGAGACGACTGGTTCCTCACTATTCAGAATGCTACAAACCTTCCAATTTAGTGACAACTCCATCGGAGAGTCTGAGAAGTGTCATCAATACCTAAATCGGTGTCATGGAAAGTATCTTGAGATGGTGGCGACACATGATCAGTGGGAGTTTGAACGGTCGATGCATTTGGCCCATTTTTTTGAGTATTTATCCACTGATGTGACTTTTACTCCGGCCGTCGGCATTCCTGTACACGAGGAGGACCCCCTCTCCCTAATCATGCTTAGTGAGAATATCCCCAAGGATGTCGAGGTCCCACCGCCAGTTGGTATTGCTCTGGGTTCTTCCCATGTGTTTTCATTTGCATATTTGAGGAGGATGGATGGAGTACTTCCACCCTTTTTCGAGATTCAGAAACTTTTAAGATTGAAAAACTTTTTACCATATTCGGGGAAGAATTGGTTGGGTTCCTTATCATAGATTTCTGTGATATATTTATTGAGGATACTTGGGTGACTCACACACATTTTTGTGAGGTGGAGTTCTCTGATTTGGTTGATTTCTTCCCACTCTTTGGGCCTGATGATGATTTTAATGGGGATGATTTATTGGTTATTTCTCCCGAGGACATCACTACAAGAAAGTTGCCAATTGGTGGAAATTTATTTGGTTGCAAAATGATTTTTTGCCATGAAATATAATAATTGGTGGCAAAAATTTTTCATTGCCACTAAAAATAATTGCAGAGGAAGTATTAGTGGCAAAAATGTGAGATTGTCACAAAAATTTCCACTAAACGTTTGGCGCAAAAAAATTTAGTTGGCGGGAAGTAAATTGTAGTGAAGTAGGTGGCAAGTTAAAAATATTGCCACTAAAAATTAACATTTCGTGGCGATGTTGAAATTTTGCAACAAAATATTTCGTAAATTAAATTTAATTAAAAATTTACTTTTACCTCAAAATAGTAAATTAGAAAAAAAAAAGGTAAAAACTTTTTAGGAGTCCCGCTCAAATCATAACTCCTTGCCACAAAATACTCAAATACACCAAACGTAACAAACCTCGCAACCGCTCGAACCCGCATATCCACCTCTCACGTTTCTCTATTCTTTATTATGTTCTCCGTAAAAACAACCTAGGGTTTCTCTCTCTCTCATAGAAGGTCGGCTTTGAAAGTTGCATTGAAGGTTGGCTTTCAAATCTTTGCTTATTTGAATCAACTATGTATCAATATATATGTATATATATATGTATCATAGGTTTGATTTGAATCTAGTTTTAAATGGGTATTATGAAATCTTTACCTATTTTATTGACGAGTTGATTTGAATCACAGATACATATAGCTACATATGTATTATACATCTGATTTGAATCAAGTTTCAAATGAGTATTATAAAATCTTTTTTTTTTCGGTTTCATTGCTTTGGCTAAATTTTATTACCTTTCTTGCAATTTTATGGTAACATCTCTTATTTTTCTGTTTTTTCATGAAATTCAGTATGTGATTGATGAAAAAAGTTTTCTTCCTAATTCAGTTGGTTGCCAGAGATCTTAGGTAAATTCATTTATGTAATTTTTTATTTTAAATTCAAGGTTATACCATGTATTTTCTTAAATGTACACATACATATATACCCCCATTAATCAATTTGTGGTTGTGTAAACTTCGACTCAGTCCATGTTAAATGGATTTTAATTAAAAAAATTGATGTATGTAGAGTTTTTTTTATAGCTGAAATAGTTTTTTTTTTTGCTAATAGCTTAAACATTTCTTTTAGCTGAAATAGTTATTTTTTAATAGCTGAAATAGCGCGAAAAGCGTCAAAATCGCGTGCTACGTCATCAACCGCGCACACTATTTTGGCTTCTCACAAATCAGAGTGGGCATTGTCGCTTTATCACACACAAAAGCTCAATCACGCACTACATCACGCACAATTGCGTGCTTTTTAAAACATGGAATAATGATATACCCATCATCACCAATAATACTAACAAGCCATATGGAAAATAGTCCCTCAAACACTTTTTAATACACGTTTAGTCTAAGACTTTTTATTTTGTTCCAAAAAGTCCCTCACCACATAAAAACACTAAAAAAAGGAGCTCTGATGAGGATCAAGGAAGTTCCGGCAGTGGGGGGTGTGGGTGGGGGAGGTGGAGTAGGAATGCCGCTAGCGCGACCCTCTAAAAAATAAGAGAATATTAGTTAAATGGGTGTTTGAGGGACTTTTTGTAACAAAATAAAAAGGCTCGGACTAAATGTATATTAAAAAATGTTTGAGGGACTTTTTGGTAATTGATCATAATATTAATGGAGAGGGTGGGAATTGCATTATTCAATATAGTTTTCTTAATGCTTCACTCTTGTCTTTATTCTTTTTCTAATGCAATGGATCTCTATTCAAACTTATAAAAGAGACCTTCGAATGACTATATATATATATATATATATATATATCACCCACATTATTGATTGAAACAAAATGTGTTGGCTTGGATAAAAATATATGAATATATGGCCTTAATATGAGTTATCGAGTACGCAACATTACTTGGTGCAAAATGTTGTTTGGCTCTTTTTATATATAACTATTGTTCATTATTTCTAAATATCTCATGACTTTATTGTTATTTTTTTATCATTGATATTTTTGAATGTTCTCTCAAGTTATAGGGTTTTGAAATGGATAAGAGTTGGATGCATCATCCAAATAGAATTAGTAGTGCATATCGAGATGGGGTTAAAGAATTTCTTGATTTTTCATTTGCTAATGTTGAGAAAAATGGCAAGATTAAATCTCCGTGTAAGAAATATAATAACTTCTATTGTAAAAGTCGTCAAGATGTTCAAAGTCATTTGCTTATACATGGCATAGTGAAGAGTTATACTAGGTGGATATATCACTGAACCATTGGAATTAGAGAACGATAACACTTATGATTACAATGAGTATGAGTTTGAAGTTGGAGATAATGATAATATAGGGCAGGAAGAACACACTACAAATGAGTTTGAGAAAGATGACATGGAGAGAATGTTACATGATATGTTTGTCGGACCATACAACAATGATGTTTTAGGGGATGAATCTGATGGCCATGCTACTCAAATGCCCGAGGGTGAAGGAGAATTTTTTCTAGATTAGCTAGGGATATGCAACAACAACTGTATTCGAGGTGTCAGAAGCTATCTGAATTATCTTTCATTGTTGAGCTAATGCATCTAAAGTCAATGGACAACTGGAGTGATAAATCTGTTCACTCGCTTCTAAAACTTTTGAAGAAAGCACTTCCAGATGATGCCCACATTCCAAAGTCATTTTACGAGGTGAAGAAAATAGTTCATGACCTGGGTTTAGACTATATGAAGATTGATGTTTGCATAAATGATTGTGTTCTCTTTTGGGGACCAAATAAGGAAAAAACTAAATGTCCAACATGTGGAGAATCTAGATGGAAAATCAAAAAATCCAATGTTGTGAAGATCCCTCAAAAAGTCTTCCATTACTTTCCACTTAAACCGAGGTTGCAATATCTATTTATAAATAAGGATATAGCTTTAGAGATGAGGTGGCATAAAGATAAGCGCATTGAAGAGGCCACTGTATTAAGACATCCAGTAGATAGGGAAGCATGGAAAGAATTAGATAAGGTTCATGAGTCATTTGCTAGAGATGCTCGCAATATTAGGCTTGGACTCTCTAGTGATGGATTCAATCCATTTTCAAATATGAGTAGCAAGAACATCACATGGCCTGTTGTTCTAGTGATATGTAATTTACCTCCATGGAAATGTATGAAACAACCATTTTTCATCTTATCAATGCTTATACCGGGTCCTAAGGCTCCTGGAACTGACATAGACGTGTTTCTTCAACCATTGATAAAAGAATTGAAAGAGTTATGGGATGTTGGGGTGCAAACATATGATGACGTTACAGAGACTACATTTATGTTATGTGCAACAGTGATGTGGACTGTTAATGATTTTCCAGCTTATGCTAACTTGTCAGGTTGGAGCACAAAGGGGAAGTTGGCTTGCCCAGTATGCAATAAGGAGACTAATTCCATGTATCTGAAGAATGGACATAAGACATTCTACATGGGGTATCATCATTTTCTACCGATGAATCATAAATGGCGAGAAAATATATCTTCCTTTGATGGTAAGAAAGAGCATCGAGAATGACCAAAAGAGCTTATTAATGATGAAATACTTGCTCAGCTTGAGAGGGTTCGACCTAGGGTATTTGGGAAAGCATGAAAAAAGAGGAGTCACGTGGCATATGAGTTGCAATGGGACAAAATAAGTATATTCTATGAGTTTCCATACTGCAAAGATCTTAGATTGAGTCACAATTTAGATGACATGCATATTGAGAAGAATGTATGTGAAAGCATTTTAGGAACATTGCTAGACATTGATGGGAAAATAAAAGACACCGTAAACTCTCGGTTAGATTTTAAGAAAATGCGTATACGCAAAGATTTGCATCCATATAAAAAGGGAGACAAATGGGTGATTCCTCCTTCTTGCTAAAGTTATTCAAAAGTAGAGAAGATGGTTTTATGCGAATTTTAGCAATCACTGAAGTTGCTCAACGGGTATGCGTGCAACATTTCTCGATGTGTGAGTGCTACCGATGGCAAGATTTCAGGGATGAAAAGTCATGACTACCACAGTTTTTACAACGTTTACTACCGCTTGCAATTCTTAGTAATCTTTCGAAAGAAGTGTGTCAACCGTTAATTGAACTTATGTTATTCTTTATGGAGTTATGTTAAAAAACATTGAGATTAGATGTCTTGTAGAGACTTGAGGAGAGACTTTCTATAGATATGTGTAAACTTGAAAGGATATTCCAACCGTCATTCTTCGATGTTATGGTTCACTTTCCAATTCACCTTGCACGAGAAGCCATTCTTGGTGGGCCAGTGCAGTATCGATGGATGTATCCATTTGAAAGGTAAATGTAATAGGTGATATCTTATTTTATTAATAATTTAATGTTTTCATTGCATTTTCTAACCATCTTACTTCTCGACAGATATATGCACACCTTAAAACTTACCGTAGGAAACAAAGCACGTCCGGAGGGCTCAATTTCCGAGGCTTACTTTGTTAATGAGTGCCTAACATTTTTCTCGATGTATCTTCATGGTGTTGAGAAAAAATTCAATTAACTCGAGAGAAATTATGATGGTGCTGATTTTCAAGAAGGTTTATCCGTTTTTCAACACAACAGTCGTTTGATTGGAAAAGCAGATTACTAATACCTCACACAAAGTGAATGGGAAAATGCTCGTTTATATGTGTTGGATAAGTGTGATGAAATACAAGAATTTGTGAAGTATATTAAGTTATATTACTTCTTTTCCTTACACACACACACACACACACACACACACACACATATATATATATATATATATATATATATATATATATATATATACACATTATTTTTTCTAATTAAATTCATTTATATATGTTTAGTGAGCACAAGAATTTGTTAAAAGCCGAAAGGATTACAAATATTGACCGAAGACATGCAGAGAGATTTCCCAAATGGTTTGAAGGCCGCGTAAGTAGTTGAATATAATATTTTTTGGTGTAAACCGATTAGGGTTATTAGTTCTTACTAAGAATTTATATATAAACAATAAACATGTTAGCATATTAGAGCGCGAGTACCCCGATCATTCTAGTAAGCAACTTCGCTCTTTATCTTAGGGTCCCGATCGAAGAGTGAAACATTATGAGGGTTGTTTAATCAATGGTTATAGGTTTCAAACCCAAGATCATAAAAAGTACAAAAAAACTCAAAATAGTGGAATCGTTGTAGTGTACGAGCATGAACAAAAAGATATTGATTTTTATGGTGAGTTGATTGGCATTATCGAATTGGAATACCCAAAAAATAATTGTATTGTTCTATTCAAGTGTGACTGGTAGGACCTTGAAAAAAAGAAAGGGGTGTGTGGATTACGTAAAGATGAGTATGATTTCATTAGTTTGAATACCTATAATACATGGTAAAAAGACCAACCATTTGCATTAGCTTATCAAGCAGAGCAAGTATTCTATGTGCCAGACATCAAGTTGGGAAATGATTAGAAAGCTATAGTGAAGAATACTCCACGAGACAAGTATGACTTTCCTGAAACTATAGCAGAGGAGGATGAGGAGATGGGTGATGAGGGACCGTACCAATAACTTAAGAATAATATTGTAGATGATGAAATTGTGGAAATAGACAACGAATGTCTTCCATTACGAAGGGATGATATCCCCGAAATAGAGGTTAGTATGGCTAGTGTGCAAGGAGAAAACCGAATACATGATATAGATGATAACATCTTGTCGTTCGAGGATGACAATGGTGATATTAATGAGGATAATGGAGATGAAGATGATGATGAATTTTGACAGTGAGTGCTAGTTATGTTTTCTTCTTAGTAAATGTTTTAATTTATTTTAATTATGACACTTCGATCTATAGGAACGTTTTAATAAATTACACTTGTGAAATGTTTTTACTGAACTAAATTGCATGTTTATGTATATCTTTAATAGGTATAACAATGACGATGTCAAACTATGAGAAACAAAGGATGAATAGGATTCAAGATAATATAACAACAATGAAGGCAATGGGGTTGCATAGAGGGGATAAATTCTACACGGGTTCTTGTAAGAGGAATAATAATAATAATAAAAGTGAGACAAAGGGAAAAAGAAAATAGGTTGACAAGGATGAAGAGTATATCCCGTCGAAAAGAGAGGAGGGGTTAAGTTATCTGAGCGAAGGTGAAGATGATGGCGACGACTATTTGTTAGGTTTGTCAATTATCCTTGTCACTTTTTATAAATTACTTTGAATAATATGATTTTAGTGCTGCTGCTGATGTTATCTTAATTATTTGATACGATTTCATGCTTGATAATTTTCATTAATGATGTGATTTTGATCCATGTTTTCATTGGTATTATGCTAAAATCTTAAAAGTGTATTAATGTTTTACATAATTTTTGCATGCATATCTCCTCTGCTAATGTTGTTGGTTTCTTATTTAGTTATGCCTGATTATGGCCGTGCTCGTGTTCCAAAATTATCTACGCAGTAAAGAATCATGGGAGCTTCCACAGGCCCCCTTCTTCTCAACTAAAGGACCTAAATGTTGGCTACTCCACCAACACTATTACATCTGATGATGACAACTACGAGGGTATGATCTTTGTATTCTAAATCAAATTACTTGACAATATACAAATATCTAATAAAGTAGGAAATATACCAATGTATAGTTATATATACTTACAATAGTAATGTGTTAATTCATTTCGTACCTATTATAGGTCATAAAGAAGCTCCCATGAAACAGTTTGTGGTAGAGCGGAATCATCATTCTTCAGGACATAGTCATCCAAATGTAGCTGAATCTCCGGACATTATTTCATCGGGTTTTAATACCAATGAGGGTATGATTTACTTCTAATTAGAAACAAAATATTTAATGATTTTTTTTTGTTTCTTGTTTCCTCATCATGGTAGTTGCCAAAATATCCACATCAGAGGATATTGTCAAATTCGTTTCTAATCCTCTATTTTCTGCTTGATTTGAAATGGTGTTTATCGCCATTCTGAAATCCACACCAACGAAATTTTGTTCCACAAGGTAATCCATAGATACTTCCTGGACAGAGTGGTGAGGTTTAAGAATAATTCGTATAATTTTAGGATTGTATCCACGATTATTTTCATGATGTATGCTAGTGTTTAGGAGGTTTAACACACTGCCTGGACAGAGTAGTGAGGTTTAATGCCAGTATTGACTCGTTTGACTTCTCCACTTAAATGCATTATGAGTCTAATTGTAACACCCCGCTTAATTAAATACCGGGTGGCTAGTCCCATACCAAATTAAATCAGAATATACAGTTGTCTCATTCTTAGCATCACTTTCGAAACATTTACAACTCACCCAATACCCAATTAAGCTGGTGTTAAAAACTTTCCAAATTTTAATTCAACAAAATCCATTTTTAGTTTAAGAATAACACTACACATATTATTCTACAACACCGATAACCGAACAAATAACACGAAAGAATTTAAATGCAACTGGAATAAACATTCCCAAGTAATAATTCAATACAGTAATCCCAATAATAGTAAATGTATTAAAATGACACGAATACAAGAGTATTTGACTCCGATAGAAAAGCGATAACTGAATTCCTTTTGGGCGACATGCCCTAAATAAAAGAACACTACAGAATGTGAATCAAATGAAGATAGGCATCTAAGCAAAAATCCATAGCTCCATAGCTCGTCACAATCCTCTAAGGTTGGCATCCCTGTTGCTGGACACCTGATATAAAAGGTACAATAGAAAAGAGAATATGCAAGGAAACGGGTTAGATTCCGCTGTAAAATGATTTTGAAAACAGCAAGTATTTAACAAGTGCAATAAAGAATTTATTATGTACATGTTAGTATCCAGACTCTCACTTGAGATTCCCACCTCTCAGCTAGAGTGCACACTTAACGTTTCCTATTAACCTCCTAGTTAATGCTTCCTCCTCACTAGCTTCCATAATATGATTCTATCCCATATCATAACCCCGTATGTCCCATACCATACGTACTATAATCATTCATATACATTTCACATTAACATGAATTGTTTCTCATTAATATGAATTAAGCTCTTCAATAAATATTCATTAACTTATTTCAATTATTTTTCTCAATTCACTGTTATCTACAATTATCACATAGTATATTGTTCTACCCACCATATATACATTCATTCATTTAATTCATTATATATATATATATATATATATATATATATATATATATATATAATACGGCACCCCGAGACACTACTGCGGTGCATGCATTACTCTGGTATCATGTCCTAAAATCGTTGGTTGCCGAATAGGGGACTAAAGGTTCGGTAAGGATTCCTCGAACCACAAACATCAACACAAACATTTGGAGGTGAACATAATTCTCATACCCATGGTCCACGCACATTCCTACGTTCCCATAGTCATCGAACTTATCAATTCACCGATAAGTCTTTCATAGACCTATGTTCTTGAGCGACAAATCAAAAGATCACATGGATTCATCAGGATATGACTGACCTCACATGCAAACCTCCCGTCGATAGCAAGTAAGCTAGGTATGTCATATAGATAAATTATCAACCAATCAAATAGGCATTATCATACCTATAATATAATATGAACAAGGTACTCACACTACCCTAAGATAATCCCCATACGTAGCATTATATCCCTTTGAATCCTATGTATTAAAATATCATGACTTTACTTCTTTAATTTAATTATTCCAGGGTCTCACTCATTACCCAAGGTTTAAATATGTTTTCCTCAATATATTTATTCAGTACGAAATCACTAATATCCTACTGGTCCATAACATCTTATCTCCAAATTACTACGAGTTAAACTCCCCCTTAATTAGGGTTAAAACCCATAATTTCAAATCGTTTATAAACACATCTTCTATTTCTTAGGATTAAACCCTCTTGTAAACTTAAGGCTGCCTAGGTGTTATATTCAATCTTTCCTACTAGACCTATCCTTAATCCTCATTCAAACAAATTAGAATCCAACACATGAATCTAGCAACCAAAATTTCTTCCAATTTAATTAACATAATTCTAATCAACTAAATCCCAATCAAATTAATTCGATTCTTAACTAGGGCTTACTGAACCTTCCTATGTCCCATTATATCCAATTAATAATCACCAAAGATTTAGAAAAGGTTTGGGATTCGAATAAGCATTAAAAAGAAATAACTTCATCAATTATGGGGAGGTCGATCGATCGAAGGCAGGGGTTCGATCGATCGATCGCCCAGGTATCAGCCCAATTTTCTGAATTTCTTCTACTACGGGATTCATCACTTTTGATCATTCAAACCTTTATATTAACTACCCAAATTCCTTATAAACCTTACTACATGATATAGAAACATATGTAAATGATTTCTAATGCTCTAAACATCCTAGAATCATCAAGAGTTTGAATTAAAAGCATATGTTTATCCTCTTTTTCCAGAAAATTATATACATGATATCTTCAAGAACACACCATTGATTCTCAAAATTTCTTCAACAGATTTATGATTATTTCATGGATTACTATCTACCTACAACATGAGTTTGATTCCTATATATTTCCATATTTCCAGAAATCCATTTACAACTCCATCTTTATCTTCCAAACATGAAAAATCTCATATTTTTATAACTATCCTAACATGGACAATATACAAACTTAGATTACAATCATCAAATACTTGCCTCTAATGAAGGTTTGATCCTTTGGGGTTGTAAATCACAGGTGGTTCTCCCCTTCTCCGGACACTTTCGGTGGTGGTTGGTGGTGGTGACCTTTGGTCTTTGGTTCTCCTCCTTCCCAAGCAAGCTTCTCTCCTCCCAAGCAACCTTTCACTCTCTCAAGAAGATGACCTCTCAAGTTTTGTGTAGAAGAGATGAATAACCCACGTACAACTAATCTCCAAATATTTATAATAAGACAAAATTCGAAATCACTATTCACCCCCCTTATAAAAATGACCAAAATGTTGGGTTGTCTTTTCATTTGCAAATGATCCGAGACCCAAAACCAACATCCAAATAGACTTTTCTGACTATTTCAACCCTTCCGGATGCAACGACACACTCAAAATGACTATAAGATTGATGTAAAATAAGTTTCCTTTTTAATTTAACAAATTAGTCCTGACACGTCCCATACCGCATCCGACTAAAAATTCATATTACTGAATTAATATCACACTGCCATATCAATAACATCACATTCATATATTACCTAAATATCTTTAAGTAATATACAGAGTCATACATCTTAATATCCACAATACGGATAAAACCCAAATGAATTAATTTAAAGTAAAATCCAATTAATCCATTAATTTAAAATATAACCCATTTTAAAAGTCATAAAAATTACGGGGTATTACATACTTCCCCCCTTATAACAGAATTTCGTCCCGAAATTCAAAAAGGTAAATCATACTGTTAAGGTCAACTCTGAGTATAAATATCACATTGTAAGTAATCTATGTCGTACCGCCCATACAATACGTTATCAAAAATCCCTATTGATGTTATACGCCAAGCCTCACCATATAGTTTCAACTGAATCGAATTTAAACTTTACCCAATCTTCCCTATACTATTCTCGAGACAAAGTTTGGGAAAAATGGTCCTCGCTTGTTAAACAAATAAATCCTAAAGTCACAACTACTTACCGTATCACAATTATGAAAACTACTACAATCCAACCATCCAGGGCACCCATACACCCTATCGTACAAATTTCATTATAATGGATATGGTTACCCGCATAATACTCTGTTTTATCGCAAAGGTTATAAACTCGTATCCTAAAGACCTAACTTATTTCGACGTTTATTAGTTTCATGCGTGGGGTGTCTCGCAAGCGAAATCCAAACAAGGAACCCCCCCCCCCCCCGATACACTACTACCTAAAGTAGTCGGTTATCAAAACTCCTCAGGTCCTTAGTCAGTAGTATATAATCTCTCTACGATTTATCGATTTCAATAAAAGTCTACTCAACTACTCTCGGGTTAAAGACAAGCTGCTAGCTATAGTAGTTCATACACTCTCATATACGATAAGTCAATCCACGTCGATAGTCACATCATGTTCGGACATGCCTAAAGTAAGTAATTCCGTGATAAAAATCAAACCCACGTCATAACATGAAAAATATAGGTGTCCCCCACCCCTCGTAAATAACAGTGGTATAGTCTAAGTTTAGCAACCCTTTTGCCCATACCATATCAATTTTTACAAAATCCAGTATGCGCCTCATAATTCCTTAGATAGAAAGCGTACCCTCATTCGCGGGTGGTGGTTGTTGACTCCCACTATTATAACTTTGCTCCGATGAGTGAAGAAAAATTTTACCCAAAATTTTCAGTTCTAGTTAACCGCACTCCACTATATGTCCAAGCCTTTGAATATATTTCTTTCGTTGGGTAACACACTCAATTCTAGCATTTCTACAACTTCTACTGATGACTCTCCTCAATTTTTCCATAATAGGGGTGACCTCGACTACGGTCATCATACTCGAACATACTTCATAACCTCCTAAGTACGATCTCCGCTATCCATCCAATGGCCCTCATCTGTCATACTTCTTGTTCGAACCCGTCTGAGTGCAAATAAGATTCACTAATATATTTCTGTCTTTTTTCGACAAGAAGTTTCAGTTGTGCCTCTTAACCAATTTTAGGACTGAGGTGGTATGATTTTGTCTTAATCACTAAAATAAGAAAAAAAAACACCAGTAACTAAAAAGCAATTAAGAAAGGAGCGTTATTCTCTCTATGATAAACATTGTCATTGCAATTAAGAGCAATCACCTTTACCCTAAAATTACAAACCAATTGTAAAGCAAAATCACACTCACAATATATGAAACTATGATACCAACAAATAGGTTCATAGTACAAATCATCCTCCAAAGAAAAATACTCACAGAATAGATATATCTACTGTCAATGAATCAAAACATGGTATATATAAGTAAATAACTATAAAACAAATTCGTAACTACAGTTGATATATGTAGGAAAACTGAATACAAAAGAAGAAGAAACAAACTATCTTTTAATGGAAAACTCATGAACTATGATAATGAAAAGGATCCCATAATGCAAATCACAACTCTTGCAATTCACTTGGACAGGGGAATTAGGGTTGCGCTCAATTAACTTCTTGTCGAAAATGGTCCTACTGACCTTCTATTTCTTCCTGACTGAATCCTCGAGTTTCTAACCTGGTACAAAATCATATGTTGGATCCATTGAGAAAATAGTGGAATGGATCTCATCATAAGATGGAATAGAAGACGATACTAAATTTTCTTGAGAAGTCACCATGTTAGGGATCACATATTCAATAAGACCATTGTCAGATACATTAGAATTGTGGTCACACATTGAAGAAAAGAAGTCAGCAATATGATTTTGATTTGGGAAGGTGTGACACCCCACCTAATTAAATACCGGGTGATCACTCCTTTATTAAATTAGGTGGGATGTCACAGGTGGTATCAGAGCATGGGGTTCTAGTGTCCTTTAGGATCTGTGCGGCTTATTATGCTTTCAGCTTTGCTTTGTTTGATATAGAGCCCTATGTTTAGGATTATAGATTTCTTTGATGAGAATTTGTTCTCCTGCTATGACGTGTATACATTAGTGAATTCTAGTTTCGCTCGGATATGTGTGTATGTCGAGCGATGACGGAGGTCAGAAGAGGTACGTTAAGTGGACATCAAGAGGCAGGGCTTAGTTGAGGTTGTAAAATATATCCGAGGATGATGACTGTAGTCGAGTTCACCTCCATTATGGCACGAGAATCCAAGACTAGAAAGGTTACTAAGGCGCAACCATGATTTCCAAATGCTGCTATAGTCGAATGAGGTGCGAGAGTAAACTCACCCAACGTGTTACAAAACGTGTAGAGAACTGTCAGTGGAAATTCTAGAAATACAGAGATTGTATGTATTTACCAAAGGAGGTAAAGTATCCAAAGGTTTAGATATAGGACGGAGTGTGGCTAACTGAAAGTGAAAATTTAGAGAAAATTTTCTTGGTTGTCGGAACGAAGTTATAATGATGGGAGTCAACCACCAATTTTAGAAGTGGAATGCTATGTCTATAGGAGAACCTTAGGTACAGTGATGACCGTATGTTCCTTCATCAGACATTCAAGATTTGAAGTGAACGTTGTTCTGAACTCATCACAGGAGGACGTGACAGAGGTCCATTTGTGAATATGAACCTTTATCGTTAGCAAATTTTGTATCGGGAGATGTAGATACAAGTGGAGGAAACGAATCCAAGTGGGAGATCGACTCGTAATAATAATAATTGATAACAGTCAAAGAGGAAACTCTGAGGGACGGCCGAATCAGGGGTTGAAAATGTCGTATTTTGTCAATAAAGATGATAATGCTCCTTTGTGTGGGAAGCTAAATGAATCGAAGAATTTAGTTGAGAATAAGACAAAATACAACGGTGGTGGTGTAGCACCACAAAAGGGTGTGGATACACATCCGGGGACCCATTTAAATGATTCGGATAGTTAAATTATTACCAAGTAATGATAAATTTAGTAAGGACTATTATAGACAGTGACATGTTCTTTAGGGCCTAAAAGGCTAAGGATATAATCGGGGTAGCCAATAGGAATCGAGTCTACTAAAGTTCGAGAAGAGGACAATCCTAACATGGTTAGTAGGACAGGTGATAAGTGGATTATGTGTTGAGGCATTTTGTGGGGAATGAAATCGCACGCGATAATATTTTTCGAAGTGAGTAAAGGGACAAGAATACGGTGCCTAGTAAAAGACAACAATTAAAGTAGTTTTGGTTTGGTTTGGGAAGACGTGTTACGTCTGGAGACCAATTGTACAGTCCGGACGATTAGCAAGGTAGAAGTATAAGTTTTATCCTCAGAGGATGAGAGGTGTTTATGTGACACGAGCGAGTCACTATATTTTGTTCATTGCTAGATTAGCCTGTGAGATGAGTTTAATGCGTATAATTATAAACGTTATTACTATGTGAATATTTTTCCCTAGCGTAGTGGGATTTTTCTTTAGTGCTATCCGCGGAGGATGAATGAGTATATTAACAGTGTTATGTAATTTATTGAGGTTACTCGTTGTAGTGATGCGATATGCGAGTATGATATTATCTTTGTTAAAACGTTATAGAAATGGTTAGTATGATAGTGGACATTTACTGCAAGGCTATCGGAGTGGTTGTATTAGTGCAGCATATATTGTCCTGGCGAGGCTTCACCTGCAAGAGGGTCGGACTCGCACTTATATTATTTATCCTACAGACTTCGGAGGGGATAGTGGGCTCGAGATATTCGATACCGATGTACGTATGGACTTTATCATTATGATTTAGTATGTATCGGGCTTACCGTTGAGCGAAAAGATTTAATTCAGTATTATGTTGAGCACTCAGGACTTGGTGATAGGAAGAGTGCATTGTTATATCTATCCTCTAGAGATGTGGGAATTGAGAATTATACCCCTATTATTAAGGAAAGGGATTTTGAGAATTCCAATTGTATGTATTCGAGATTTATGGAATTCAATTACCACCAACCACCACTGAACGATAATGCAATTGGTGGAATGTTCTTTGTTAAGTATAATTACGGGAGAAAATATAACGTTTCTGTCAAGAGACGGAATAAAGGGGTACATGCTATGGATGGAGGACCTAACGGATTTTGATAATCGACAATGTCAGGCAGTAGTGTATCGGGGGGGTTCCTTGTTTGGATTTTGCTTTGCGAGACATTCCACGCATGAAACTTAGCGTAAGGTTGGAAATAGGGAGACGTTTGGCCATTAGTCCGTGAGTTCGATACCTCAGTCGTACTAGGGGTAGGTAATTATATCCATAAGTTAGAAATTGAATCATGATTTAGGGCAGTGGAGCCGATTATGTGGTAAGAAAGCTTAGAAAGTTATCCCCACGAGTTGAGGGGTGGAACGATGATAAGGAGGATTTAAAAATTTCAATTTCTGGGGTGATTGAGAGTACCCAAGTGTTGTAACCGCATTCAGAACAAAAGGTAAATAGAGAGTTGGGATGATTTTTAACATGGATTATCTGTAAAAACTGTTATTATATAAAAGAGATGACTTGTATTTATTTTGATGAATAGAGCTTTAGTAATTAATTTTTGTTGTTGTACCTATTTGGGAAGATTGTTGTACTTATCAGAAGAAGTTTGAGATTTGTTATTCCTCTGTTATTATCATGGAATTTGAATGCCCTATTCCTTATATTTTGTTGGATTTAGTTAATTCTACAGATGAGTAGCACGCTGTTCGCTCTCCCAGGGCGGTCGGGGTGTTGCAAAAATGTGGGCATCTTGGTTAGCTGTTGTTAAAATAGTCCGAGTTGAAGGGACGTGGTAATAGACGTGTGAAATAGATGTTTGTGGGACTAGTATAACGAAGTGGAAGTGATAGAGTGGATTAAACGTCACATGAGGGGCGATAATCCATACATAAGTGTGCAATTAGAATAGCACACACTATTTTGATTGGAAGGTTGTGGGAAGCCATTTAAGAAGGAGTATTCCTTGAATAGAGTATAATTTAATTATTATGAAGAACACTCGGAGCGGAGTTGTTATTAGTCAAATGTGAGAGCGACTTGCGCATAAAAAGAGTAATGATGTTAGTATGGTATTAAAGATCCAGAAGTACGCATCGTGGAGAAAAGAGAACGGGTCGAAACTTTCAGCATACTCCAAGGAGGGAAGGGGAGTATTACGTATCACTTAATGTGAGACATTTCAAGGAAAAATCGATGTTTAGCGGGACGTAATGAATAGTCTCTACGTGCACCGACCATAGGTAGGGTTCGGTTGGAAGAGGAGAATCAACCAGAGAATTTTATGTTTATCGACAATTCCTTTAATTGGAATAGGTCGGTGAAGTCGGTAAAGTTCTTGGATGGGTTACCATCCTCAAAACAAGATCAAGGGTTCATCGGGACATGTGATTCAAGACGCCCGAGAAGGAAGTGATTGATATTCCTTTGGGATGATTTACAATGTTAACTAGTGCGCCCCAGACTTCCTTTGAAAGGAAGGATCGCGCCAGTGCATGGTCCGGCGCAGTATAAATTTCTGAATCGGGATGAGATTTATGAATCCCACCTTTGATATGGGATTTCAGGAACCAGCGGAGATAAGGTTTCGTTCGAATAGGATGTATCACCCTTAGCCAGAGAATAGGCGCATGATGATTAAAGATTAGTGGAGCCACATGAAGGAAATTTTGGAATCTTGGTACGATGATTTCAGAAATGCTCTGTAGAAGCACTCATACCTGTTTGTCGTGTACGCGGTGCTTATTAAGGTTTTGGTATGGAAGAGCCTCGACTATTCTCCTTTAGTATGTTTAGAGGTGAGTAGATAATCAGAATTTTTGGATCGATCGAGAAAAATATTCGATAACTATGGTGGAATTCCACGACTGTTTTAGGCGAACAAGAGTGGTCAAATTTTCGCATGGTTTACTCAAAATGAGAGTTTTGTATACTAATAAATCCGAGTAGTTGTCATGTAGTGAGGTGCGACCTCCTAATGATAGTGAGATAATGGAATTTTATTTTGTATAGGCGTGACCTATGTGAATGCTATCGGTGAGGAGCACCATGTGAAGTGTCTCCAATGAGAATGTTAAACAAGCTTGCTGTGAGGAAGGGCTATAGTGATTGAGCACCTTACTATGTAGATAGTTTGCGTACTGAAAATATATCCAGAATTGTTCTACCAGGTAGGCCTTATTTTTCGAATTTCGGGACGAAATTTCGTTATTAGGGGGGAAGTATGTAATACCCCGTATTTTTATGGCTTTTAAATTTAAGGATTTATTAAATTTAATTGAGATAAATTAATTTAATTTTAATCCGGAAAGTAGTTTAAATATTTACTAGCGTGACGAGAGTTAGTAATTATTGGAAATTTGTTGAATGTTACTGGATGAGTATAGTAATATATGAGATTTATTTTATAAAATTGTCACATGTGACTAAAATGGCAATTATGAAAATTTAAGTCGGGACGCGCCTATGTCGTGTCGGGACTAAATTATTATTATATAAAGTGAATAAATTATAAGTTGCTCGTATGGTCATTTTGAGTGCGCCAAAGTGTCCGGAAGGGTCGAGATAGTCAGAAAAGTGTACCTGAGGATTTAGTTTGGGTCTCGGAGCGTTTTTAGGCTTAATTAGTACCACGGGAGGGTATTTTGGACATTTTGTAATTTTGGGTAATTAAACCCACGAATTTGCAAGAGTTATATCAGATGGTAAGTGTTGTCTTCTAGGGTTAACATAACCAAAAACTAATGACGGCCACTGGAGAGGAAGAGGACAAGCTTTCCAAGGAGTTCTAGGCCAAGAACTCCTCCGGTTGCACTGCCGTCACCGCCAAATGGTAGATCGCGCAACGAGGATCTCAACCACACCAAATTCTTTCACAAATCAGAACTCTGAAATTTTAGGCAAGTATTTATCTTGCTTAATTTCATTAATGCTTCATTCATGTTAGTTTAGGGTTGATTAGGATGAGTTCTATGAAAGAAAACCCATGTTGGAGACTAGAAAATTGCATGTTTTAGTGATATAGATGATAATCTGGAAATCCCCTTTATATGTAGAGGTTTAACCACGGATTTATGATGAATTAGAAGTAGAATTTCTGGAGAAAGACTTATTTGAATTAAGTTAAAGAAATTTTTAGGGTTCATGAGTATCGTATGAATTTGGGCATTTTTAATCAATGAATCTTAATGAAAACTCACATGCTTTATGTTAAATATTATCCATTTGGGTTTAGGACGTTTGTGGTATAAATTTCTGGGAGTTTGGGAGTGAAAAATCCGGATTTGGATGATGTTGGATGATAGAACCCATAACTGGAATTCTGCATAATTAGCCATACCTGCTTGATCGATCGATCGATCATAGAGCATTGATCGATCGATGGTTCGATCGATCGAACACCTGCCCTCGATCGATCGACCCCTCCTGGAAACTTATGTTTCCCTTCTAAATAGATGAATTCAATTTAAATGAGTAATAATCTTTGGACATCCTTATTAAAATATTTTGGGAAGTAAAGAACACCAGTAGGACTTATTAGAAATATGAAATCTTTAATGTAAGACGAGATTCACATTTTCGGGGATGTTTACATAAAAGGGACGATGGAACTATGTATTACAGAAAGAGACGTGTAAGATAGTTACGTTGGAAAATAAATGAGTATCTGCTGAAATTACACTTTGGAGTATAGAAATTCACGAGTGTCACTTGATAAGTTGGAATAATCCCACAAATTAGGATAAGAGGTCAACGTTATACTTGATAACTAAATAACGAGTAATAAGGACAAATATCATAATTATGGGTTATGAGATGTACCTAAATTTGATATGGTAATAGTAGTATATTTATATGACTGTGTTTATGCATATACTATATACGTGTGAAAATCATGCCCGCGCTACTTGCTATCCCTGAGGTTACCGCGCTGGGACAGTCTTATCTCGATGGGACCTTTATGGGGGATATTGACTCGTAGCCTAGAAGATAGAAATCCTTCGGTACGGGCTATCGAATCGATAGTTCAGGCGGTCCTAAGAGACGTGGGGGCATGTGCTGACCTCTTAGAGACCTGGAATCTATGCTTCGCCTCAATATTGTTTGTGTTTGTGTTAATACAGTTCGAGAGTGATTCTGAACTTGTATCTCCCTTAGCACGAGTGATACGGGGACTGGATAGCAGAGTATGCCCGCACCATAATTATTATGTGGGGTGCCGTTAGAATATATATATTATATGAGTATTTAATATATATATATATATTTAATTAAGGAAATTTGGGGACTACCTACTGTGTTTATGGTAAGTAAGAAATGAATAATTATTTCAAATTGGGAATAAGCATTTGAAAAGTATAATATATTGTTGAGAGACTTTATTAGTAAATAAGGTTAAATGAGAACTATGTTGTTAAATGAAATGAACCTCTTAAATAGTTGAATTTGTCAGTTTAAATCTTACGAGCGACCTAAGATAAGATAAGTTAAACCGTTGAGAAGGTTAGTGCGATAGGCGTGCACATTAGAAGAGAGGTGAAAATTTTTCAAGGGAGTGTCGCACTAATATGTTGTTGCATTGGCCAGTAAACATTTTAAATACTTGCTAAAAAAATTTTAAATCGTTTTTACAATCGGGTTCTGACCCGTTTCCGTTTTCTTTTCTCTCTTGTATATATATATGTATATATTACAGCTGCCCAGCCATAGGGGCGTCTTGCATAGGATCCTTTGGAAGGAACGCACTGCAGCTTAGGTGGGAGTTGCAAGCCTCTTGCTTAGACGACCTCATTTCTTGATTCCACTTCTAGCAATTATTTTATCCAGTTGGGCATGTGTCGCCCTTTTCCATTATTCAGTTGTTTTATTGGATATTGTAATTCATTTATTTCCAGTATTTGCACTTTGGGATTTATTATTGTGAGGATGTTTTCCTTTAAGTTTTAAATGTTGGTATTTCTTAGTTGGATGTTAAATTAATTGGATTGGTTGTTCCAGTATATTTGTTGGATGATTCTTAAATTATGAATTATGTAAAGTTTTAAAATATTGGCTTTAAATAAAATTTGGAAAGTAATATCTAAAATGGTTTTGACACTTAGTTTAATTATTTAGGGTGTTTAAATTGGAAATTTTATTTTGACGACAGTGATGCTAAGAATGAACCAACTGTTCACCTTGATTTTAATTTAATAAAGGAGTGATCTCCCGGTATTTAATTAGGCGGGGTGTCACAGAAGGATCAGTCAGAATTACATCATCTTTTTTATCATAGAGATAGAATTTGTTGTTCTCCTGTGCTTGACATATTTGTTGAAGAATGCAGTGCACCTATCCTTATATTGATTCCACTTAAATCTAGCTTTGTCTCTACAGAAAGATTCTTCAAAATTCAAAGCCTCTACTAAATTATCTTTGTCTTGAATTTTTAAAGACTAACATGATTATGGACATATTTGTCAATTTCATATTGAACTTTTAGTAATTCAACTTTGTATTTAATAAGTCTGCTATGAATAATCCCATAACTTTTGATATACCCGTTTATATCCTCGGCCTGGTTGATGATAAACGGACGACCCTACGAGGGGCCGACCCTTCACCAGGCTCCAGACGACCCTACGAGGGGCCGACCCTTCACCAGGTTCCAGACGACCCTACGAGGGTACGACAGTACGAGGCCAGAATTGGGCCAAGCTCACTACTGGAAGAAGCTTTTCCCTCGGCCTCGGCTCATAGGCCGAGGGTGACATCATGACAGTGCGTGGGTTGGGAGACGCGTGGAACAGTGCGCGTGAGGCCCACATGGCACGTGGAAGACCGTTATAACCAAATCACAACCTCACGTGAGGGAATATTATGTCATCATTTGTCATCTACAGGTGTCAACAGAGGATGGGCTAGATCATCATTCACATGCACCATGCATACTTGGGGGGTACACTACACCCCCCAAGACCTATATATACTTATCACCTACAACCCTACAGGGGATCGATCAATTTACTGTAGCCCTTGCTAAAACTCTGCTTGTACACACAGTAGAGGGAGAGAGGGTTATGTGCATTGTATCCAAGGCCATTATTGCCCATACTTAGTGGATTACACACTCACAGTGGATGTAGGCCAAATTGGCTGAACCACTATACACCATTGTCTTAGCACCTCTTATACTCATCCCCTTCTTCATACTTATACACTTATACATCTCTATGGCTGCCATGGCTGCTACTGTTTGAGCTTACTATCACTTATCCGGTGGTGCTAAATCTCAGCATCATCAGTTTGGCGCCGTCTGTAGGAACGAGAAAACATCTCTTCCTTTGTACAGCTTGACCTCATTGGGCACTCTGGTGGTGAACCAACACTCCCCCTGAGAGGAGGTGTTTCACCATTGAAAGAGACCCACTAAGGTTCCCAAGCTCACCAGCATTTTCTTCAGTTCAACTTTTCATAGCTCAAGCACATGGCACCTGAGATGCCACCACCACCGCTTCCCCCGCCGGATGAGGGGGGAAGACCCAGTTCCAGTCAGCCGCCGCCTCAGTCTGAGATGGCTGATGTGGCGGCAGCCCTAAAGTCTCTGGCAGCAAGCCAGCGGATGATGCAAGAGCAGTTCACAGCTCTAAGCCAGAACATACTAAGAGCACCAGGGGTTTCACCTGAGATGATTACTCCGGCAGCAGCTCCAGGGAAGCATGAGGGCAGGGGACCACCCCAGGCACCACGCAAAGACCTGCCACCCCCTCAGCGGCGTAGGGATGTTGCTGACCCCGGGCGTCTACGCCTGGGGAGGCAAGAAAACCCTTGCCCTGAGGATAGGTATGGAGATCTGGAGGGAGAGGAGGCTCCTATAGAGTGCTGGGAACCTTACGAGGTCTCCTACAATACTGTACGACCCCTCCAGGATAGTAGGGGAAAGTGCGGGAGACCAAACCCTGATGATCGCCCAAGAGGCTTTGATTTTGATCGCTTTAGCAGGGGGTCGGCCTTTGAGAGGCTAGGCCCAGTAAATGACCTGTGGGAACAGTTGTCCAGGCCAAGAAGCGCCGCGAGATCCAGGAGGGAGGCAGTAGATGGCCGACCCCGAGGACGAGATGACGGCCAAAGGGAAGTGAACAGCCGACACAGGCCTGCTGCAGCAGAACCCTCCGTCCTCCTCGGAGAGGCGGTAGGAGATAACATCGGCCAGGCCGACCCTGTGAGGCCCTGGAATGACTCAATCCAGTGGTTGGAGGATAAGATCGGTGATATATTGAAGAGCCGAGACCCTCTTCAGAGGGGGTACACCATAGGCTCACCCTTTACAGCAAAGATAGTCAACTTCCCCACGCCGTCAAAATTCAAGCCACCCGTGGTCACCCCAAGGTATGACGGGAGCACCAACCCCGTCCACCATGTGGAGATGTATCAGTCAGCAGCAGACATATACTCTATCTCAGATGAGATGAGGTGTTGTGCCTTCTCTGGTACCTTGACAGGGGCTGCGCATATCTGGTACACGTCTCTTCCAAAAAATTCCATTGAAAACTTCAAGCAGTTGGCAGACCTGTTCATCCATAACTTCTGCTTTGGGGTGAGGCCACAGAAGAAGACCACCCACCTGCTCTATGTTAAGCAGGGGAAGAGTGAGAGTCTGAGGGACTATATAGCCAGATTCAATAAGGAGAAGCTGGAGGTGGAAGACTATGAGGAGAGCATAGCTATGACAGCCCTGATTGGAGGACTCCAAAAGGGGAAGCTGTTATGGAAGCTTGCTGAAGGCCCTCCGAGGACGATGGCTGAACTGTTGTCAACAGCAAGAAAGGTGATGAACGCCGAATAGGCGATGGCTGCAAAATATGAAGACGAAAGAGGAGGTGCTAGTGGGAGTAAATACCCTAAGAAGAACAAAGAGGGGAAGAAGAGGTCCACGGATGACAAGTTCGCTGGGTACACCCCTCTGACGGTCAGCTGTGAACAGATTCTAAATGAGATTAAGAGTGACCGGTCCCTGAAGTGGCCTGAGAAGCTGAGGGCAGCCCCCGGCAAGAGGAATAAGAACCTGTGGTGTGAATTTCACCAAGACCATGGCCACGTAACGGACAAATGCTTTGCTTTGAAAGACGAGATTGAGAAGATGCTGAAGGAAGGGAAGTTCATAAAGTACGTCGACAAAGGTGCCTTCAAGAGAGGCCGAGGGGACAACCCTAGAAAGAAGCGAGGTGATGCATGCAGAGAAGGTCCTCAAAAAAGAGGGGACGACCCTTCTGATGATGAGGACGACCCTGACCTCCCGCCGAGAGACGACCACGGCCCTGTCAAGAGGCTTAATATGATCTCTCTTGGAGTGGTAATGATATCCGAGGGTCTTGCAGGAGGAGGGTCTGAGGTCGCCGACAGGAAGGCCCATGTGGTTGAGGCCAAGGCAGTGTCAAAGACGGTACACGCAACCTCCCTGGAGGTCAATTCAGAAAAAGGAAGAAAGTTGATATGGACACACTGATAGTGGGATTTTCAAGAATGGACTTCAAAGGCCTCTTATCCCCACATGATGACCCTCTCATCATCACTACCAGGGTGCACGGATGGGAGGTACCGAGGATCTTGGTGGATGGGGGAAGTTCTGCAGATGTGATGTTTTGGCCATGCTTCAAAGCCTTGGGTCTCAGCCGTGCTAGACTCATCCCCTACCATCATCCATTGATTGGGTTCCGTGGGGAAAAGGTTCACCCCTTGGGGTATATGAGGCCGATGTGAGGATGGGGGACGAGTGGCCGAGATGGCTCACCAAGAAGGTCAGCTTCTTTGTGATGGATGAGCAGGTGTTTTCGGCCTACAACATCATACTGGGGCGTGTAGCCCTCAAGGGGTTTGAAGCCGTGCCGTCTACGGTCCATCAGATGATCAAATTTCTAACTCCTTACGGGGTGGGGGAAGTTCAGGGAGACCATACGACAGCAAGAGAATGTTACTACAACTCCGCTGAAGAAAAGGAGGCACACAAGAGGGTTACAACCACCTATAATATTGATACCCTAGACCCCAGGGACGAGACGAAGCTCAAGAAAGGGGAGGCCGCTGAGGAGGTAGAACCCATCATCCTCGATGAGGGTGACCCGGGAAAAACCGTCCAAGTCGGCAAATCTTTGAAGCCCCATATCAAGGAAGACCTCATTAAGCTGTTGAGGAGAAGACGAAGCGTCTTTGCATGGAGTCATATAGATATGCCAGGGATTGACCCTGAAATCATGTGCCACAAGCTCAATGTGGTAGAGGGAGTGGAGCCGGTAAAACAGAAGAGGAGAATTTACTCTAGAGAGAAGTATGAGTTCATTAGGGACGAGGTCAAAAAATTAGAAGACGCTGAATTTATCAGAGAGGTCATCTACGCTGAATGGTTGTCCAATGCAGTCATTGTCCCAAAGGCCAACGGGAAGTGGCGAATGTGTGTGGACTTCAGAGACCTCAACAAGCACTGCCCCAAAGACAGCTTCCCTCTCCCCCGCATCGACCAGATGGTAGACGCTATCGCGGGCTATGAGCTCATGAGTTTTATGGATGCCTATTCAGGGTACAACCAAATCTTCATGAACCCTGAAGACTCGGAGAGGACAGCCTTCATCACTGACAAGGGGACATATTGCTATAGGGTCATGCCCTTTGGTCGAAAAAATGCGGGGGCAACGTACCAGCGCCTCGTAAACAAAATGTTCGCAGACCAAATTGGGAAGTCTATGGAGGTCTATGTAGATGATATGCTGACTAAGAGTCTTAAGGCAGAAGATCATGTGGCAGACCTGGAGAGGACCTTTAATACGATGGACAAATACAAGATGAAGCTTAATCCGGCCAAGTGTGTCTTCGGGGTCGGAGTAGGGAAATTCTTGGGGTTCATTGTCAATCAAAGAGGCATCGAGGCCAATCCTGAAAAGATAAAGGACCTTATTGAAATGAAGACTCCCAAGTCCATTAAAGACGTTCAAAGGCTCACAGGGAGAGTTGCTGCCTTGAACAGGTTCGTGTCCAGGGCCACCGACAAGTGTCTACCGTTCTTCAAGATCCTCAGGATGGCCTTCGAATAGAGTAAAGAGTGTGATGAGGCTTTCAAACAGCTAAAATCATATCTGGGGTCTCCCTTGCTGCTGTCACGCCCCGTGCAGGGTGAACGACTTTACGTGTATCTCGTCATCTCAGAGTCGGCTATCAGTGCAGCCATCGTGAGAGATGAAGACGGGATACAGAAGCCTGTGTATTTTAACAGCAAGGCACTCCAAGGGGCAGAGCAAAGATACCCGAGGATGGAGAAGTTAGCCTACGCCTTGATCCATGCCTCAAGGAAGATGAAGCCGTACTTCCAGTCCCATACAATGGTCATCCTCAACGACTCTCCTCTTAGGCAGGTCCTACACAAGCCAGAAAAATCAGGCAGGCTAATGGCCTGGGCTATAGAGCTGGGGGAGTTTGACATAGTCTATCAGCCTAGGACGGCCATTAAGGGGCAAGCGCTGGCGGATTTCGTGGCTGAGTTTACTTGGGAAGGCGATGAAGCCGAAGGTGAGACCCTCGGGAAGACAGATACATAACAAGATAGACCCATTGACACACCCGCAGATGGGGCTGAGACAAGCACCGCTAGGAGGAAAGCGACTGAAAATGAAGAGGGAAGATACATTTTTAGACAAGGATCCCTCTCTGAGGGAAATTTTTCAGAGGGAAAGACTTTGTGGAGCCTCTTCGTTGACGGGTCCTCTTGTGACAATGGGAGTGGAGCTGGACTGATACTATCAGCGCCCAATGGCACAGAGATTGAGTATGCCCTGAGGTTCAATTTCAGAGCATCCAACAACGAGGCTGAATATGAGGCCTTGGTAGCAGGCCTCTCCTTAGCTAAGTCTCTTAGTGTCGGCCAGATTTTGGTCCATAGTGATTCAAGGCTAGTGGTGAATCAGATACTAGGGGCCTACGAGGCTAAGGACGAGAGGATGGCTAGATACCTCGAGAAGGTGAGGTCATTACTGAAAGGCTTCAGAGAAGTAAAATTAAAGAGGATACCTAGGCTCGACAACGGCCGTGCTGATGCCCTTGCAAGATTGGCCTCGGCAACTAGGACAGACATCAGGAGGACGGTCCCAGTGGAAATTTTGCTTCAGCCAACTATTGAAGACCCCGAGGGAACACTTGGCAATTGCCTAAATGTTTCTCGAGAAGCCTCATGGATGGACCCTCTGATCAGATACATTAAAGAGGGTGAGATGCCAGAAGTAAGGAAAGAAAGGAAGAAGCTGAGATACAGGGCAGCCAAATTCACTGTCATCGGGGACACGCTGTACAAAAAGGGGTTTCTGCTCCCCTTACTTATGTGTGTGCATCCCTCAGAAGTCCCTCCCATCTTGCAAGATGTGCACAAAGGGTCATGCTCAAGTCACATCGGGGGTAGATCCTTAGCGAAGAGGGTGATTACCCAAGGCTACTGGTGGCCGACCTTGGGGAAAGATGCCGCAGCATATGTAAAAAAGTGTGATAAATGCCAAAGATTTGCTACCATCCCTCATCAACCTCATCAGCCTCTTACCTCCATTACATCCCCATGGCCGTTCGCAGTGTGGGGGATTGACCTGGTAGGGCCCTTACCAAGAGCAGTCAATAACTATCGGTTCCTCATTGTAGCGATTGACTACTTCTCAAAGTGGGTGGAGGCCGAACCGATGGTCACAATTACAGAGCAGAAGACCTTCCAGTTCATTTGGAAAAATGTGATATGCAGATATGGTTTGCCCAACACCCTCATTTCAGATAACGGGACTCAGTTCAAGAATGCCTCTTTACAGAAGTACTGTGAGAGGGTAAGTATCAAACAATTTTTCTCCACCCCAGGCCGACCTCAGGCCAATGGGCAAACCGAAGTAACAAACAGGACAATCCTAGATGGAATCAAGAAGAGGCTTGAGGAGGCAAAAGGAAGATGGGTCGAGGAGTTATATGCCGTACTGTGGGCATACAGGACGACAGTGAGGACTTGTACCGGGGAGACCCCATTCATGATAGCTTGTGGCTCAGAAGCCGTCATCCCCACTGAAATTGAGTTTCCTACTCATAGGGTCCAAATGTACGACCCCCAGGGAAATGCGGAAGAGATAAGACTCGACTTGGACCTGATGGAGGAAAAGAGGGAGGACGCGGAGTTAAGGCAGGCCGCATACCAGCAGAGGACCGCAAGGTTTTACAATCAGAGGGTGAAATAGAGGCCTATTGCAGTGGGGGACTTGGTCCTCAAGAAGACTTGGCAAAAGCCCAACAAGCTCCATCCTAATTGGCATGGCCCATATAGGGTCATCGATGAAGTTGTCCCTGGGACCTATAGAGTAGAAAACCTAGAAGGGGAACCTTTTTCCAATCCCTGGAATGCAGACCATTTGAAGAAATACTATCAGTAGTGTTGTAAGGTCTTGAAAGGCCATAATTGTAATGAGAGTTGCTTCAACAGAACACTTTGGAAAATTAATAAGAAATATCAGTGTTTCCCTCATCCTGTGGTTGTCAGTTCTAGCACGCATGGAAACATCTATAGAAAACCACCCTCGGCTATAATGAGGGCCAGTGGAGGGGACGACCCCACCACTGTCCTCAAGAAAGACGAGGGTAGACTTTGTTGAAAACCATTAAATTGTTGAGTTGAACCCTCGGCTATAATGAGGGCCAGTGGAGGGGACGACCCCACCACTGTCCTCAAAAAAGACGAGGGTAGACTTTGTTAAAAACCATTAAATTGGTGAGTTGAACCCTCGGATATAATGAAGGCCAGTGGAGGGGACGACCCCACCACTGTCCTACAAAAATACGAGGGTAGACTTTGTTGAAAACCATTAAATTGGTGAGTTGAACCCTCGGCTATAATGAGGGCCAGTGGAGGGGACGACCCCACCACTGTCCTCAAGAAAGACGAGGGTAGACTGTTGAAAACCATTAAATTGGTGAGTTGAACCCTCGGCTATAATGAGGGCCAGTGGAGGGGACGACCCCACCACTGTCCTTAAGAAAGACGAGGGTAGACTTCATTAAAACCATTAATTTGGTAAGTTGAACCCTCGGCTATAATGAGGGCCAGTGGAGGGGACGACCCCACCACTGTCCTCAAGAAAGACGAGGGTAGACTTCATTAAAACCATTAATTTGGTAAGTTGAACCCTCGGCTATAATGAGGGCCAGTGGAGGGGACAACCCCACCACTGTCCTCAAGAAAGACGAGGGTAGACTTCATTAAAACCATTAAATTGGTGAGTTGGACCCTCGACTATGATGAGGGCCAGTGGAGGGGATGACCCCACCACTGTCCTCAAGAAAGACGAGGGAAAGATTAGTGGCATTAACAAAGACAGCAAACCATAAAAGCAGTAAATATGGAAGATAGTAGAAGAAGACGATGGTATTAATAAAAGTGTTATACAAAATATCTAAGTGTTTTACAAAACAGAGCACAAAAATGGTGAATACATTATGAGGCTATGGGCTACAGATAGCCACCCTAAGGGACAATATCGGTGGGTAGAGCCTCAATATCTACCAAAGGGGTCTCTTCAACAATCATAACCGGCTGATCCTCAGATGTGCCGACCCCCTCAACCTGCACTTGGGATTCAACATAAGTCAGGGCCTCGGCAATCATTGGGTCGTCCAGTCTGACTGCTTCAATTGAAGGGCGGACCGAGGAGACGACGTCACCAAATCTGAGGACGACCCATCGACAGGCCGTCCTGATCCCCCTCTCCAGATACTCAAGGCCGAAGCCCTGAAACTCATCATAAGCCTTGTAAGCCTCAACGGCATCGGCCTCGGCTTTTCTGACAGCTTCTTCGAGGTCAGTCTTGTGCTTGGCCTCCATGTTGATCAAGGTCGTGTCCTTCTCCTTGATGAGCAAGTCCTTGGCCTGCTGGTCGGCATCATGCTGCCTCGTCAGCTCATCCAGGACCCTAGCATGCTCAGTCCTATCACTCTCCAGTTCAGCCCTCGCAGTCTCGAGCTCTGTCTGCAAGTCAGCCTCATGTTGAATAGCCCTTTCGGCCTCATGGAACTTCACCTGATTCTCGGCCATCCACTTGGTTGCTGAGGTGAAGGCACAAACAGACTGTGCAAAAAATAAACAGATGTCAAGAGGGGCCGAGGAAATAGTTGGTGAAAGAATGAAATTTAAGATGTGGTTCAGAACCAATACCTGTGCAAGGGAGTGCAGGCCATAGTCGTACACTTTGGATGGAGGCATCTTTGATAAGAAGTCGTAGTCAGGAGCCGAGGGTGCCGAGAACATTGAGGCCTTGGCTGCCCTCAGATTTGCAATGAGTGACGAGGGCTCGGCCCTCAGATGCGCCAGGTTTTGAGACCAGAAGGCCCCCATACTGGACGAAGAGGTCGTCCCCTCAGAGGCTCTGACCTTGGACCTCGTCCGAGAATCAGGCTGAGGGTCAACAGGGGCCTCAGGCTCCTTCCTTTTATTACTATCGGCGGTCGGCTCCACCACCGTCGGCCCAGCGGCCCTCGTCTTCTTCAGAGCCTGCTGAGGCTCCTTTCCTTTCTTCTTTGCCAATCCTGACAATAAGCTGGGAGCAGTCATTTCCCAAAGATAATCTGACGTACCTGCAGGACGATCTGATAAAAGGACGACACTTTAGAAAAATGCAAATCTAAAGAGAAAACACTTCAAAAATAGGTGAAGAATGGAAAATGTTCAGTATAACTCACATAGTTCTGTCAGAGGGCCGACCCTCAGACCAGCTTCTTTAAGGAACCGAGGAGTCATCAAGTCTTCAAATTTGGGAAGTTCACCCTCTCTCCTTCTCCCTCTAAGGTAATCAACAATGCCCTTCTCCTCCAGGCTAAGTCCAGGGTCTTATCTAACTTTCATGGAGGGGTTAGACCACTTCCTGGGGCCCTCGGACTATCGGCAACGGGCTCCCACTCCCCGGAGATAAAGAAAAACCTCTTTTTCCAATCATGGTTGGAAGTTTGTGCCACATGGAGGAGTTTCTTCTCAGACCTCCTTGCCCCTAGGTGATCATATCCAGGCTGTTTGGACGAGGAGGTGATGTTGTAGCAGCCTAAAAATAGGTCAGCCGAGGGCTCGTCGGTGAAGGCATTCTTCCACAAGGAAATATAGCCCAGGATCATCCTCCAAGAGTTGGGGGGAAGTTGAGAGGGGGCAATGTCGAGGGCAGACAGGATATCTACGATGGCAGTATGCAGAGGGAATCTGACTCCGACCTTGAGCATTTGTTCGTAAACTTCCACCTCCCCCTCTCCACAATCAAAAACCCTCTCAGAGTCAGAGGGAACCCTCATAGTTATGCTGGGGGGCACTCCATAGGCATGCCTCCATATCAGGAGGTCACGATCCCTAGCAGAGGAGATAAAAGATGAGGCATGGGAGGTATCAACTTCGTCATCTGTATCATCGTCCTCGTCCTCAGTCCCCTCCCCCTCGGCCTCGACATCTACCGGAGGGCCCTGGGGAAAATCCACCTGGAAGGCATGGGGAGACAGGGTTGTCGCAGGGACAGCCTCAGATGGGACCGTACCCAGTTGGCGAGGATGCTCTCTCGTCCATCTCACTTGGTTTGGGAATCTCGGCTGGACGAGATGACGAACCACAAGACTCAGACGGTTCAAATGGTTTTATGGTGGCAAGAGGAATGGGGAAGATGGGTCGTACCCAATTAGGGTCGTCCCCTCGTATTTTCTCTTCCTCTTCCTCTATTCGTCTAATCTTGGCAAAGAGCTTCTCTCTCAAGGATGGGAACTCAGATACTAAGCTATAAAGCCTCCTAAGCATTAAAGGGAAGACTCTACACTTGGAGAAATTACACTAAACTTAGTTAACTTAGCTACAAATAAATGGGAAATTGACTAGGTTGGACTTTTGGATCAAAACAAAGGAACTCAATGGTTTCTATCAAGAACACCCAAGAACCAGTTATCGGAGAAGACGCCGGAAAAGGTTATGGCACAACCTAAAGAAAATGCAGCCCCACAACCCTAAAAAGCAAATAGAAATGAAGGCAAAAGAGAGTACCTGATAAAGAGAGAAAAAATGTTGCTAAGACTTGAAGAATTGAAGGCTGCAAATGGCGATGAAGGCTGATAAAATTCTAGAGAGAGAGAATGCTTAGGCGCGAAGAAGAAGAAGGAAGAGAGAGAGTTTGAAAATCTCTTAAATACTTTGGTAATAAGTGGACCCATTTACCAAGAAAGGTATAATTAGGGCATAAAGCCCCATGCAGTGTGCAGCCGCCATGCCTTGGAAACTTGAACAACAATGAGTATCTGCCCAGGTGTCACTCACCTAACTGATCATACATGCATCTCATTTAAAACACTATCCCTCAGCCATCTCAACAGCACCTATGGCTAAGGGCTGGGGGGTGATTGATATACCCGTTTATATCCTCGGCCTGGCTGATGATAAACGGATGACCCTACGAGGGGCCGACCCTTCACCAGGCTCCATACGACCCCTCAGAGGGGCCGACCCTTCACCAGGCTCCAGACGACCCTACGAGGGGCCGACCCTTCACCAGGTTCCAGACGACCCTACGAGGGGCTGACCCTTCACCAGGTTCCAGACGACCCTACGAGGGTACGACAGTACAAGGCCAGAATTGGGCCAAGCTCACTACTGGAAGAAGCTTTGCCCTCGGCCTCGGCTCATAGGCCGAGGGTGACATCATGACAGCGCGTGGGTTGGGAGACGCGTGGAACAGTGCGCGTGAGGCCCACATGGCAAGTGGAAGACCGTTATAACCAAATCACACCCTCACGTGAGGGAATATTATGTCATCATTTGGCATCTACATGTGTCAACAGAGGATTGGCTAGATCATCATTCACATGCACCATGCATACTTGGGGGGTACACTACACCCCCCAAGACCTATATATACTTGTCACCTACAACCCTACAGGGGATCGATCAATTTACTGTAGCCCTTGCTAAAACTCTGCTTGTACACACAGTAGAGGGAGAGAGGGTTATGTGCATTATATCCGAGGCCATTAGTGTCCATACTTAGTGGATCACACACTCACAGTGGATGTAGGCCAAATTGGCGGAACCACTATACACCATTGTCTTAGCACCTCTTATACTCATCCCCTTCTTCATACTTATACACTTATACATCCTGGAAATTTATTTCTCGTAGATATCCAATGAACATAGAATCAGGTCAATCGGAGTTCTATAGAGGGAGTAATCGACATTTTACTACATGGTGTTTGATTTGTCAACATAGTAATCTGCCAGAATTTGTACGTGGATTTAAACGTGTGCGATTTGAATTTTACTTCGAGTTAGAGTGTGAACCATAAATGCCTAGAAATTTATTTATCGTAGCTATCCAGTGAACTTGGAATCAGGTCAATCAGAGTTTTGAAGAGGGAGTAATAGATATTTAACTACAAGGTGTTTGATCTGTAAACATAGTAATCTGCCAGAATTTTGACGTGACTTTAAACGTGTACTATTTGAATTTTACTTCGAATTAGAGTGTGAATCATAGATGTGTGGAAACGTATTTCTTTTAGCTTTCCAATGAACTTGGAATCAGGTCAGTCGGAGTTCTGTAGAGCGAGAAATCAAAATTTTACTAGAGGGTGTTTAATCTGCCAGAAAATTTGAATTTTTCTTTTTAAGCCTCAAATGTCTAAAATTTTATTGGGGAAGTGTTTGAGACATTGATGAAATATATTTATGGAATAATGATATGGCAGTAGGTCTATGATTGAGTGTTGGACTTTAATTTTTTTAGAGAGTTAAAGTGGAGATTCATAGGCTTGATTGTGACGTACTCTAATTAGAGATGATAAGAATATAATTACGGAAAAGCGTGAGAGAGCTTAAATTCGTTAGGTTAGTAGGTTAACAAGGGTAACTACTGAATTGATATAATAAGGGGTAACTAGGACCCTTAGAGTTGTGTGAATACTAAAATTAATATGAAAGTGAAATAAATTCGTAAAGCAAACAAGTATAGTGAATATTAGAGACAAATATATTATGTACAAGTATGAATAATTGGTTTGTGTGAATACCTACTGTTTTATAGGATTACTTGGGTTGTGAATGCTTATTGTGTGTTTTCTTGTGATGGGATTAGTAAGTTCAATGAGAAATTTTGAACTATGCTCGATGAGATATTTTGAACCAGGTTCGAGGGGACATTTCGAACCATGTTCGAGGAGACATTCCGAACATTACTCGAGGAGACATTCTGAATCATTTGTCCTTAATGTTTGAAATAGGATCGATAATAGGATATGTTGTACTGGGTATAAGTGTGTGTGAAAGATATACCGTCTGAATAACCTACTTATGTGTGATAGTAGTAAGATTAGGTGGGGTATACCTAAATATTATTTTCAATATATACTCATGCGTGATAGAAGTGAGAACTATTAGTGCATAACTAAAATTATATAAACTACGTATGGGTAAGAGTGGCTGGAACATAAGTGGTCAGCTAGAATATATATAAAATCTACTTGAGTGTGATTAGTAGAGAAGGTAGGTAGTATTTACCTAAAATTTAATTAAGTATGAGAAGTTGATTTTAGAGTATTGATACTAAGTTAAGAGTAATGATAATTACAAGACGTTCGGGCATATACTGTATGGGCGGTATGGGAAAGTTAAAGTGAAACTTAACTAATGACTTAATGTAAATTAAGGGTAGCATGTAGCGTACTGTATGGGCGGTACTGATGACCTAGATTGTCTGAGGTGTGTAGATGTTGGAGACCTAGTTAAGATGGGTAGCGAGACCAGGTAGGAAAGTTAGATGCGCACGATAGACGAGAGGTGAGGAAACTCAAGAAAGTGTGCGCGATCCTAGCATGTGTAATCAATAACTGATATTTATTACGACAAATTACTTTCTAAATATTTTCAAAACATTTTGTGTACTAACACTTGCTATACAACATTTTTAAAACCTTTTAGGTGTCCAGCCACAGGGATGCCAAGTGTGACTTCATTCCAGGGATTTCGAAGCTGCAGCATAGGTGGGTGTTGCAGGGCATTGACTAGAAGCCTCTTTTACCCTTTGGGATCTAGTGTAGGATCTCAGTTTTTAGCACTCTCGTTTTGGGACATGTAGTCCACTCATTACATTTGCAGGTATTCTATTGTGTTGGATTTTGAGTTGGTTTTATTTCAGCCGTAGTTTTCGGCAAGACTTTATTTTATTCAGTTATTTATGGTGGTTGGTGTTAGTACTGCTTAATTTATATTGTTCTGCTTGAGTTTTATCTGTTTAAAAAAGATAAAATTTGGCACTAGCTTAATTTCACTTAGGTGGTTAGTAATAAAAAGGTTTTCGACAGTGATGCTAAGAATGAACCATTTAAGAAACCTGTTTTAAATTAAATTAAGGCTTGATCACCCAAGGTCTAATTACGCGGGGTGTCACAATTAACATAGAGTCCATCATTTCCTTCAATGTACGATTTTTGCATTCAGCAATGCCATTCGATTGAGTAGAATAAGGAGCGGTGGTTTGATGAATAATTCCATTTTTGGAACAAAATTCCTCAAATGGATATTCATATCCACCTCCTCTATCACTCCTAATAGCCTTTATCTTTTTGATTAATTGATTCTCAACTTCATTCTTATATTGTTTAAATTCATTAATAGCCTCATCTTTACTATGTAATAAATATACATAGCAATATTTTGTGCAATCGTCAATAAAAGTAATAAAATACTTTTCCCACCTCTAGTTTGTACGAATTTTATATCACAAATATATGTGTGAATTAAATCTAGTGCTTTGGTTATCCTTTAAATATAAATGAAAAGGTAATTTAGATAATTTTGAATCCACACAAATATCACATTTATGATTTTTATCAGCATTAAATTTTGGCAAAAATTCAAAGTTAATTAATCTACGCAAGGTATCAAAATTAACAAGTCCTAATCTAGCATGCCAACTGTTAGATGACTCAATCATATAAACAGAACTAGAAATTCCATTCATAGGGAATTCCGTAGGCATCAATGTCATTACATTCATTTTAAAGAGTCCCTCAGACAGGTAGCCTTTTCCCACATACACATCATTTTTAGACAACACAAACTTATCAGAAACAAACACAAGTTTAAACCCATTCTTGCTTAGAAGCGATCCAGAAATCAGATTCTTGCGAATGTCAGGCATGTGCAACCCATTATTAACAGTAAGCTCCTTTCCCGAAATCATCTTCAGAATAATCTTTCCTTATCCTATGACCTTAGAACTCAAAGAGTTTCCCATAAAGAGAGTCTCCTCATTTTCCAAAGCCTTATAATTAGTGAACATCCATTTGTTTGCACAAATGTGGTGTGTAGGCCCAGTATCCAACCACCATTCCTTGGTATTTCCTACTAAATTTCATTCAGAGACAACATCAGAAACATTCATATCTGCGATACCATAAAAAATGTTCTAACCCTTCGTCACATTTGCTTGAGCATTGCTC